>JARGYO010000198.1:6080787-6123287 GCA_029206835.1 Rana muscosa | reverse complement strand
TCTTCTTCGTTTCTTCTTTTTCTTCTTCTAATTCTTCTTCTTTTTCTTCTTCTAATTCTTCTTCTTTTTCTTCTTCTTCGTTTCTTCTTCTTCTCTTCTTCTTCGTTTCTTTTTCTTCTTCTAATTCTTCTTCTTCGCTTCTTCTTCTTCGTTTCTTCTTCTTCGTTTCTTCTTCTTCGTTTCTTCTTCTTCGTTTCTTCTTCTTTGTTTCTTCTTCTTTGTTTCTTCTTCTTCTGTTTCTTCTTCTTTGTTTCTTCTTTTTCTTCTTCGTTTCTTCTTTTTCTTCGTTTCTTCTTTTTCTTTGTTTCTTCTTTTTCTTTGTTTCTTCTTTTTCTTCTTCTAATTCTTCTTCTTTTTCTTCTTCTAATTCTTCTTCTTTTTCTTCTTCTTCGTTTCTTCTTCTTCTCTTCTTCTTCGTTTCTTTTTCTTCTTCGTTTCTTTTTCTTCTTCGTTTCTTCTTCTTTGTTTCTTCTTCTTCGTTTCTTCTTCTTCGTTTCTTCTTCTTCTTCGTTTCTTCTTCTTCGTTTCTTCTTCTTCGTTTCTTCTTTTTCTTCTTCTTCTTCTTCGTTTCTTCTTTTTCTTCTTCGTTTCTTCTTTTTCTTCTTCTTCGTTTCTTCTTTTTCTTCTTCTTCGTTTCTTCTTTTTCTTCTTCTTTGTTTCTTCTTCTTCGTTTCTTTTTCTTCTTCTTCTTCTTCGTTTCTTCTTCTTCTTCGTTTCTTCTTTTTCTTCGTTTCTTCTTCTTCGTTTCTTCTTTTTCTTCTTCTTCTTCTTCTTCGTTTCTTCTTTTTCTTCTTCTTCTTCGTTTCTTTTTCTTCTTCTTCTTCTTCTTCTTCTTCTTAGTTTCTTCTTTTTCTTCTTCTTCTTTTTCTTCTTCTTCTTCTTTTTCTTCTTCTTCTTCTTCTTCTTCTTCGTCTTCTTCTTCTTCGTTTCTTTTTCTTCTTCGTTTCTTTTTCTTCTTCGTTTCTTTTTCTTCTTCTTCTTCTTCGTTTCTTCTTCTTCTTCTTCGTTTCTTCTTCTCCTTCGTTTCTTCTTTTTCTTCTTCTTCTTCTCCTTCTTCGTTTCTTCTTCTTCTCTTCTTCTTCTTCGTTTCTTTTTCTTCTTCGTTTCTTTTTCTTCTTCGTCTCTTCTTCTTTGTTTCTTCTTCTTCGTTTCTTCTTCTTCGTTTCTTCTTCTTCTTCTTCTTCGTTTCTTCTTCTTCTGTTTCTTCTTCTTCTTCTTCTTCTTCTTCTGTTTCTTCTTCTTCTGTTTCTTCTTCTTCTGTTTCTTCTTCTTCTTCTTCTGTTTCTTCTGTTTCTTCTTCTTCTGTTAATTCTTCTTCTTCTGTTTCTTCTTCTGTTTCTTCTTCTTCTGTTTCTTCTTCTTCTTCTGTTTCTTCTTCTTCTTCTTCTGTTTCTTCTTCTTCTTCTGTTTCTTCTTCTTCTTCTGTTTCTTCTTCTTCTTCTTCTGTTTCTTCTTCTTCTTCTGTTTCTTCTTCTTCTTCTTCTGTTTCTTCTTCTTCTTCTGTTTCTTCTTCTTCTTCTGTTTCTTCTGCTTCTTCTGTTTCTTCTGCTTCTTCTTCTTCTGCTTCTTCTTCTTCTTCTGCTTCTTCTTCTTCTGTTTCTTCTTCTTCTTCTGTTTCTTCTTCTTCTTCTTCTGTTTCTTCTTCTTCTTCTTCTTCTGTTTCTTTTTCTACTTCTTCTGTTTCTTCTTCTTCTTCTGTTTCTTCTTCTTCTTCTTCTTCTGTTTCTGCTTCTTCTTCTTCTTCTTCTGTTTCTTCTTCTTCTTCTTCTGCTTCTTCTTCTGTTTCTTCTTCTGTTTCTTCTTCTTCTTCTGCTTCTTCTTCTGCTTCTTCTTCTTCTTCTGTTTCTTCTTCTTCTGCTTCTTCTTCTTCTGCTTCTTCTTCTTCTGTTTCTTCTTCTTCTGTTTCTTCTTCTGTTTCTTCTTCTTCTGTTTCTTCTTCTTCTTCTGCTTCTTCTTCTTCTGTTTCTGTTTCTTCTTCTGCTTCTTCTTCTGTTTCTTCTTCTTCTGTTTCTTCTTCTTCTTCTGCTTCTTCTTCTTCTGTTTCTTCTTCTTCTTCTGTTTCTTCTTCTTCTTCTTCTGTTTCTTCTTCTTCTTCTGTTTCTTCTTCTTCTTCTGTTTCTTCTTCTGTTTCTTCTTCTTCTTCTTCTGTTTCTTCTTCTTCTTCTGTTTCTTCTTCTTCTTCTTCTGTTTCTTCTTCTTCTTCTGTTTCTTCTTCTGCTTCTTCTTCTGCTTCTTCTTCTTCTTCTGTTTCTTCTTTTTCTTTGTTTCTTCTTTTTCTTTGTTTCTTCTTTTTCTTCTTCTTCGTTTCTTCTTCTAATTCTTCTTCTTTTTCTTCTTCTAATTATTCTTCTAATTCTTCTTCTTTTTCTTCTTCTTCGTTTCTTTTTCTTCTTCTAATTCTTCTTCTTCGTTTCTTTTTCTTCTTCTTCCTCTTCGTTTCTTCTTTTCTTCTTTTTCTTCTTCGTTTCTTCTTTTTCTTTTTCTTCTTCGTTTCTTCTTTTTCTTCTTCGTTTCTTCTTCTTCTTCGTTTCTTCTTCGTTTCTTCTTTTTCTTCTTCTTCTTCGTTTCTTCTTTTTCTTCTTCTTCTTCGTTTCTTCTTTTTCTTCTTCTAATTCTTCTTCTTTTTCTTCTTCTAATTCTTCTTCTTTTTCTTCTTCTTCGTTTCTTCTTCTTCTCTTCTTCTTCGTTTCTTTTTCTTCTTCTAATTCTTCTTCTTCGCTTCTTCTTCTTCGTTTCTTCTTCTTCGTTTCTTCTTCTTCGTTTCTTCTTCTTCGTTTCTTCTTCTTTGTTTCTTCTTCTTTGTTTCTTCTTCTTCTGTTTCTTCTTCTTTGTTTCTTCTTTTTCTTCTTCGTTTCTTCTTTTTCTTCGTTTCTTCTTTTTCTTTGTTTCTTCTTTTTCTTTGTTTCTTCTTTTTCTTCTTCTAATTCTTCTTCTTTTTCTTCTTCTAATTCTTCTTCTTTTTCTTCTTCTTCGTTTCTTCTTCTTCTCTTCTTCTTCGTTTCTTTTTCTTCTTCGTTTCTTTTTCTTCTTCGTTTCTTCTTCTTTGTTTCTTCTTCTTCGTTTCTTCTTCTTCGTTTCTTCTTCTTCTTCGTTTCTTCTTCTTCGTTTCTTCTTCTTCGTTTCTTCTTTTTCTTCTTCTTCTTCTTCGTTTCTTCTTTTTCTTCTTCGTTTCTTCTTTTTCTTCTTCTTCGTTTCTTCTTTTTCTTCTTCTTCGTTTCTTCTTTTTCTTCTTCTTTGTTTCTTCTTCTTCGTTTCTTTTTCTTCTTCTTCTTCTTCGTTTCTTCTTCTTCTTCTTCGTTTCTTCTTTTTCTTCGTTTCTTCTTCTTCGTTTCTTCTTTTTCTTCTTCTTCTTCTTCTTCGTTTCTTCTTTTTCTTCTTCTTCTTCGTTTCTTTTTCTTCTTCTTCTTCTTCTTAGTTTCTTCTTTTTCTTCTTCTTCTTTTTCTTCTTCTTCTTCTTCTTTTTCTTCTTCTTCTTCTTCTTCTTCTTCGTCTTCTTCTTCTTCGTTTCTTTTTCTTCTTCGTTTCTTTTTCTTCTTCGTTTCTTTTTCTTCTTCTTCTTCTTCGTTTCTTCTTCTTCTTCTTCGTTTCTTCTTCTCCTTCGTTTCTTCTTTTTCTTCTTCTTCTTCTCCTTCTTCGTTTCTTCTTCTTCTCTTCTTCTTCTTCGTTTCTTTTTCTTCTTCGTTTCTTTTTCTTCTTCGTCTCTTCTTCTTTGTTTCTTCTTCTTCGTTTCTTCTTCTTCGTTTCTTCTTCTTCTTCTTCTTCTTCGTTTCTTCTTCTTCTGTTTCTTCTTCTTCTTCTTCTTCTTCTGTTTCTTCTTCTTCTGTTTCTTCTTCTTCTGTTTCTTCTTCTTCTTCTTCTGTTTCTTCTGTTTCTTCTTCTTCTGTTAATTCTTCTTCTTCTGTTTCTTCTTCTGTTTCTTCTTCTTCTGTTTCTTCTTCTTCTTCTGTTTCTTCTTCTTCTTCTTCTGTTTCTTCTTCTTCTTCTGTTTCTTCTTCTTCTTCTTCTGTTTCTTCTTCTTCTTCTGTTTCTTCTTCTTCTTCTGTTTCTTCTTCTTCTTCTGTTTCTTCTTCTTCTTCTTCTTTTTCTTCTTCTTCTTCTTCTTCTTCTTCTGTTTCTTCTTCTTCTTCTGTTTCTTCTTCTTCTTCTGTTTCTTCTTCTTCTTCTGTTTCTTCTTCTTCTTCTTCTTCTGTTTCTTCTTCTTCTTCTGTTTCTTCTGCTTCTTCTGTTTCTTCTGCTTCTTCTTCTGCTTCTTCTTCTTCTGTTTCTTCTTCTTCTTCTTCTGTTTCTTCTTCTGTTTCTTCTTCATCTTCTTCTTCTGCTTCTTCTTCTTCTGCTTCTTCTTCTTCTGCTTCTTCTTCTTCTGCTTCTTCTTCTTCTTCTGCTTCTTCTTCTTCTGCTTCTGTTTCTTCTTCTTCTTCTGCTTCTTCTTCTTCTGTTTCTTCTTCTTCTTCTTCTGTTTCTTCTTCTTCTTCTTCTGTTTCTTCTTCTTCTTCTTCTGTTTCTTCTTCTACTTCTTCTGTTTCTTCTTCTTTTTCTTCTTCTGTTTCTTCTTCTTCTTCTTCTCTTTCTGCTTCTTCTTCTTCTGTTTCTTCTTCTTCTTCTTCTGCTTCTTCTTCTGTTTCTTCTTCTGTTTCTTCTTCTTCTTCTGCTTCTTCTTCTGCTTCTTCTTCTTCTTCTTCTGTTTCTTCTTCTTCTTCTTCTGCTTCTTCTTCTTCTGCTTCTTCTTCTGTTTCTTCTTCTTCTGTTTCTTCTTCTTCTGTTTCTTCTTCTTCTTCTGCTTCTTCTTCTTCTTCTGTTTCTGTTTCTTCTTCTGCTTCTTCTTCTGTTTCTTCTTCTTCTGTTTCTTCTTCTGCTTCTTCTTCTTCTGCTTCTTCTTCTGTTTCTTCTTCTTCTTCTTCTGTTTCTTCTTCTTCTTCTTCTGTTTCTTCTTCTTCTTCTGTTTCTTCTTCTTCTTCTGTTTCTTCTTCTTCTGTTTCTTCTTCTTCTTCTTCTGTTTCTTCTTCTTCTGTTTCTTCTTCTGCTTCTGTTTCTTCTTCTACTTCTTCTGTTTCTTCTTCTTCTTCTGTTTCTTCTTCTTCTTCTTCTTCTCTTTCTGCTTCTTCTTCTTCTGTTTCTTCTTCTTCTTCTTCTGCTTCTTCTTCTGTTTCTTCTTCTGTTTCTTCTTCTTCTTCTTCTGCTTCTTCTTCTGCTTCTTCTTCTTCTGTTTCTTCTTCTTCTTCTTCTGCTTCTTCTTCTTCTGCTTCTTCTTCTGTTTCTTCTTCTTCTGTTTCTTCTTCTTCTGTTTCTTCTTCTTCTTCTGCTTCTTCTTCTTCTGTTTCTGTTTCATCTTCTGCTTCTTCTTCTGTTTCTTCTTCTTCTGTTTCTTCTTCTTCTTCTGCTTCTTCTTCTTCTGCTTCTTCTTCTGTTTCTTCTTCTTCTTCTGTTTCTTCTTCTTCTTCTGTTTCTTCTTCTTCTTCTGTTTCTTCTTCTTCTTCTGTTTCTTCTTCTTCTTCTGTTTCTTCTTCTGCTTCTTCTTCTGCTTCTTCTTCTTCTTCTGTTTCTTCTTTTTCTTTGTTTCTTCTTTTTCTTTGTTTCTTATTTTTCTTCTTCTTCGTTTCTTCTTCTAATTCTTCTTCTTTTTCTTCTTCTAATTCTTCTTCTAATTCTTCTTCTTTTTCTTCTTCTTCGTTTCTTCTTCTTCTCTTCTTCTTCGTTTCTTTTTCTTCTTCTAATTCTTCTTCTTCGTTTCTTTTTCTTCTTCTTCCTCTTCGTTTCTTCTTTTCTTCTTTTTCTTCTTCTTCGTTTCTTCTTTTTCTTTTTCTTCTTCGTTTCTTCTTTTTCTTCTTCTTCTTCGTTTCTTCTTCTTCTTCGTTTCTTCTTCGTTTCTTCTTTTTCTTCTTCTTCGTTTCTTCTTTTTCTTCTTCTTCTTCGTTTCTTCTTTTTCTTCTTCTAATTCTTCTTCTTTTTCTTCTTCTAATTCTTCTTCTTTTTCTTCTTCTTCGTTTCTTCTTCTTCTCTTCTTCTTCGTTTCTTTTTCTTCTTCTAATTCTTCTTCTTCGCTTCTTCTTCTTCGTTTCTTCTTCTTCGTTTCTTCTTCTTCGTTTCTTCTTCTTTGTTTCTTCTTCTTTGTTTCTTCTTCTTTGTTTCTTCTTCTTCTGTTTCTTCTTCTTCGTTTCTTCTTTTTCTTCTTCTTCGTTTCTTCTTTTTCTTCGTTTCTTCTTTTTCTTTGTTTCTTCTTTTTCTTTGTTTCTTCTTTTTCTTCTTCTAATTCTTCTTCTTTTTCTTCTTCTAATTCTTCTTCTTTTTCTTCTTCTTCGTTTCTTCTTCTTCTCTTCTTCTTCTTCGTTTCTTTTTCTTCTTCGTTTCTTTTTCTTCTTCGTTTCTTCTTCTTCGTTTCTTCTTCTTCGTTTCTTCTTCTTCTTCTTCTTCTTCGTTTCTTCTTCTTCGTTTCTTCTTTTTCTTCTTCTTCTTCTTCTTCGTTTCTTCTTTTTCTTCTTCGTTTCTTCTTTTTCTTCTTCGTTTCTTCTTTTTCTTCTTCTTCGTTTCTTCTTTTTCTTCTTCTTCGTTTCTTCTTTTTCTTCTTCTTCGTTTCTTCTTCTTCTTCGTTTCTTTTTCTTCTTCTTCTTCTTCGTTTCTTCTTCTTCTTCGTTTCTTCTTTTTCTTCGTTTCTTCTTCTTCTTCGTTTCTTCTTTTTCTTCTTCTTCTTCTTCGTTTCTTCTTTTTCTTCTTCTTCTTCGTTTCTTCTTTTTCTTCTTCTTCTTCGTTTCTTTTTCTTCTTCTTCTTCTTAGTTTCTTCTTTTTCTTCTTCTTCTTTTTCTTCTTCTTCTTCTTCTTCTTCGTCTTCTTCTTCTTCGTTTCTTTTTCTTCTTCGTTTCTTTTTCTTCTTCGTTTCTTTTTCTTCTTCTTCTTCGTTTCTTCTTCTTCTTCTTCGTTTCTTCTTCTTCTTCGTTTCTTCTTTTTCTTCTTCTTCTTCGTTTCTTCTTTTTCTTCTTCTTCTTCTTCTTCTTCGTTTCTTCTTCTTCTCTTCTTCTTCTTCATTTCTTTTTCTTCTTCGTTTCTTTTTCTTCTTCGTCTCTTCTTCTTTGTTTCTTCTTCTTCGTTTCTTCTTCGTTTCTTCTTCTTCTTCTTCTTCTTCGTTTCTTCTTCTTCGTTTCTTCTTTTTCTTCTTCTTCGTTTCTTCTTTTTCTTCTTCGTTTCTTCTTTTTCTTCCTCATCTTCTTCGTTTCTTCTTTTTCTTCCTCATCTTCTTCGTTTCTTCTTTTTCTTCGTTTCTTCTTTTTCTTCGTCTCTTCTTTTTCTTCTTCTTCGTCTCTTCTTTTTCTTCTTCGTCTTTTCTTTTTCTTCTTCTTCGTCTCTTCTTTTTCTTCTTCTTCGTCTCTTCTTTTTCTTCTTCGTCGTTTCTTCTTCGTTTCTTTTTCTTCTTCTTCGTTTCTTTTTCTTCTTCTTTTTCTTCTTCGTTTCTTCTTTTTCTTTGTTTCTTCTTCTTTTTCTTCTTCTTCTTCTTTGTTTCTTCTTCTTCTTCGTTTCTTCTTTTTCTTCTTCTTCTTTTTCTTCTTCTAATTCTTCTTCTTCGTTTCTTCTTTTTCTTCTTCTTCGTTTCTTCTTTTTCTTCGTTTCTTCTTCTTCTTCGTTTCTTCTTCTTTTTCTTCTTCTAATTCTTCTTCTTTTTCTTCTTCTAATTCTTCTTCTTCGCTTCTTCTTTGTTTCTTCTTTTTCTTCTTCTTCGTTTCTTCTTCTTCGTTTCTTCTTCTTCTTCTTCTTCGTTTCTTCTTCTTCTTCTCTTCTTCTTCTTCTTCGTTTCTTTTTCTTCTTCTTCTTCTTCTTCTTTTTCTTCTTCGTTTCTTCTTTTTCTTCTTCTTCGTTTCTTCTTTTTCTTCTTCTTCGTTTCTTCTTTTTCTTCTTCGTTTCTTCTTTTTCTTCTTCTTCGTTTCTTCTTTTTCTTCTTCTTCGTTTCTTCTTCTTCTTCGTTTCTTTTTCTTCTTCTTCGTTTCTTCTTCGTTTCTTCTTCTTCGTTTCTTCTTTTTCTTCGTTTCTTCTTCTTCTTCGTTTCTTCTTTTTCTTCTTCTTCTTCTTCTTCGTTTCTTCTTTTTCTTCTTCTTCTTCGTTTCTTCTTTTTCTTCTTCTTCGTTTCTTTTTCTTCTTCTTCTTCTTCTTAGGTTCTTCTTTTTCTTCTTCTTCTTCTTTTTCTTCTTCTTCTTCTTCGTCTTCTTCTTCGTTTCTTTTTCTTCTTCGTTTCTTTTTCTTCTTCTTCTTCGTTTCTTCTTCTTCTTCTTCGTTTCTTCTTCTTCTTCGTTTCTTCTTCGTTTCTTCTTCTTCGTTTCTTCTTTTTCTTTGTTTCTTCTTCTTCTTCGTTTCTTCTTTTTCTTCTTCTTCTTCTTCGTTTCTTCTTTTTCTTCTTCTTCTTCGTTTCTTCTTTTTCTTCTTCTTCTTCGTTTCTTTTTCTTCTTCTTCTTCTTCTTAGTTTCTTCTTTTTCTTCTTCTTCTTCTTCTTTTTCTTCTTCTTCTTCTTCTTTGTCTTCTTCTTCTTCGTTTCTTCTTCTTCTTCGTTTCTTCTTTTTCTTCTTCTTTTCTTCTTTTTCTTCTTCTTCTTTTTTTTTTTTTTTTTTTTTTCGTTCCACAACCATTTATTCATAGGTCTTTCAGTTTATAGTCCATATAAAAAGATAATAGCAATGTGATAGGTTGTGTAACCATAAAATGTCCATCCACAAATGGCAACCTTCTCAAGGGGATTCCAGCAGGAGCTACAGAGGATAAGAGAGAAGAGAGGCACCTTTAAGTGTAGCAATATGGTTACATTTTTTTTTTTTTTTTTTTTTTTTTTTATTTAATCTTTATTTTATTTGAGATAAAATGAGTTATACAAAGTACACATATCATAACCTTTTTAAATCTAACATATCTCCTATTTATAGTTTTCTCATACCCTACCCGCCCACCCCCCGCCCCCAAGGTCCGCCCTTTTCGCCATCTTAAGTTATCTCAAAAAAATTTTTTTTTCCATTTCTGTCATTCCTATTACATATTTCTCTGAACACTTAAACTCACTCCATTTCAGCCAGGTACTTCTATGTCTACTTTCCATTCCCTGCTCTCTGCTGCTCAGGTACTCCATCTCATGCACGTAGTCTACTCTCTGTATCCATTCTTTTATGGATGGGCTCTCCACTTGCAACCATTTTTTGGGAATCAAGGCCTTTGCAGCATTGAGTAGGGAAGGGACTAATGTTTCTTTATATTGTTTTTTGGTTTTATTTGTCCCATGGAACAGAACATTCCAGGCATTTTGGGGTATCTTTTCCCCAGTGATTTCATTTATATACTCCAATATAGTATGCCAGTATTCTTTTATTTTTTGACACTCCCACCAAATATGCATTGTTGTTCCCCTTTGCCCACATTCCCTCCAACACTGTGATGATCTACCTGGCTGAAATTGATTGATTCTCACCGGGGTTAGATGCCACCTCACCAAACTCTTATAGTTCGCTTCTACCGTTACAATATCTGTCGCATAGTCATGTACTGCTCCAATCATTTGTTTTTCGTCTAGTTTTATCCCAAGGTCTTGTTCCCATTTTCCTATAAAGGGGAGGGCCCCGGTTCCTTCTAAATCTGTTAATATGTTATACATTTGAGATATTCCATTTTTCGTAGGTGTTTTAATATTGCAAAGCTTTTCGATTGGGTTCAGTGTCTTCTCCTCTCTAACTGGTTTGGGAATTGTGCTTACAAAATGTTTAAATTGTGTGTATACCCATTCACTTAGAAACTGCCACCCATGTGTTGTGATTAGTTCTGTTCTCGCCCTTATTTTCCCTTGTATCATTATGTCTTTTAATTGTGCATCCCCTAAGTACCTCCCCATCTGAGTCCCGTTTCCTGGAACAAAAAAATTTGTTCCTGCCAACGGAATCAGTGGGGAGTTATACTCCCATTTTTCTCTTCTATATATTTTGTCCCATTCTTTAAATACTATTTTTGTTAAACCGTGTATTTGTGAACTGTGTGTCCTATACTTCGGTGGAATCCATATTTATTTCCCTAATGGTGCTGTGTATAAATTATTCTCCATATTTACCCACCTCTTATTTGTGCTGATGTTTGCCCATTCTATTAACCTGGCCAATATTACCGCCGTATAATATCTTTTAATATCGGGGGCAGTCAATCCTCCTTTGTTTTTTTTCCTAGACAAGAGCGTATAACCCACTCTGGCTTTTCTATTTTGCCAGATAAACTTTAAAATTATACTTTTTATTACTCTAAAAAAACACTGGGGTATCTCTATGGGAAGCATTTGAAATTTATATAAAATTTTTGGTAAAGTCACCATTTTCAGTAGATTTATCCTCCCTATCCAGGAGATTGGACTCCTCGATAGCTTTTTTAATTCTGTTTTTACTTCATTTAGCAATGGGATATAGTTAGCACCATATATTTTTTCCAGTGTCGGTGTTATTCTAACCCCCAAGTAGGTCAGTGCTTCTGTTTCCCAAGAAAAAGGGAATTCTTGTTGCAACGCTATTACTTCTTGTTTCCCTATTCCTAGATTTAATATTACAGTTTTTGTTGGATTAATCTTGAAGTTTGTAAGCTCCCCATATTTTTTTATTTCTTTTATAACGTTTGGCAATGATATTCTTGGGTTTGTTATATATAGAAGTATGTCGTCCGCGTATGCTGCTACCTTATGTTCTTCTTCCCCCACTCTGACCCCTCCTATGTCTACATTTTTCCTTATTTTCTCCAACAAGGGCTCCAATGCCATTACGTACAGGAGGGGTGAGAGCGGGCATCCTTGTCTTGTTCCATTGAACATCTCAAAAGTGGACGACACACTTCCATTTACTTTTACCCTCGCCGTTGGATGTTTATATAGATTCTCTATCCATTTTATATATTTTGGGCCCATCCCCGTATTGCGTATTGTCTCCATCAGGAACCCCCAGTCTACTCTGTCGAATGCTTTTTCAGCATCTATCGACATGAGCAAGACTGGGGGTCCTTTCTTCTGTGTCCTGTGCATTAGTAGCATTGTCCTAATACTGTTGTCCCTGCCCTCCCTTCCTGGGACAAAACCTACCTGGTCTCTGTTTATTAAATCGGGCATCAGGTTTTTTAACCTTGCCGCTACAACCTTTGCGTAGAGTTTTATGTCTACGTTTAATAACGCAATAGGACGATAGCTTGAGCATATGGATATATCTTTGCCTATTTTCGGTATTATTGTAATATCCGCTAGCAGGGATTCTTTTCTGATTTCCTCGTTTTCCCCTATTTTATTAAAGTAAGTACAAAGAACTGGTACCAATTGCTTCCTGAATTTTTTAAAATATTTTATTGTAAACCCATCAGGGCCTGGACTTTTCCCTCCTGGTATTTTTTTTAAGGCATCATTAATTTCATCCTCTGTTATTGGTCTCTCTAGGCGTTCAATATTCTCTGTTGTAATTTTTGGTAATTTCAAATCAGCTAGGTATTTTTGTATTTTACTTATCTTATGATGTTCCTCCTGCTGTATTACATTATTTCTGATTGCATATAGGGAACTATAGTATTTCTCGAAAACCTTTGCAATCTCAATGGTTTTATATTTTAATTCACCTTTTTCATTTTTTATTTTTTCTATATAGTTTAAGGTTTTTTTTCCCTTCGAGATTTTTGCTAAGTATCTTCCTGGTTTATTTCCCCATCTAAATCTTTCTTTTGCCACATTACAGAAAACTTTCCTTGTTTCTTCCTCCAACAATTTCCTTAGTTGTTCTCTTTTTATCACCACTCTCTGATGCATTTCCTGATTTAATTGTGTTTTGTGTTGTTGTTCCAGATCATGTAGTTCCTTTATTGTCCGTTTCAAGTTTATCTCCCTTTCTTTTTTTTTCCATGCCCCTATTGAAATTAACTTTCCTCTTATAAATGCCTTATGGGCTTCCCATATTGTAGCCCTCGAGACCTCTGATGTATCGTTTATACTAAAAAATTGCTCTATTTCAGTTATTAAATTTTTAATCACTTCTTCATCTTCTATTAGTTCTTCGTTTAACTTCCACGTCTTTTTCCTATTTTCCCTTTCCTCAAACTTAAGTTTTACAATTACCGGGGCATGATCCGAAATTGTTATTGTTTCAATGGAGGTGTCTACCACGTATTCCAAAATTGCATGGTCGACTAAGATGTAGTCCAATCTCGTGTACGTATCGTGCACCGGCGAGTGAAATGTATAGTCTCTTTTATTTGGATGGGCTATTCGCCATATATCTAACAACTGATGTGTATACATTTTCTTTTTTATCAGTTTCATTTGTTTACTCTCTCTCATCAGTGCACCAGACGTACTATCAAGACCATAGTCCATTATAAAATTGAGGTCCCCTGCTACAATCAGATATCCCTGTTTAAATTCCTCTAGGGCGTCTAATATTTTTTTAAAGTATTTTTTAGGGTGCCTATTAGGGCAATAAACATTTACTAGTGTATACTTGATTCCCTGCAGAGTCCCCTTCAAAAACAAGAAACGGCCATCTGGATCTACTCTTCTACTCTCTAATACAAAACTTACATTTTTCCCTATGCCAATCGCTACTCCTTTTGCCTTTTTATTTGGAGAGTCTCCATAATACCATGTTGAGATTATCCGTGTATGCAATCTAATATTTGAATCATGAGATATATGCGTTTCCTGTAAAAAAACTATATCAACTGCATACCTTTCTAGTTCTCTTGATATCATATGTCTTTTTTTTAGGGGTATTTAAACCTCTTACATTATATGTCATTACTTTAACCTCCATCATTTGTTTTAATTCCTTTATACCTGCCTATTTTTACAAATACATTCATATGGTTCAGCATGTTAATCCCTCTTAATTCCGTGTTTCTCTTTACTGGCGAAAATTTACAGACCTGTCTTATTTCCCTGTCCCTTCCCCTCCCCCTCCCCCCCCCCCCTCCCTTTGACCTCATGGTCTGGAGCAGTTACAGTCTTCTGATCTATGGGGACAGTCATGTCCCTCCTGCTCTCTCTGGCCCGAGGTGGAGTTCTTTTTCTTCTTCTTCTTCGTTTCTTCTTTTTCTTCTTCTTCTTCGTTTCTTTTTCTTCTTCTTCTTCTTAGTTTCTTCTTTTTCTTCTTCTTCTTCTTCTTCTTTTTCTTCTTCTTCTTCTGTTTCTTCTTCTTCTTCTGCTTCTTCTGCTTCTTCTTCTTCTGTTTCTTCTTCTTCTTTTTCTTCTGTTTCTTCTTCTTCTTCTTCTGTTTCTTCTTCTTCTTCTTCTGTTTCTTCTTCTTCTTCTTCTGTTTCTTCTTCTGTTTCTTCTTCTGCTTCTTCTTCTGCTTCTTCTTCTACTACTGTTTCTTCTTTTTCTTTGTTTCTTCTTTTTCTTTGTTTCTTCTTTTTCTTTTTTCTTCTTTTTCTTCTTCTTCGTTTCTTCTTCTAATTCTTCTTCTTTTTCTTCTTCTAATTCTTCTTCTAATTCTTCTTCTTTTTCTTCTTCTTCGTTTCTTCTTCTTCTTCTCTTCTTCTTCTTTGTTTCTTTTTCTTCTTCTAATTCTTCTTCTTCGTTTCTTTTTCTTCTTCTTCCTCTTCGTTTCTTCTTTTCTTCTTTTTCTTCTTCTTCGTTTCTTCTTTTTCTTTTTCTTCTTCGTTTCTTCTTTTTCTTCTTCTTCTTCGTTTCTTCTTCTTCTTCGTTTCTTCTTCGTTTCTTCTCTTTCTTCTTCTTCTTCGTTTCTTCTTTTTCTTCTTCTTCTTCGTTTCTTCTTTTTCTTCTTCTAATTCTTCTTCTTTTTCTTCTTCTAATTCTTCTTCTTTTTCTTCTTCTTCGTTTCTTCTTCTTCTCTTCTTCTTCTTCGTTTCTTTTTCTTCTTCTAATTCTTCTTCTTCGCTTCTTCTTCGTTTCTTCTTCTTCGTTTCTTCTTCTTCGTTTCTTCTTCTTCGTTTCTTCTTCTTTGTTTCTTCTTCTTTGTTTCTTCTTCTTCTGTTTCTTCTTCTTCGTTTCTTCTTTTTCTTCTTCTTCGTTTCTTCTTTTTCTTCGTTTCTTCTTTTTCTTTGTTTCTTCTTTTTCTTTGTTTCTTCTTTTTCTTCTTCTAATTCTTCTTCTTTTTCTTCTTCTAATTCTTCTTCTTTTTCTTCTTCTTCGTTTCTTCTTCTTCTCTTCTTCTTCGTTTCTTTTTCTTCTTCGTTTCTTCTTCTTTGTTTCTTCTTCTTCGTTTCTTCTTCTTCTTCTTCGTTTCTTCTTCTTCGTTTCTTCTTTTTCTTCTTCTTCGTTTCTTCTTTTTCTTCTTCTTCGTTTCTTCTTTTTCTTCTTCTTCGTTTCTTCTTTTTCTAATCCTTCTTCTTCGTTTCTTCTTCTTCGTTTCTTCTTTTTCTTCTTCTTCGTTTCTTCTTCTTCGTTTCTTCTTTTTCTTCTTCTTCTTCGTTTCTTCTTTTTCTTCTTCTTCTTCGTTTCTTCTTTTTCTTCTTCTTCTTCGTTTCTTCGTTTCTTCTTCTTCTTCTTCTTAGTTTCTTCTTCTTCTTCTTCGTTTCTTCTTTTTCTTCTTCTTCGTTTCTTCTTTTTCTTCTTCTTCGTTTCTTCTTCTTCTTCTTCTCCGTTTCTTCTTCTTCTTCTCTTCTTCGTTTCTTCTTTTTCTTCTTCTTTTTCTTCTCTTCTTCGTTTCTTCTTTTTCTTCTCTTCTTCGTTTCTTCTTTTTCTTCTCTTCTTCGTTTCTTCTTTTTCTTCTTCTTCGTTTCTTCTTTTTCTTCCTCATCTTCTTTGTTTCTTCTTTTTCTTCTTCGCTTCTTCGCTTCTTCTTCTTCGTTTCTTCTTCTTCGTTTCTTCTTTTTCTTCTTCGTTTCTTCTTTTTCTTCTTCTTCGTTTCTTCTTTTTCTTCTTCTCTTCTTCTTCGTTTCTTCTTCTTCGTTTCTTCTTCTTCTTCGTTTCTTCTTCTTCGTTTCTTCGCTTCTTCTTCTTCTTTGCTTCTTCTTCTTCGCTTCTTCTTCTTCTTCTTTGTTTCTTCTTCTTCTTCTTTGTTTCTTCTTCTTCTTCATCTCTTCTTCTTCTTCTTCGTCTCTTCTTCGTCTCTTCTTCTTCGTCTCTTCTTCTTCGTCTCTTCTTTTTCTTCCTCATCTTCTTCGTTTCTTCTTTTTCTTTGTTTCTTCTTTTTCTTCGTCTCTTCTTTTTCTTCTTCTTCGTCTCTTCTTTTTCTTCTTCTTCGTTTCTTCTTCTTCTTCGTTTCTTTTTCTTCTTCTTCTTCTTCTTCGTTTCTTCTTCGTTTCTTCTTCTTCTTCGTTTCTTCTTCTTCTTCGTTTCTTCGCTTCTTCTTCTTCCCTTCTTCTTCTTCTTCGCTTCTTCTTCTTCTTCTTTGTTTCTTCTTCTTCTTCTTTGTTTCTTCTTCTTCTTCTTCGTCTCTTCTTCTTCTTCTTCGTCTCTTCTTCTTCGTCTCTTCTTCTTCGTCTCTTCTTTTTCTTTTTCTTCTTCTTCGTCTCTTCTTTTTCTTCTTCTTCGTCTCTTCTTTTTCTTCTTCTTCGTTTCTTCTTTTTCTTCTTTGTTTCTTCTTTTTCTTCCTCATCTTCTTCGTTTCTTCTTTTTCTTCCTCATCTTCTTCGTTTCTTCTTTTTCTTCGTTTCTTCTTTTTCTTCGTCTCTTCTTTTTCTTCTTCTTCGTCTCTTCTTTTTCTTCTTCGTCTCTTTTCTTCTTCTTCGTCTCTTTTTCTTCTTCTTCGTCTCTTCTTTTTCTTCTTCGTCGTTTCTTCTTCGTTTCTTTTTCTTCTTCTTCGTTTCTTTTTCTTCTTCTTTTTCTTCTTTGTTTCTTCTTTTTCTTCGTTTCTTCTTCTTCTTCTTCTTCTTCGTTTCTTCTTCTTCTTCGTTTCTTCTTTTTCTTCTTCTTCTTTTTCTTCTTCTAATTCTTCTTCTTCGTTTCTTCTTTTTCTTCTTCTTCGTTTCTTCTTTTTCTTCGTTTCTTCTTCTTCTTCGTTTCTTCTTCTTTTTCTTCTTCTAATTCTTCTTCTTTTTCTTCTTCTAATTCTTCTTCTTCGCTTCTTCTTCGTTTCTTCTTTTTCTTCTTCTTCGTTTCTTCTTCTTCGTTTCTTCTTCTTCTTCTTCGTTTCTTCTTCTTCTTCTCTTCTTCTTCTTCTAATTCTTCTTCTTCTTCTTCGTTTCTTCTTTTTCTTCTTCTTCGTTTCTTCTTTTTCTTCTTCTTCGTTTCTTCTTTTTCTGCTTCTTCGTTTCTTCTTTTTCTTCTTCTTCGTTTCTTCTTCTTCTTCGTTTCTTTTTCTTCTTCTTCTTCGTTTCTTCTTCGTTTCTTCTTCTTCTTCGTTTCTTCTTTTTCTTCGTTTCTTCTTCTTCTTCTTCGTTTCTTCTTTTTCTTCTTCTTCTTCGTTTCTTCTTTTTCTTCTTCTTCTTCGTTTCTTCTTTTTCTTCTTCTTCTTCGTTTCTTTTTCTTCTTCTTCTTCTTCTTAGTTTCTTCTTTTTCTTCTTCTTCTTCTTCGTCTTCTTCTTCTTCGTTTCTTTTTCTTCTTTGTTTCTTTTTCTTCTTCTTCTTCTTCGTTTCTTCTTCTTCTTCTTCGTTTCTTCTTCTTCTTCGTTTCTTCTTTTTCTTCTTCTTCGTTTCTTATTTTTCTTCTTCTTCTTCTTCGTTTCTTTTTCTTCTTCTTCTTCTCTTCTTCTTCGTTTCTTTTTCTTCTTCATTTCTTTTTCTTCTTCGTTTCTTCTTCTTTGTTTCTTCTTCTTCGTTTCTTCTTCTTCGTTTCTTCTTCTTCTTCTTCGTTTCTTCTTCTTCGTTTCTTCTTTTTCTTCTTCTTCGTTTCTTCTTTTTCTTCTTCTTCTTCGTTTCTTCTTTTTCTTCTTTTTCTTCTTCTTCTTTTTCTTCTTCTTCTTCGTTTCTTCTTTTTCTTCTTCTTCGTTTCTTCTTTTTCTTCTTCTTCGTTTCTTCTTTTTCTTCTTCTTCGTTTCTTCTTTTTCTAATCCTTCTTCTTCGTTTCTTCTTCTTCGTTTCTTCTTTTTCTTCTTCTTCGTTTCTTCTTCTTCGTTTCTTCTTTTTCTTCTTCTTCTTCGTTTCTTCTTTTTCTTCTTCGTTTCTTCTTTTTCTTCTTCTTCGTTTCTTCGTTTCTTCTTCTTCTTCTTCTTCTTCTTCGTTTCTTCTTCTTCTTCTTCTTCTTTTTCTTCTTCTTCTTCGTTTCTTCTTTTTCTTCTTCTTCTTCGTTTCTTCTTTTTCTTCTTCTTCTTCGTTTCTTCTTCTTCTTCTCCGTTTCTTCTTCTTCTCTTCTTCGTTTCTTCTTTTTCTTCTCTTCTTCGTTTCTTCTTTTTCTTCTCTTCTTCGTTTCCTCTTTTTCTTCTTCTACGTTTCTTCTTCTTTTTCTTCTTTGTTTCTTCTTTTTCTTCCTCATCTTCTTTGTTTCTTCTTTTTCTTCTTCGCTTCTTCGCTTCTTCGCTTCTTCTTCTTCGTTTCTTCTTCTTCGTTTCTTCTTTTTCTTCTTCGTTTCTTCTTTTTCTTCTTCTTCGTTTCTTCTTTTTCTTCTTTTCTTCTTCTTCGTTTCTTCTTCTTCTTCGTTTCTTCTTCTTCGTTTCTTCTTCTTCTTCGTTTCTTCGCTTCTTCTTCTTCGCTTCTTCTTCTTCTTCGCTTCTTCTTCTTTGTTTCTTCTTCTTCTTCTTCGTCTCTTCTTCTTCGTCTCTTCTTCTTCTTCTCTTCCTCTTCGTCTCTTCTTCGTCTCTTCTTTTTCTTTTTCTTCTTCTTCGTCTCTTCTTTTTCTTCTTCTTCATTTCTTCTTTTTCTTCTTCGTTTCTTCTTTTTCTTCCTCATCTTCTTCGTTTCTTCTTTTTCTTCGTCTCTTCTTTTTCTTCTTCTTCGTCTCTTCTTTTTCTTCTTCGTCTCTTCTTTTTCTTCTTCTTCGTCTCTTCTTTTTCTTCTTCTTCGTCTCTTCTTTTTCTTCTTCGTCGTTTCTTCTTCGTTTCTTTTCCTTCTTCTTCGTTTCTTTTTCTTCTTCTTTTTCTTCTTCGTTTCTTCTTTTTCTTCGTTTCTTCTTCTTTTTCTTCTTCTTCTTTGTTTCTTCTTCTTCTTCGTTTCTTCTTTTTCTTCTTCTTCTTTTTCTTCTTCTAATTCTTCTTCTTTGTTCCTTCTTTTTCTTCTTCTTCGTTTCTTCTTTTTCTTCGTTTCTTCTTCTTCTTCGTTTCTTCTTCTTTTTCTTCTTCTAATTCTTCTTCTTTTTCTTCTTCTAATTCTTCTTCTTCGCTTCTTCTTCGTTTCTTCTTTTTCTTCGTTTCTTCTTCTTCGTTTCTTCTTCTTCTTCTTCGTTTCTTCTTCTTCTTCTCTTCTTCTTCTTCGTTTCTTTTTCTTCTTCTTCTTCTTCTTCTTTTCTTCTTCTTCTTCGTTTCTTTTTTTCTTCTTCGTTTCTTCTTTTTCTTCTTCTTCGTTTCTTCTTTTTCTTCTTCTTCGTTTCTTCTTTTTCTTCTTCTTCGTTTCTTCTTTTTCTTCTTCTTCGTTTCTTCTTTTTCTTCTTCTTCGTTTCTTCTTTTTCTTCTTCTTCGTTTCTTCTTCTTCGTTTCTTTTTCTTCTTCTTCTTCGTTTCTTCTTCGTTTCTTCTTCTTCTTCTTCGTTTCTTCTTTTTCTTCGTTTCTTCTTCTTCTTCGTTTCTTCTTTTTCTTCTTCTTCTTCTTTGTTTCTTCTTTTTCTTCTTCTTCGTTTCTTCTTTTTCTTCTTCTTCTTCTTCTTCTTCGTTTCTTTTTCTTCTTCTTCTTCTTCTTCTTAGTTTCTTCTTTTTCTTCTTCTTCTTTTTCTTCTTCTTCTTCTTCTTCTTCGTCTTCTTCGTTTCTTTTTCTTCTTCGTTTCTTTTTCTTCTTCTTCTTCGTTTCTTCTTCTTCTTCGTTTCTTCTTCTTCGTTTCTTCTTCGTTTCTTCTTCTTCTTCTTCGTTTCTTCTTTTTCTTTGTTTCTTCTTCTTCTTCGTTTCTTCTTTTTCTTCTTCTTCTTCGTTTCTTCTTTTTCTTCTTCTTCTTCTTCGTTTCTTTTTCTTCTTCTTCTTCTTCTTAGTTTCTTCTTTTTCTTCTTCTTCTTCTTCTTCTTTTTCTTCTTCTTCTTCTTCTTCTTCTTCGTCTTCTTCTTCTTCGTCTTCTTCTTCTTCGTTTCTTTTTCTTCTTCGTTTCTTTTTCTTCTTCTTCGTTTCTTCTTCTTCTTCTTCGTTTCTTCTTCTTCGTTTCTTCTTTTTCTTCTTCTTCTTCGTTTCTTCTTTTTCTTCTTCTTCTTCGTTTCTTCTTTTTCTTCTTCTTCTTCTTCGTTTCTTTTTCTTCTTCTTCTTAGTTTCTTTTTCTTCTTCTTCTTCTTCTTAGTTTCTTCTTTTTCTTCTTCTTCTTTTTCTTCTTCTTCTTCTTCTTCGTTTCTTCTTTTTCTTCTTCTTCGTTTCTTCTTTCTTCTTCTTCGTTTCTTCTTTTTCTTCTTCTTCGTTTCTTCTTTTTCTTCCTCATCATCTTTGTTTCTTCTTTTTCTTCTTCGCTTCTTCGCTTCCGCTTCTTCTTCTAAGCTTCTTCTTAGTTTCTTCTTCTTCGTTTCTTCTTCTTCTTCTTTGTTTCTTCTTCTTCTTTGTTTCTTCTTCTTCGTTTCTTATTTTTCTTCTTCTTCTTCGTTTCTTCTTTTTCTTCTTTTTCTTCTTCTTCGTTTCTTCTTTTTCTTCTTCTTCTTCGTTTCTTCTTTTTCTTCTTCTTCGTTTCTTCTTTTTCTTCTTCGTTTCTTCTTTTTCTTCTTCTTCGTTTCTTCTTTTTCTTCTTCTTCGTTTCTTCTTTTTCTTCTTCTTCGTTTCTTCTTTTTCTTCTTCTTCGTTTCTTCTTCTTCTAATCCTTCTTCTTCTAATCCTTCTTCTTCGTTTCTTCTTCTACTTCTTCGTTTCTTCTTTTTCTTCTTCTTCGTTTCTTCTTTTTCTTCTTCTTCGTTTCTTCTTTTTCTTCTTCTTCGTTTCTTCTTCTACTTCTTCTTCGTTTCTTCGTTTCTTCTTCTTAGTTTCTTCTTTTTCTTCGTTTCTTCGTTTCTTCTTCTTCGTTTCTTCTTCTTCGTTTCTTCTTCTTCGTTTCTAATTCGTTTCTTCTTCGTTTCTTTTTTCTTCTTTTTCTTCTTCTTCGTTTCTTCTTTTTCTTCTTCTTCGTTTCTTCTTCTAATCCTTCTTCTTCTAATCCTTCTTCTTCGTTTCTTCTTCTACTTCTTCTTCGTTTCTTCTTCTTCGTTTCTTCTTCTTCTTCTTCTTCGTTTCTTCTTCTTTGTTTCTTCTTCTTCTTCTTCGTTTCTTCTTCTTCTCCTTCTTCGTTTCTTCTTTTTCTTCCTCATCTTCTTTGTTTCTTCTTTTTCTTCTTCTTCGTTTCTTCGTTTCTTCTTCTTCTTCGTTTCTTCGTTTCTTCTTCTTCTTCGTTTCTTCTTCGTTTCTTCTTCTTCTTTGTTTCTTTTTTCTTCTTTTTCTTCTTCTTCCTCTTCGTTTCTTCTTCGTTTCTTTTTCTTCTTCTTCCTCTTCGTTTCTTCTTTTCTTCTTTTTCTTCTTCTTCTTCGTTTCTTCTTTTTCTTTTTCTTCTTCGTTTCTTCTTTTTCTTCTTCTTCTTCTTCGTTTCTTCTTCTTCTTCGTTTCTTCTTTTTCTTCTTCTTCGTTTCTTCTTTTCTTCTTTTTCTTCTTCTTCGTTTCTTCTTTTTCTTTTTCTTCTTCGTTTCTTCTTTTTCTTCTTCTTCTTCTTCGTTTCTTCTTCTTCTTCGTTTCTTCTTTTTCTTCTTCTTCTTCGTTTCTTCTTTTTCTTTTTCTTCTTCGTTTCTTCTTTTTCTTCTTCTTCTTCTTCGTTTCTTCTTCTTCGTTTCTTCTTTTTCTTCTTCTTCTTCGTTTCTTCTTTTTCTTCTTCTTCTTCGTTTCTTCTTTTTCTTCTTCTTCTTTGTTTCTTCTTTTTCTTCTTCTTCGTTTCTTCTTTTTCTTCTTCTTCTTCGTTTCTTCTTCTCCGTTTCTTCTTCTTCGTTTCTTCTTCTCCGTTTCTTCTTCTTCTTCTCTTCTTCGTTTCTTCTTTTTCCTCTTCTTCGTTTCTTCTTTTTCTTCTTCGTTTCTTCTTTTTCTTCTTCTTCGTTTCTTCTTTTTCTTCTTCTTCGTTTCTTCTTTTTCTTCTTCTTCGTTTCTTCTTTTTCTTCTTCTTCGTTTCTTCTTTTTCTTCTTCTTTGTTTCTTCTTTTTCTTCTTCTTCATTTCTTCTTTTTCTTCTTCTTCGTTTCTTCTTCTTCTAATCCTTCTTCTTCTAATCCTTCTTCTTCGCTTCTTCTTCTACTTCTTCTTCGTTTCTTCTTTTTCTTCTTCTTCGTTTCTTCTTTTTCTTCTTCTTCCTTTCTTCTTCTACTTCTTCTTCGTTTCTTCTTCTTCGTTTCTTCTTTTTCTTCTTCTTCGTTTCTTCTTTTTCTTCTTCTTCGTTTCTTCTTCTTCTAATCCTTCTTCTTCTAATCCTTCTTCTTCGTTTCTTCTTCTACTTCTTCTTCGTTTCTTCTTCTTCGTTTCTTCTTCTACTTCTTCGTTTCTTCTTCTTCGTTTCTTCTTCGTTTCTTCTTCTCCTTCTTCGTTTCTTCTTTTTCTTCGTCTCTTCTTTTTCTTCTTCTTCGTCTCTTCTTTTTCTTCTTCTTCGTTTCTTCTTCTTCTTCGTTTCTTTTTCTTCTTCTTCTTCTTCTTCGTTTCTTCTTCGTTTCTTCTTCTTCTTCGTTTCTTCTTCTTCTTCGTTTCTTCGCTTCTTCTTCTTCCCTTCTTCTTCTTCTTCGCTTCTTCTTCTTCTTCTTTGTTTCTTCTTCTTCTTCTTTGTTTCTTCTTCTTCTTCTTCGTCTCTTCTTCTTCTTCTTCGTCTCTTCTTCTTCGTCTCTTCTTCTTCGTCTCTTCTTTTTCTTTTTCTTCTTCTTCGTCTCTTCTTTTTCTTCTTCTTCGTCTCTTCTTTTTCTTCTTCTTCGTTTCTTCTTTTTCTTCTTTGTTTCTTCTTTTTCTTCCTCATCTTCTTCGTTTCTTCTTTTTCTTCCTCATCTTCTTCGTTTCTTCTTTTTCTTCGTTTCTTCTTTTTCTTCGTCTCTTCTTTTTCTTCTTCTTCGTCTCTTCTTTTTCTTCTTCGTCTCTTTTCTTCTTCTTCGTCTCTTTTTCTTCTTCTTCGTCTCTTCTTTTTCTTCTTCGTCGTTTCTTCTTCGTTTCTTTTTCTTCTTCTTCGTTTCTTTTTCTTCTTCTTTTTCTTCTTTGTTTCTTCTTTTTCTTCGTTTCTTCTTCTTCTTCTTCTTCGTTTCTTCTTCTTCTTCGTTTCTTCTTTTTCTTCTTCTTCTTTTTCTTCTTCTAATTCTTCTTCTTCGTTTCTTCTTTTTCTTCTTCTTCGTTTCTTCTTTTTCTTCGTTTCTTCTTCTTCTTCGTTTCTTCTTCTTTTTCTTCTTCTAATTCTTCTTCTTTTTCTTCTTCTAATTCTTCTTCTTCGCTTCTTCTTCGTTTCTTCTTTTTCTTCTTCTTCGTTTCTTCTTCTTCGTTTCTTCTTCTTCTTCGTTTCTTCTTCTTCTTCTCTTCTTCTTCTTCTAATTCTTCTTCTTCTTCTTCGTTTCTTCTTTTTCTTCTTCTTCGTTTCTTCTTTTTCTTCTTCTTCGTTTCTTCTTTTTCTGCTTCTTCGTTTCTTCTTTTTCTTCTTCTTCGTTTCTTCTTCTTCTTCGTTTCTTTTTCTTCTTCTTCTTCGTTTCTTCTTCGTTTCTTCTTCTTCTTCGTTTCTTCTTTTTCTTCGTTTCTTCTTCTTCTTCTTCGTTTCTTCTTTTTCTTCTTCTTCTTCGTTTCTTCTTTTTCTTCTTCTTCTTCGTTTCTTCTTTTTCTTCTTCTTCTTCGTTTCTTTTTCTTCTTCTTCTTCTTCTTAGTTTCTTCTTTTTCTTCTTCTTCTTCGTCTTCTTCTTCTTCGTTTCTTTTTCTTCTTTGTTTCTTTTTCTTCTTCTTCTTCTTCGTTTCTTCTTCTTCTTCGTTTCTTCTTCTTCTTCGTTTCTTCTTTTTCTTCTTCTTCTTCGTTTCTTATTTTTCTTCTTCTTCTTCTTCGTTTCTTTTTCTTCTTCTTCTTCTCTTCTTCTTCGTTTCTTTTTCTTCTTCATTTCTTTTTCTTCTTCGTTTCTTCTTCTTTGTTTCTTCTTCTTCGTTTCTTCTTCTTCGTTTCTTCTTCTTCTTCGTTTCTTCTTCTTCGTTTCTTCTTTTTCTTCTTCTTCGTTTCTTCTTTTTCTTCTTCTTCTTCGTTTCTTCTTTTTCTTCTTTTTCTTCTTCTTCTTTTTCTTCTTCTTCTTCGTTTCTTCTTTTTCTTCTTCTTCGTTTCTTCTTTTTCTTCTTCTTCGTTTCTTCTTTTTCTTCTTCTTCGTTTCTTCTTTTTCTAATCCTTCTTCTTCGTTTCTTCTTCTTCGTTTCTTCTTTTTCTTCTTCTTCGTTTCTTCTTCTTCGTTTCTTCTTTTTCTTCTTCTTCTTCGTTTCTTCTTTTTCTTCTTCGTTTCTTCTTTTTCTTCTTCTTCGTTTCTTCGTTTCTTCTTCTTCTTCTTCTTCTTCGTTTCTTCTTCTTCTTCTTCTTTTTCTTCTTCTTCTTCGTTTCTTCTTTTTCTTCTTCTTCTTCGTTTCTTCTTTTTCTTCTTCTTCTTCGTTTCTTCTTCTTCTTCTCCGTTTCTTCTTCTTCTCTTCTTCGTTTCTTCTTTTTCTTCTCTTCTTCGTTTCTTCTTTTTCTTCTCTTCTTCGTTTCCTCTTTTTCTTCTTCTACGTTTCTTCTTCTTTTTCTTCTTTGTTTCTTCTTTTTCTTCCTCATCTTCTTTGTTTCTTCTTTTTCTTCTTCGCTTCTTCGCTTCTTCGCTTCTTCTTCTTCGTTTCTTCTTCTTCGTTTCTTCTTTTTCTTCTTCGTTTCTTCTTTTTCTTCTTCTTCGTTTCTTCTTTTTCTTCTTTTCTTCTTCTTCGTTTCTTCTTCTTCTTCGTTTCTTCTTCTTCGTTTCTTCTTCTTCTTCGTTTCTTCGCTTCTTCTTCTTCTTCGCTTCTTCTTCTTCTTCTTCGCTTCTTCTTCTTTGTTTCTTCTTCTTCTTCTTCGTCTCTTCTTCTTCGTCTCTTCTTCTTCTTCTCTTCCTCTTCGTCTCTTCTTCGTCTCTTCTTTTTCTTTTTCTTCTTCTTCGTCTCTTCTTTTTCTTCTTCTTCATTTCTTCTTTTTCTTCTTCGTTTCTTCTTTTTCTTCCTCATCTTCTTCGTTTCTTCTTTTTCTTCGTCTCTTCTTTTTCTTCTTCTTCGTCTCTTCTTTTTCTTCTTCGTCTCTTCTTTTTCTTCTTCTTCGTCTCTTCTTTTTCTTCTTCTTCGTCTCTTCTTTTTCTTCTTCGTCGTTTCTTCTTCGTTTCTTTTCCTTCTTCTTCGTTTCTTTTTCTTCTTCTTTTTCTTCTTCGTTTCTTCTTTTTCTTCGTTTCTTCTTCTTTTTCTTCTTCTTCTTTGTTTCTTCTTCTTCTTCGTTTCTTCTTTTTCTTCTTCTTCTTTTTCTTCTTCTAATTCTTCTTCTTCGTTCCTTCTTTTTCTTCTTCTTCGTTTCTTCTTTTTCTTCGTTTCTTCTTCTTCGTTTCTTCTTCTTTTTCTTCTTCTAATTCTTCTTCTTTTTCTTCTTCTAATTCTTCTTCTTCGCTTCTTCTTCGTTTCTTCTTTTTCTTCGTTTCTTCTTCTTCGTTTCTTCTTCTTCTTCTTCGTTTCTTCTTCTTCTTCTCTTCTTCTTCTTCGTTTCTTTTTCTTCTTCTTCTTCTTCTTCTTTTCTTCTTCTTCTTCGTTTCTTTTTTTTCTTCTTCGTTTCTTCTTTTTCTTTTTCTTCGTTTCTTCTTTTTCTTCTTCTTCGTTTCTTCTTTTTCTTCTTCTTCGTTTCTTCTTTTTCTTCTTCTTCGTTTCTTCTTTTTCTTCTTCTTCGTTTCTTCTTTTTCTTCTTCTTCGTTTCTTCTTCTTCGTTTCTTTTTCTTCTTCTTCTTCGTTTCTTCTTCGTTTCTTCTTCTTCTTCTTCGTTTCTTCTTTTTCTTCGTTTCTTCTTCTTCTTCGTTTCTTCTTTTTCTTCTTCTTCTTCTTTGTTTCTTCTTTTTCTTCTTCTTCGTTTCTTCTTTTTCTTCTTCTTCTTCTTCTTCGTTTCTTTTTCTTCTTCTTCTTCTTCTTCTTAGTTTCTTCTTTTTCTTCTTCTTCTTTTTCTTCTTCTTCTTCTTCTTCTTCTTCGTCTTCTTCGTTTCTTTTTCTTCTTCGTTTCTTTTTCTTCTTCTTCTTCGTTTCTTCTTCTTCTTCGTTTCTTCTTCTTCGTTTCTTCTTCGTTTCTTCTTCTTCTTCTTCGTTTCTTCTTTTTCTTTGTTTCTTCTTCTTCTTCGTTTCTTCTTTTTCTTCTTCTTCTTCGTTTCTTCTTTTTCTTCTTCTTCTTCTTCGTTTCTTTTTCTTCTTCTTCTTCTTCTTAGTTTCTTCTTTTTCTTCTTCTTCTTCTTCTTTTTCTTCTTCTTCTTCTTCTTCTTCGTCTTCTTCTTCTTCGTCTTCTTCTTCTTCGTTTCTTTTTCTTCTTCGTTTCTTTTTCTTCTTCTTCGTTTCTTCTTCTTCTTCGTTTCTTCTTCTTCGTTTCTTCTTTTTCTTCTTCTTCTTCGTTTCTTCTTTTTCTTCTTCTTCTTCGTTTCTTCTTTTTCTTCTTCTTCTTCTTCGTTTCTTTTTCTTCTTCTTCTTAGTTTCTTTTTCTTCTTCTTCTTCTTCTTAGTTTCTTCTTTTTCTTCTTCTTCTTCTTCGTTTCTTCTTTTTCTTCTTCTTCGTTTCTTCTTTCTTCTTCTTCGTTTCTTCTTTTTCTTCTTCTTCGTTTCTTCTTTTTCTTCCTCATCATCTTTGTTTCTTCTTTTTCTTCTTCGCTTCTTCGCTTCCGCTTCTTCTTCTAAGCTTCTTCTTAGTTTCTTCTTCTTCGTTTCTTCTTCTTCTTCTTTGTTTCTTCTTCTTCTTTGTTTCTTCTTCTTCGTTTCTTATTTTTCTTCTTCTTCTTCGTTTCTTCTTTTTCTTCTTTTTCTTCTTCTTCGTTTCTTCTTTTTCTTCTTCTTCTTCGTTTCTTCTTTTTCTTCTTCTTCGTTTCTTCTTTTTCTTCTTCGTTTCTTCTTTTTCTTCTTCTTCGTTTCTTCTTTTTCTTCTTCTTCGTTTCTTCTTTTTCTTCTTCTTCGTTTCTTCTTTTTCTTCTTCTTCGTTTCTTCTTCTTCTAATCCTTCTTCTTCTAATCCTTCTTCTTCGTTTCTTCTTCTACTTCTTCGTTTCTTCTTTTTCTTCTTCTTCGTTTCTTCTTTTTCTTCTTCTTCGTTTCTTCTTTTTCTTCTTCTTCGTTTCTTCTTCTACTTCTTCTTCGTTTCTTCGTTTCTTCTTCTTAGTTTCTTCTTTTTCTTCGTTTCTTCGTTTCTTCTTCTTCGTTTCTTCTTCTTCGTTTCTTCTTCTTCGTTTCTAATTCGTTTCTTCTTCGTTTCTTTTTTCTTCTTTTTCTTCTTCTTCGTTTCTTCTTTTTCTTCTTCTTCGTTTCTTCTTCTAATCCTTCTTCTTCTAATCCTTCTTCTTCGTTTCTTCTTCTACTTCTTCTTCGTTTCTTCTTCTTCGTTTCTTCTTCTTCTTCTTCTTCGTTTCTTCTTCTTTGTTTCTTCTTCTTCTTCTTCGTTTCTTCTTCTTCTCCTTCTTCGTTTCTTCTTTTTCTTCCTCATCTTCTTTGTTTCTTCTTTTTCTTCTTCTTCGTTTCTTCGTTTCTTCTTCTTCTTCGTTTCTTCGTTTCTTCTTCTTCTTCGTTTCTTCTTCGTTTCTTCTTCTTCTTTGTTTCTTTTTTCTTCTTTTTCTTCTTCTTCCTCTTCGTTTCTTCTTCGTTTCTTTTTCTTCTTCTTCCTCTTCGTTTCTTCTTTTCTTCTTTTTCTTCTTCTTCTTCGTTTCTTCTTTTTCTTTTTCTTCTTCGTTTCTTCTTTTTCTTCTTCTTCTTCGTTTCTTCTTCTTCTTCGTTTCTTCTTTTTCTTCTTCTTCGTTTCTTCTTTTCTTCTTTTTCTTCTTCTTCGTTTCTTCTTTTTCTTTTTCTTCTTCGTTTCTTCTTTTTCTTCTTCTTCTTCTTCGTTTCTTCTTCTTCTTCGTTTCTTCTTTTTCTTCTTCTTCTTCGTTTCTTCTTTTTCTTTTTCTTCTTCGTTTCTTCTTTTTCTTCTTCTTCTTCTTCGTTTCTTCTTCTTCTTCGTTTCTTCTTTTTCTTCTTCTTCTTCGTTTCTTCTTTTTCTTCTTCTTCTTCGTTTCTTCTTCTTCTTTTTCTTCTTTGTTTCTTCTTTTTCTTCCTCATCTTCTTTGTTTCTTCTTTTTCTTCTTCGCTTCTTCGCTTCTTCTTCTTCGTTTCTTCTTCTTCGTTTCTTCTTTTTCTTCTTCGTTTCTTCTTTTTCTTCTTCTTCGTTTCTTCTTTTTCTTCTTCTCTTCTTCTTCTTCGTTTCTTCTTCTTCTTCGTTTCTTCTTCTTCTTCGTTTCTTCTTCTTCTTCGTTTCTTCGCTTCTTCTTCTTCTTCGCTTCTTCTTCTTCTTTTTCTTCTTCTTCTTCTTCTTTGTTTCTTCTTCTTCGTCTCTTCTTCTTCTTCTTCGTCTCTTCTTCTTCGTCTCTTCTTCGTCTCTTCTTTTTCTTTTTCTTCTTCTTCGTCTCTTCTTTTTCTTCTTCGTTTCTTCTTTTTCTTCTTCGTTTCTTCTATTTCTTCCTCATCTTCTTCGTTTCTTCTTTTTCTTCCTCATCTTCTTCGTTTCTTCTTTTTCTTCGTTTCTTCTCCTTTTTCTTCTTCTTCTTCTTTGTTTCTTCTTCTTCTTCGTTTCTTCTTTTTCTTCTTCTTTTTCTTCTTCTAATTCTTCTACTTCGTTTCTTCTTTTTCTTCTTCTTCGTTTCTTCTTTTTCTTCGTTTCTTCTTCTTCTTCGTTTCTTCTTCTTTTTCTTCTTCTAATTCTTCTTCTTTTTCTTCTTCTAATTCTTCTTCTTCGCTTCTTCTTCGTTTCTTCTTTTTCTTCTTCGTTTCTTCTTCTTCGTTTCTTCTTCTTCGTTTCTTCTTTTTCTTCTTCTTCGTTTCTTCTTTTTCTTCTTCGTTTCTTCTTTTTCTTCTTCTTCGTTTCTTCTTAGTCTTCTTCTTCGTTTCTTCTTTTTCTTCTTCTTCGTTTCTTTTTTTTCTTCTTCTTCGTTTCTTCTTTTTCTTCTTCTTCGTTTCTTCTTCTTCTTCGTTTCTTTTTCTTCTTCTTCTTCGTTTCTTCTTCGTTTCTTCTTCTTCTTCTTCTTCGTTTCTTCTTTTTCTTCGTTTCTTCTTCTTCTTCGTTTCTTCTTTTTCTTCTTCTTCTTCTTCTTCGTTTCTTCTTTTTCTTCTTCTTCTTCGTTTCTTCTTTTTCTTCTTCTTCTTCTTCTTCGTTTCTTTTTCTTCTTCTTCTTCTTCTTCTTAGTTTCTTCTTTTTCTTCTTCTTTTTCTTCTTCTTCTTCTTCTTCATCTTCTTCTTCTTCGTTTCTTTTTCTTCTTCGTTTCTTTTTCTTCTTCTTCTTCTTCGTTTCTTCTTCTTCGTTTCTTCTTCGTTTCTTCTTCTTCTTCTTCGTTTCTTCTTTTTCTTCGTTTCTTCTTCGTTTCTTCTTCTTCTTCGTTTCTTCTTCTTCGTTTCTTCTTCGTTTCTTCTTCTTCTTCTTCGTTTCTTCTTTTTCTTCGTTTCTTCTTCTTCTTTGTTTCTTCTTCTTCGTTTCTTCTTTTTCTTCTTCTTCTTCGTTTCTTCTTTTTCTTCTTCTTCTTCGTTTCTTTTTCTTCTTCTTCTTCTTCTTCTTCTTAGTTTCTTCTTTTTCTTCTTCTTCTTCTTCTTTTTCTTCTTCTTCTTCTTCGTCTTCTTCTTCTTCGTTTCTTTTTCTTCTTCGTTTCTTTTTCTTCTTCGTTTCTTTTTCTTCTTCTTCTTCGTTTCTTCTTCTTCTTCGTTTCTTCTTCTTCTTCGTTTCTTCTTCTTCTTCGTTTCTTCTTCTTCTTCGTTTCTTCTTTTTCTTCTTCTTCTTCATTTCTTCTTTTTCTTCTTCTTCTTCTTCGTTTCTTCTTTTTCTTCTTCTTCTTCTTCTTCGTTTCTTTTTCTTCTTCTTCTTCTTAGTTTCTTTTTCTTCTTCTTCTTCGTCTTAGTTTCTTCTTTTTCTTCTTCTTCTTTTTCTTCTTCTTCTTCCTCTTCTTCTTCTTCGTTTCTTCTTTTTCTTCTTCTTCGTTTCTTCTTTCTTCTTCTTCGTTTCTTCTTTTTCTTCTTCTTCGTTTCTTCTTTTTCTTCCTCATCATCTTTGTTTCTTCTTTTTCTTCTTCGCTTCTTCGCTTCCGCTTCTTCTTCTAAGCTTCTTCTTCGTTTCTTCTTCTTCTTTGTTTCTTCTTCTTCTTCTTTGTTTCTTCTTCTTCTTTGTTTCTTCTTCTTCTTCGTTTCTTATTTTTCTTCTTCTTCTTCGTTTCTTCTTTTTCTTCTTTTTCTTCTTCTTCGTTTCTTCTTTTTCTTCTTCTTCTTCGTTTCTTCTTTTTCTTCTTCTTCGTTTCTTCTTTTTCTTCTTCGTTTCTTCTTTTTATTCTTCTTCGTTTCTTCTTTTTCTTCTTCTTCGTTTCTTCTTTTTCTTCTTCTTCGTTTCTTCTTTTTCTTCTTCTTCGTTTCTTCTTCTGCTAATCCTTCTTCTTCTAATCCTTCTTCTTCGTTTCTTCTTCTACTTCTTCGTTTCTTCTTTTTCTTCTTCTTCGTTTCTTCTTTTTCTTCTTCTTCGTTTCTTCTTTTTCTTCTTCTTCGTTTCTTCTTCTACTTCTTCGTTTCTTCTTCTTCGTTTCTTCTTTTTCTTCTTCTTCGTTTCTTCTTTTTCTTCTTCTTCGTTTCTTCTTTTTCTTCTTCTTCGTTTCTTCTTCTACTTCTTCTTCGTTTCTTCGTTTCTTGTTCTTCGTTTCTTCTTTTTCTTCCTCATCTTCTTTGCTTCTTCTTTTTCTTCGTTTCTTCGTTTCTTCTTCTTCGTTTCTTCTTCTTCGTTTCTTCTTCTTCGTTTCTAATTCGTTTCTTCTTCGTTTCTTTTTTCTTCTTTTTCTTCTTCTTCGTTTCTTCTTTTTCTTCTTCTTCGTTTCTTCTTCTTCTAATCCTTCTTCTTCTAATCCTTCTTCTTCGTTTCTTCTTCTACTTCTTCTTCGTTTCTTCTTCTTCGTTTCTTCTTCTTCTTCGTTTCTTCTTCTTCGTTTCTTCTTCTTCTTCTTCTTCTTCTTCGTTTCTTCTTCTTCTCCTTCTTCGTTTCTTCTTTTTCTTCCTCATCTTCTTTGTTTCTTCTTTTTCTTCTTCTTCGTTTCTTCGTTTCTTCTTCTTCTTCTTCGTTTCTTCGTTTCTTCTTCTTCTTCGTTTCTTCTTCGTTTCTTCTTCTTCTTCGTTTCTTTTTTCTTCTTTTTCTTCTTCTTCCTCTTCGTTTCTTCTTCGTTTCTTTTTCTTCTTCTTCCTCTTCGTTTCTTCTTTTCTTCTTTTTCTTCTTCTTCTTCGTTTCTTCTTTTTCTTTTTCTTCTTCGTTTCTTCTTTTTCTTCTTCTTCTTCTTCGTTTCTTCTTCTTCGTTTCTTCTTTTTCTTCTTCTTCTTCGTTTCTTCTTTTCTTCTTTTTCTTCTTCTTCTTCGTTTCTTCTTTTTCTTTTTCTTCTTCGTTTCTTCTTTTTCTTCTTCTTCTTCGTTTCTTCTTCTTCGTTTCTTCTTTTTCTTCTTCTTCGTTTCTTCTTTTTCTTCTTCTTCTTCGTTTCTTCTTTTTCTTCTTCTTCTTCGTTTCTTTTTCTTCTTCTTCTTAGTTTCTTTTTCTTCTTCTTCTTCTTAGTTTCTTCTTTTTCTTCTTCTTCTTTTTCTTCTTCTTCTTCGTTTCTTCTTTTTCTTCTTCTTCGTTTCTTCTTTCTTCTTCTTCGTTTCTTCTTTTTCTTCTTCTTCGTTTCTTCTTTTTCTTCCTCATCATCTTTGTTTCTTCTTTTTCTTCTTCGCTTCTTCGCTTCCGCTTCTTCTTCTAAGCTTCTTCTTCGTTTCTTCTTCTTCTTTGTTTCTTCTTCTTCTTTGTTTCTTCTTCTTCTTCGTTTCTTCTTCTTCTTCGTTTCTTATTTTTCTTCTTTTTCTTCTTCTTCGTTTCTTCTTTTTCTTCTTCTTCGTTTCTTCTTTTTCTTCTTCTTCGTTTCTTCTTTTTCTTCTTCGTTTCTTCTTTTTATTCTTCTTCGTTTCTTCTTTTTCTTCTTCTTCGTTTCTTCTTTTTCTTCTTCTTCGTTTCTTCTTTTTCTTCTTCTTCGTTTCTTCTTCTTCTAATCCTTCTTCTTCTAATCCTTCTTCTTCGTTTCTTCTTCTACTTCTTCGTTTCTTCTTTTTCTTCTTCTTCGTTTCTTCTTTTTCTTCTTCTTCGTTTCTTCTTCTACTTCTTCTTCGTTTCTTCTTCTTCGTTTCTTCTTTTTCTTCTTCTTCGTTTCTTCTTTTTCTTCTTCTTCGTTTCTTCTTTTTCTTCTTCTTCGTTTCTTCTTCTACTTCTTCTTCGTTTCTTCGTTTCTTGTTCTTCGTTTCTTCTTTTTCTTCCTCATCTTCTTTGCTTCTTCTTTTTCTTCGTTTCTTCGTTTCTTCTTCTTCGTTTCTTCTTCTTCGTTTCTTCTTCTTCGTTTCTAATTCGTTTCTTCTTTGTTTCTTTTTTCTTCTTTTTCTTCTTCTTCGTTTCTTCTTTTTCTTCTTCTTCGTTTCTTCTTCTTCTAATCCTTCTTCTTCTAATCCTTCTTCTTCGTTTCTTCTTCTACTTCTTCTTCGTTTCTTCTTCTTCGTTTCTTCTTCTTCTTCTTCGTTTCTTCTTCTTCGTTTCTTCTTCTTCTTCTTCGTTTCTTCTTCTTCTCCTTCTTCGTTTCTTCTTTTTCTTCCTCATCTTCTTTGTTTCTTCTTTTTCTTCTTCTTCGTTTCTTCGTTTCTTCTTCTTCTTCGTTTCTTCGTTTCTTCTTCTTCTTCGTTTCTTCTTCGTTTCTTCTTCTTCTTCGTTTCTTTTTTCTTCTTTTTCTTCTTCTTCCTCTTCGTTTCTTCTTCGTTTCTTTTTCTTCTTCCTCTTCGTTTCTTCTTTTCTTCTTTTTCTTCTTCTTCTTCGTTTCTTCTTTTTCTTTTTCTTCTTCGTTTCTTCTTTTTCTTCTTCTTCTTCTTCGTTTCTTCTTCTTCTTCGTTTCTTCTTTTTCTTCTTCTTCTTCGTTTCTTCTTTTCTTCTTTTTCTTCTTCTTCGTTTCTTCTTTTTCTTTTTCTTCTTCGTTTCTTCTTTTTCTTCTTCTTCGTTTCTTCTTCTTCGTTTCTTCTTTTTCTTCTTCTTCTTTGTTTCTTCTTTTTCTTCTTCTTCGTTTCTTCTTTTTCTTCTTCTTCGTTTCTTCTTTTTCTTCTTCTTCGTTTCTTCTTTTTCTTCTTCTTCGTTTCTTCTTCTTCTAATCCTTCTTCTTCTAATCCTTCTTCTTCGTTTCTTCTTCTACTTCTTCTTCGTTTCTTCTTTTTCTTCTTCTTCGTTTCTTCTTTTTCTTCTTCTTCGTTTCTTCTTCTACTTCTTCTTCGTTTCTTCTTCTTCGTTTCTTCTTTTTCTTCTTCTTCGTTTCTTCTTTTTCTTCTTCTTCGTTTCTTCTTCTTCTAATCCTTCTTCTTCTAATCCTTCTTCTTCGTTTCTTCTTCTACTTCTTCTTCGTTTCTTCTTCTTCGTTTCTTCTTCTACTTCTTTGTTTCTTCTTCTTCGTTTCTTCTTCGTTTCTTCTTCGTTTTTTTCTTCTCCTTCTTCGTTTCTTCTTTTTCTTCCTCATCTTCTTTGCTTCTTCTTTTTCTTCGTTTCTTCTTCTTCGTTTCTTCTTCGTTTCTTCTTCTTCGTTTCTTCTTCTTTGTTTCTTCTTCTTCGTTTCTTCTTCGTTTCTTTTTTCTTCTTTTTCTTCTTCTTCGTTTCTTCTTTTTCTTCTTCTTCGTTTCTTCGTTTCTTCGTTACTTCTTCGTTTCTTCTTCGTTTCTTTTTTCTTCTTTTTCTTCTTCTTCCTCTTCGTTTCTTCTTTTTCTTCTTCTTCCTCTTCGTTTCTTCTTTTCTTCTTTTTCTTTTTCTTCTTCGTTTCTTCTTTTTCTTCTTCTTCTTCGTTTCTTCTTCTTCGTTTCTTCTTTTTCTTCTTCTTCTTCGTTTCTTCTTTTTCTTCTTCTTCGTTTCTTCTTCTTCCTCTTCGTTTCTTCTTTTCTTCTTTTTCTTCTTCGTTTCTTCTTTTTCTTTTTCTTCTTCGTTTCTTCTTTTTCTTCTTCTTCTTCCTCTTCGTTTCTTCTTTTCTTCTTTTTCTTCTTCTTCTTCGTTTCTTCTTTTTCTTTTTCTTCTTCGTTTCTTCTTTTTCTTCTTCTTCTTCTTCGTTTCTTCTTCTTCTTCGTTTCTTCTTCGTTTCTTCTTTTTCTTCTTCTTCTTCGTTTCTTCTTTTTCTTCTTCTTCGTTTCTTCTTCTTCTCTTCTTCGTTTCTTCTTTTTCTTCTTCTTCGTTTCTTCTTTATCTTCTTCTTCGTTTCTTCTTTTTCTTCTTCTTCGTTTCTTCTTTTTCTTCTTCGTTTCTTCTTTTTCTTCTTCTTCGTTTCTTCTTTTTCTTCTTCTTCGTTTCTTCTTTTTCTTCTTCTTCTTCGTTTCTTCTTCTTCGTTTCTTCTTCTTCTTCGTTTCTTCTTTTTCTTCTTCTTTGTTTCTTCTTTTTCTTCTTCGTTTCTTCTTTTTCTTCTTCTAATTCTTCTTCTTCTAATCCTTCTTCTTCTTCGTTTCTACTTCTTCTTCGTTTCTTCTTCTTCGTTTCTTCTTCTTCTTCTTCGTTTCTTCTTTTTCTTCTTCTTCTTCGTAGTTTCTTCTTTTTCTTCTTCTTCTTCGTTTCTTCTTTTTCTTCTTCTTCTTCTGTTTCTTCTTCTTCTTCTTCTGTTTCTTCTTCTTCTTCTTCTGTTTCTTCTTCTTCTGTTTCTTCTTCTTCTGTTTCTTCTTCTGTTTCTTCTTCTTCTGTTTCTTCTTCTGTTTCTTCTTTTTCTTTGTTTCTTCTTTTTCTTTGTTTCTTCTTTTTCTTTGTTTCTTCTTTTTCTTCTTCTTCGTTTCTTCTTTATCTTCTTCTAATTCTTCTTCTTCGCTTCTTCTTCTTCTTCGTTTCTTCTTTTTCTTCTTCTTCGTTTCTTCTTTTTCTTCGTTTCTTCTTTTTCTTTGTTTCTTCTTTTTCTTTGTTTCTTCTTTTTCTTCTTCTTCGTTTCTTCTTTTTCTTCTTCTAATTCTTCTTCTTTTTCTTCTTCTAATTCTTCTTCTTTTTCTTCTTCTTCGTTTCTTCTTCTTCGTTTCTTCTTCTTCTTCTCTTCTTCTTCTTCTAATTCTTCTTCTTCATTTCTTCTTCTTCTTCTTCGTTTCTTCTTCTTCGTTTCTTCTTCTTCTTCGTTTCTTCTTTTTCTTCGTTTCTTCTTCTTCTTTGTTTCTTCTTCTTCGTTTCTTCTTTTTCTTCTTCTTCTTCGTTTCTTCTTTTTCTTCTTCTTCTTCGTTTCTTTTTCTTCTTCTTCTTCTTCTTCTTAGTTTCTTCTTTTTCTTCTTCTTCTTCTTCTTCTTCGTCTTCTTCTTCGTTTCTTTTTCTTCTTCGTTTCTTTTTCTTCTTCGTTTCTTTTTCTTCTTCTTCTTCGTTTCTTCTTCTTCTTCTTCGTTTCTTCTTCTTCTTCGTTTCTTCTTCTTCTTCGTTTCTTCTTCTTCTTCGTTTCTTCTTTTTCTTCTTCTTCTTCGTTTCTTCTTTTTCTTCTTCTTCTTCTTCGTTTCTTCTTTTTCTTCTTCTTCTTCTTCGTTTCTTTTTCTTCTTCTTCTTCTTCTTAGTTTCTTTTTCTTCTTCTTCTTCGTCTTAGTTTCTTCTTTTTCTTCTTCTTTTTCTTCTTCTTCTTCTTCGTTTCTTCTTTTTCTTCTTCTTCGTTTCTTCTTTCTTCTTCTTCGTTTCTTCTTTTTCTTCTTCTTCGTTTCTTCTTTTTCTTCCTCATCATCTTTGTTTCTTCTTTTTCTTCTTCGCTTCTTCGCTTCCGCTTCTTCTTCTAAGCTTCTTCTTCGTTTCTTCTTCTTCTTTGTTTCTTCTTCTTCTTCTTTGTTTCTTCTTCTTCTTTGTTTCTTCTTCTTCTTCGTTTCTTATTTTTCTTCTTCTTCTTCGTTTCTTCTTTTTCTTCTTTTTCTTCTTCTTCGTTTCTTCTTTTTCTTCTTCTTCTTCTTCGTTTCTTCTTTTTCTTCTTCTTCGTTTCTTCTTTTTCTTCTTCGTTTCTTCTTTTTATTCTTCTTCGTTTCTTCTTTTTCTTCTTCTTCGTTTCTTCTTTTTCTTCTTCGTTTCTTCTTTTTCTTCTTCTTCGTTTCTTCTTCTTCTAATCCTTCTTCTTCTAATCCTTCTTCTTCGTTTCTTCTTCTACTTCTTCGTTTCTTCTTTTTCTTCTTCTTCGTTTCTTCTTTTTCTTCTTCTTCGTTTCTTCTTCTACTTCTTCTTCGTTTCTTCGTCTTCGTTTCTTCTTTTTCTTCTTCGTTTCTTCTTTTTCTTCTTCTTCGTTTCTTCTTCTACTTCTTCTTCGTTTCTTCGTTTCTTGTTCTTCGTTTCTTCTTTTTCTTCCTCATCTTCTTTGCTTCTTCTTTTTCTTCGTTTCTTCGTTTCTTCTTCTTCGTTTCTTCTTCTTCGTTTCTTCTTCTTCGTTTCTAATTCGTTTCTTCTTCGTTTCTTTTTTCTTCTTTTTCTTCTTCTTCGTTTCTTCTTTTTCTTCTTCTTCGTTTCTTCTTCTTCTAATCCTTCTTCTTCTAATCCTTCTTCTTCGTTTCTTCTTCTACTTCTTCTTCGTTTCTTCTTCTTCGTTTCTTCTTCTTCTTCGTTTCTTCTTCTTCGTTTCTTCTTCTTCTTCTTCTTCGTTTCTTCTTCTTCTCCTTCTTCGTTTCTTCTTTTTCTTCCTCATCTTCTTTGTTTCTTCTTTTTCTTCTTCTTCGTTTCTTCGTTTCTTCTTCTTCTTCGTTTCTTCGTTTCTTCTTCTTCTTCGTTTCTTCTTCGTTTCTTCTTCTTCTTCGTTTCTTTTTTCTTCTTTTTCTTCTTCTTCCTTTTCTTTTTTTCTTCGTTTCTTTTTCTTCTTCTTCCTCTTCGTTTCTTCTTTTCTTCTTTTTCTTCTTCTTCTTCGTTTCTTCTTTTTCTTTTTCTTCTTCGTTTCTTCTTTTTCTTCTTCTTCTTCTTCTTCGTTTCTTCTTCTTCTTCGTTTCTTCTTTTTCTTCTTCTTCTTCGTTTCTTCTTTTCTTCTTTTTCTTCTTCTTCTTCGTTTCTTCTTTTTCTTTTTCTTCTTCGTTTCTTCTTTTTCTTCTTCTTCGTTTCTTCTTCTTCGTTTCTTCTTTTTCTTCTTCTTCGTTTCTTCTTTTTCTTCTTCTTCGTTTCTTCTTTTTCTTCTTCTTCGTTTCTTCTTTTTCTTCTTCTTCGTTTCTTCTTCTTCTAATCCTTCTTCTTCTAATCCTTCTTCTTCGTTTCTTCTTCTACTTCTTCGTTTCTTCTTTTTCTTCTTCTTCGTTTCTTCTTTTTCTTCTTCTTCGTTTCTTCTTCTACTTCTTCTTCGTTTCTTCTTCTTCGTTTCTTCTTTTTCTTCTTCTTCGTTTCTTCTTTTTCTTCTTCTTCGTTTCTTCTTCTTCTAATCCTTCTTCTTCTAATCCTTCTTCTTCGTTTCTTCTTCTACTTCTTCTTCGTTTCTTCTTCTTCGTTTCTTCTTCTACTTCTTTGTTTCTTCTTCTTCGTTTCTTCTTCGTTTCTTCTTCGTTTTTTTCTTCTCCTTCTTCGTTTCTTCTTTTTCTTCCTCATCTTCTTTGCTTCTTCTTTTTCTTCGTTTCTTCTTCTTCGTTTCTTCTTCGTTTCTTCTTCTTCGTTTCTTCTTCTTCGTTTCTTCTTCTTCGTTTCTTCTTCGTTTCTTTTTTCTTCTTTTTCTTCTTCTTCGTTTCTTCTTTTTCTTCTTCTTCGTTTCTTCGTTTCTTCGTTACTTCTTCGTTTCTTCTTCGTTTCTTTTTTCTTCTTTTTCTTCTTCTTCCTCTTCGTTTCTTCTTTTCTTCTTTTTCTTCTTCTTCCTCTTCGTTTCTTCTTTTCTTCTTTTTCTTCTTCTTCCTCTTCGTTTCTTCTTTTCTTCTTTTTCTTTTTCTTCTTCGTTTCTTCTTTTTCTTCTTCTTCGTTTCTTCTTCTTCGTTTCTTCTTTTTCTTCTTCTTCTTCTTCGTTTCTTCTTTTTCTTCTTCTTCGTTTCTTCTTCTTCCTCTTCGTTTCTTCTTTTCTTCTTTTTCTTCTTCGTTTCTTCTTTTTCTTTTTCTTCTTCGTTTCTTCTTTTTCTTCTTCTTCTTCCTCTTCGTTTCTTCTTTTCTTCTTTTTCTTCTTCTTCTTCGTTTCTTCTTTTTCTTTTTCTTCTTCGTTTCTTCTTTTTCTTCTTCTTCTTCTTCGTTTCTTCTTCTTCTTCGTTTCTTCTTCGTTTCTTCTTTTTCTTCTTCTTCGTTTCTTCTTCTTCTCTTCTTCGTTTCTTCTTTTTCTTCTTCTTCGTTTCTTCTTTATCTTCTTCTTCGTTTCTTCTTTTTCTTCTTCTTCGTTTCTTCTTTTTCTTCTTCGTTTCTTCTTTTTCTTCTTCTTCGTTTCTTCTTTTTCTTCTTCTTCGTTTCTTCTTTTTCTTCGTTTCTTCTTTTTCTTCTTCTTCTTCGTTTCTTCTTCTTCGTTTCTTCTTCTTCGTTTCTTCTTTTTCTTCTTCTTTGTTTCTTCTTTTTCTTCTTCGTTTCTTCTTTTTCTTCTTCTAATTCTTCTTCTTCTAATCCTTCTTCTTCTTCGTTTCTACTTCTTCTTCGTTTCTTCTTCTTCGTTTCTTCTTCTACTTCTTCTTCGTTTCTTCTTCTTCGTTTCTTCTTCTTCTTCGTTTCTTCTTTTTCTTCTTCTTCTTCGTAGTTTCTTCTTTTTCTTCTTCTTCTTCGTTTCTTCTTTTTCTTCTTCTTCTTCTGTTTCTTCTTCTTCTTCTTCTGTTTCTTCTTCTTCTGTTTCTTCTTCTTCTTCTGTTTCTTCTTCTTCTTCTTCTTCTTCTGTTTCTTCTTCTTCTGTTTCTTCTTCTTCTGTTTCTTCTTCTGTTTCTTCTTCTTCTGTTTCTTCTTCTGTTTCTTCTTTTTCTTTGTTTCTTCTTTTTCTTTGTTTCTTCTTTTTCTTTGTTTCTTCTTTTTCTTCTTCTTCCTTTCTTCTTTATCTTCTTCTAATTCTTCTTCTTCGCTTCTTCTTCTTCTTCGTTTCTTCTTTTTCTTCTTCTTCGTTTCTTCTTTTTCTTCGTTTCTTCTTTTTCTTTGTTTCTTCTTTTTCTTTGTTTCTTCTTTTTCTTCTTCTTCGTTTCTTCTTTTTCTTCTTCTAATTCTTCTTCTTTTTCTTCTTCTAATTCTTCTTCTTTTTCTTCTTCTTCGTTTCTTCTTCTTCGTTTCTTCTTCTTCTTCTCTTCTTCTTCTTCTAATTCTTCTTCTTCTAATTCTTCTTCTTCGTTTCTTCTTCTTCGTTTCTTATTCTTCGTTTCTTCTTCTTCTTCTTCTTCTTCGTTTCTTCTTTTTCTTCTTCTTCGTTTCTTCTTTTTCTTCTTCTTCGTTTCTTCTTTTTCTTCTTCTTTGTTTCTTCTTTTTCTTCTTCTTCGTTTCTTCTTTTTCTTCTTCTTCGTTTCTTCTTTTTCTTCTTCTTCGTTTCTTCTTTTTCTAATCCTTCTTCTTCTAATCCTTCTTCTTCGTTTCTTCTTTTTCTTCTTCTTCTTCGTTTCTTCTTTTTCTTCTTCTTTGTTTCTTCTTCTTCTTCGTTTCTTCTTTTTCTTCTTCTTCTTCGTTTCTTCTTTTTCTTCTTCTTCTGTTTCTTCTTTTTCTTCTGTTTCTTCTGTTTCTTCTTCTTCTGTTTCTTCTTCTTCTGTTTCTTCTTCTTCTGTTTCTTCTTCTTCTGTTTCTTCTTCTTCGTTTCTTCTTTTTCTTTGTTTCTTCTTTTTCTTTGTTTCTTCTTTTTCTTCTTCTTCGTTTCTTCTTTATCTTCTTCTAATTCTTCTTCTTCGCTTCTTCTTCTTCGTTTCTTCTTCTTCGTTTCTTCTTCTTTGTTTCTTCTTCTTTGTTTCTTCTTCTTTGTTTCTTCTTCTTCTGTTTCTTCTTCTTCGTTTCTTCTTTTTCTTCTTCTTCGTTTCTTCTTCTTCGTTTCTTCTTTTTCTTCTTCTAATTCTTCTTCTTTTTCTTCTTCTAATTCTTCTTCTTTTTCTTCTTCTTCGTTTCTTCTTCTTCTCTTCTTCTTCTTCGTTTCTTTTTCTTCTAATTCTTCTTCTTCGTTTCTTTTTCTTCTTCTTCCTCTTCGTTTCTTCTTTTCTTCTTTTTCTTCTTCTTCGTTTCTTCTTTTTCTTTTTCTTCTTCGTTTCTTCTTTTTCTTCTTCTTCTTCTTCTTCGTTTCTTCTTCTTCTTCGTTTCTTCTTCGTTTCTTCTTTTTCTTCTTCTTCGTTTCTTCTTTTTCTTCTTCTTCGTTTCTTCTTTTTCTTCTTCTTCGTTTCTTCTTTTTCTTTGTTTCTTCTTTTTCTTCTTCTTCTTCGTTTCTTCTTCTTCTTCTTCGTTTCTTCTTCTTCGTTTCTTTTTCTTCTTCTTCGTTTCTTCTTTTTCTTCTTCTTCGTTTCTTCTTTTTCTTCTTCTTCGTTTCTTCTTTTTCTTCTTCTAATTCTTCTTCTTCTAATCCTTCTTCTTCTTCGTTTCTTCTTCTTCTTCGTTTCTTCTTCTTCTTCTTCTTCGTCGTTTCTTCTTTTTCTTCTTCTTCTTCGTCGTTTCTTCTTTTTCTTCTTCTTCTTCGTCGTTTCTTCTTCTTCTTCGTTTCTTCTTTTTCTTCTTCTTCTTCGTTTCTTCTTTTTCTTCTTCTTCTTTGTTTCTTCTTTTTCTTCTTCTTCGTTTCTTCTTTTTCTTCTTCTTCTTCGTTTCTTCTTTTTCTTCTTCTTCTTAGTTTCTTCTTCTTTGTTTCTTCTTTTTCTTCTTCTTCTTCGTTTCTTCTTTTTCTTCTTCGTTTCTTCTTTTTCTTCTTCTTCGTTTCTTCTTTTTCTTCTTCTTCGTTTCTTCTTCTTCGTTTCTTCTTCGTTTCTTCTTTGTTTCTTCTTTTTCTTCCTCATCTTCTTTGTTTCTTCTTTTTCTTCTTCGCTTCTTTGTTTCTTCTTTTTCTTCTTCGCTTCTTCGTTTCTTCTTCTAAGCTTCTTCGTTTCTTCTTCTTCGTTTCTTCTTCTTCTTCGTTTCTTCTTCTTCGTTTCTTCTTTTTCTTCTTCTTCGTTTCTTCTTTTTCTTCTTCGTTTCTTCTTTTTCTTCTTCTTCGTTTCTTCTTTTTCTTCTTCTTCTTCTTTGTTTCTTCTTTTTCTTCTTCTTCTTCTTTTCTTCTTCTTCTAAGCTTCTTCTTCGTTTCTTCTTCTTCTTTGTTTCTTCTTCTTCTACTTCGTTAATTCTTCTTCTTCGTTTCTTCTTCTTCTTCGTTTCTTCTTCTTCGTTTCTTCTTCTTCTTCGTTTCTTCTTCTTCGTTTCTTCTTCTTCGTTTCTTCTTCTTCTTCTACTTCGTTTCTTCTTCGTTTCTTCTTTTCTTCTATTTCTTCTTCGTTTCTTCTTCTTCTTCTTCTTTTCTTCTTTTTCTTCTTCGTTTCTTCTTCTTCTTCTTCGTTTCTTCTTTTTCTTCTTCTTCGTTTCTTCTTCTTCGTTTCTTCTTCTTCGTTTCTTCTTCTTCTTCTACTTCGTTTCTTCTTCGTTTCTTTTTTTCTTCTTTTTCTTCTTCGTTTCTTCTTCTTCTTCTTCTTCTTCGTTTCTTCTTTTTCTTCTTCTTCGTTTCTTCTTCTTCGTTTCTTCTTTTTCTTCTTCTTCTTCGTTTCTTCTTTTTCTTTTTCTTCTTCGTTTCTTCTTTTTCTTTTTCTTCTTCGTTTCTTCTTTTTCTTCTTCTAATCCTTCTTCTTCTTCGTTTCTTCTTCTTCTTCGTTTCTTCTTCTTCTTCGTTTCTTCTTCTGCTTCTTCGTTTCTTCTTCTGCTTCTTCGCTGCTGCTTCTTCTTCTTCTTCTTCTTCTTCTAAGCTTCTTCTTCGTTTCTTCTTCTTCTTCGTTTCTTCTTCTTCTTCTTCTTCTTTGTTTCTTCTTCTTCGTTTCTTCTTCTTCGTTTCTTCTTCTTCGTTTCTTCTTCTTGTTCTTCGTTTCTTCTTCTTCGTTTCTTCTTCTTCGTTTCTTCTTCTTCGTTTCTTCTTTTTCTTCTTCTTCGTTTCTTCTTCTGCTTCTTCGTCTCTTCTTCTGCTTCTTCGCTGCTGCTTCTTCTTCTTCTAAGCTTCTTCTTCGTTTCTTCTTCTTCGTTTCTTCTTCTTCTTCGTTTCTTCTTCTTCTTCTTCTTCTTCGTTTCTTCTTCTTCTTCGTTTCTTCTTCTTCTTCTTCGTTTCTTCTTCTTCTTCGTTTCTTCTTCTTCTTCTTCTTCTTCGTTTCTTCTTTTTCTTCTTCTTCGTTTCTTCTTTTTCTTCTTCTTCGTTTCTTCTTCTTCTTCGTTTCTTCTTCTTCTTCGTTTCTTCTACTTCGTTTCTTCTTCTTCTTCGTTTCTTCTTTTCCTTCTTCGTTTCTTCTTTTCCTTCTTCTTCGTTTCTTCTTTTCCTTCTTCTTCGTTTCTTCTTTTCCTTCTTCGTTTCTTCTTCTCCTTCTTCTTCTTCTTCTTCGTTTCTTCTTTTTCTTCTTCTTTGTTTCTTCTTCTTTGTTTCTGCTTCGTTTCTTCTTCTTCTTCGTTTCTTCTTTTTCTTCTTCTTCTTCGTTTCTTCTTTTTCTTCTTCTTCTTCGTTTCTTCTTCTTCTTCGTTTCTTCTTCTTCGTTTCTTCTTTTTCTTCGTTTCTTCTTTTTCTTCTTCTTCGTTTCTTCTTTTTCTTCTTCTTCGTTTCTTCTTTTTCTTCTTCTTCGTTTCTTCTTTTTCTTCTTCTTCGTTTCTTCTTTTTCTTCCTCATCTTCTTTGTTTCTTCTTTTTCTTTTTCTTCTTCTTCGCTTCTTCTACTTCTACTTCGTTTCTTCTACTTCGTTTCTTCTTCTTCGTTTCTTCTTCTTCGTTTCTTCTTCTTCGTTTCTTCTTCTTCTTCGTTTCTTCTTCTTCGTTTCTTCTTCTTCGTTTCTTCTTCCTCTTCGTTTCTTCTTCTTCTTCGTTTCTTCTTCTTTGTTTCTTCTTTTCTTCTTCTTCGTTTCTTCTTCTTCTTTGTTTCTTCTTTTCTTCTTCTTCGTTTCTTCTTCTTCTTTGTTTCTTCTTCGTTTCTTCTTCGTTTCTTCTTCGTTTCTTCTTCTTCTTCGTTTCTTCTTCGTTTCTTTTTCTTCTTCTTCGTTTCTTCTTCTTCGTTTCTTCTTTTTCTTCTTCTTCGTTTTTTCTTCTTCTTCGTTTCTTCTTCGTTTCTTCTTTTTCTTCTTCGTTTCTTCTTTTTCTTCTTCTTTTTCTTCTTCTTCGCTTCTTCTTTTTCTCGCTTCTTCTTTTTCTCGCTTCTTCGTTTCTTTTTCTTCTTCTTCGTTTCTTTTTCTTCTTCTAATTCTTCTTCGCTTCTTCTTTTTCTTCGCTTCTTCTTTTTCTTCGCTTCTTCTTTTTCTTCTTCTTCGTTTCTTCTTCTTCATCTTCTTCTTCGTTTCTTC
>JARGYO010000198.1:4542113-4858187 GCA_029206835.1 Rana muscosa | reverse complement strand
TGTATAAATGAGCTGTCAGTATTTTTTTTACACTATCCAGTGTAAAACAGTATAAACAGTGTATAGTAATAGTAGTCGTCTTTCTGAATAGAATACGATTGATTCCAAAAATCTCATTGGTCGATCATTACAAAAAAATAAAAAATACAGTAATAATTATAAGGCACTAAAACAATATATACAACATTTGTCCTCGGGGTATTATTGCTCATTTCCAGTACTTCACATTGCTGGACAGTGATCACATCCGTACATAGAACTGCAGGTAAAACAGGTGAAAGGTGCATATGAAACGATTTGCTTCATTCAGTTTAGTACCGGTAGATACAATGGGGTTGATTTACTCAAGGCAAATAGGCTGTTCACTTTGGAAGTGAAGTTGCACGGTACAGAGAAATATTCCCTAGATCAGGGGGTGTCAACCTCCATTTCATTGCGGGCCGCATCAGCATTATGGTTGCCCTCAGGGCCGGTTGTACCTGTAAGCCTAGATGTCCAGAGCACCCCACCCTCTTCCTTACATCAGGTGTCAAGATTTCCCCACCCTCCCTTACATTACAGTGCACCCCCTTACTATGTGTTTCTACTGGGAAGAAGTTGGAGGTGGCGCTGGGGAGTAGAAAGTGCAGGGTCTGGAGGAGGACCAGAGGAGGGTTGGAGTCAGCTGTTGACCTCTGCTGGGACCAGAGGGAGGCAGAGACAGTGGCGGCCGCTCCATAGGGGGCGCAGCCCCCCTAATCCATGCGCCCGGCCCCCTAATCTACATGCAGGGCGCCGGACGTATGGATTTCTATGAGATTTTTTTTTAAGCACATGATTAGAGCCTAAGGCTCCAATTGGCTTAAAAAAAGGGTGGGCTTGGGGCGCAGAGCACTGTACCCCGAGCCCACTCACTTGTGTGACAATAGCAAATTAATATATTCACGATTGTCTTCCTCCCGGGCCAATCATAAAGCGAGTCTTTAGACCCGATTGGCCGAGAGGAGAAGCGAGCGTATTGGCTGGGAGCGGGGGGGAGGCACTGAGGGGGAGACGCAGGGGGAAGCCGCTGAAGCTGGATGGGGTAAGTGCAGGGCTGATTGACGAACAAACGATCGACCGAGTGACTGGGGGGGAGTTTGACCGAGTGACAGGGGAGGTGTGGGGGGTTTGACTGAATGAACGAGGGGGGGGGTCTGGTGGTTTTGTTCCTCCTCCCCCAAAAATTAGAGCACCAGCCATCACTGGCCAGAGACGAGGGGTTGCTGCAGCTGAATGGAGTAGCGCAGATTCTGGTGGAGGAGTTCTATCCTCCTCTCTGCTGCCGACTGCTGAGATGTGGGGATGGCAGAGACATATCTCTTCACGGCTGAATGGAAAAGTACAGGATCTGGTGGAGGAGTTCTGTCCTCCTCTCTGCTGCCGACTGCTGGGATGTGGGGGTGGCAGAGACAAATCTCTTCAAGGCTGAATGGAGAAGCACAGGATCTGGTGGAGTTGTGACCTCCCCTCTGCTGCTGAGACAAGGTGGAGGTGGAGGTGGAGATGAGGGGGGGGTGGTTCCACAGCTGCAGGTTAGTTGTGAGGGCCACATGAAATGATCTGGAGGGCCAGATTCGGGCCCCAGGCCCTGTGTTTGACATATGTGCCCTAGTGCTTAGTGAATGTGGTAACATTTAAGTTTGCAAAGAATACCCAATCACTTGCAAGGAAAATAAATTGAAATACATTTTGCTTGCACATGATTGGATGATGATAGTCTGTTGGCAGGTGTAAGTGCCCTTTATTTTCTGCACCTCTTTTGGTGAGGGGCAAGAGTTAGTGCCCCTTTATATGCCAGCTGTAGGTGGGGCCTAGGAGAGATAGGGTACGGGAGCAGGACACCCCCCCCCGATCAGCAAGATGTAGCACCATGCTGCTGGAAAAAGAGGGCTGAACTACCAGGGTGATCAGTGAAGGACACATTGGGGACGGATAGAGAAACCTTGCCATCCCTAACATTGGTCTAGCAGGTCCTGAGGCCAGGGCCGCCATCAGGCGGGTACAGGCAGTACACATGTGAGGGGCCCGGAGGTCCCCAGAGGCCCGGATGGCAACCCCCTTTTTTTTGTATTTTTTTTTCTTGTAAGGGGCCTGGATGGCAACCCCCCCCCTTTTTTTATTTATTTATTAATATTTCTTGCAAGGGGCCCGGATGGCAACCCCCCTTTTTATTTTATTTATTAATATTTCTTGCAAGGGGCCCGGATGGCAACCCCCCCCCTTTTTTTTTAAACTTTTTTTTTTTTTCGTTCGTCAGCACCCAAAGCCCCCACCCCGACCTTAATTCTCTGGGGGGGAGAACGACGACATACAGCAGCACCCCCCACTTCTCAATTCGCGGCACCCACCCCCCGCTTCTCAACTTGCGGTGCCCCCCCGTCCGGTTTTCAATTAGCGGCGGGGCACCCCCCAGTTCACAATTTGCGGCGGCAGCACCCCCCCCGATTCTGTGCTGAAGCCTGTGTAAGGAGTACCCCATGTATGAGGACACTTGCCTGACGAAGAGGGCCCACTGTGGCTCCGAAACGTTGCTTTATGTGTTCTATATGACCATGAAAAGAAAGCTTTGGACCCTTCTTGAGGAATCTTTGGTGTGCTGGTGACATTTCTTCCCATGTATGAGGAAGGTACACCCTACATGTGGCTCACCTGTGGAAGAGACTAATATCTGGGGAAGATGGCTGCATTGGTAACTGTGATGATATCAAGTGTTCTGTACTGTCAGGAAGTTGTGTAATGGAAGTAGTGTTCTTCACTAGAGTCTACTGTCAGAAAGTCATGATATTGACTGCCGTCATGAAGGAAGATGTACTGGTGAATGTGCCGGAGTTGTGCAGTAAAATGGTAACATGCAACTGGACTGGACATTCTTTTTTCCAGGTAACAGGCCGGGAATATGGAGGAGAAGAAGAAAGGTGTGACACAGTATATCACAGTATCTCCTAAATAGCAGGAAGGTGACTATCCAATCCAAGAAGAAGTGGGACAGGTCTGGTGTGAACTGCCATCCAATGAGGGACCCTTCCAAGTCCCTCATTTAGTAAGCTCTGGGGAAAATTCCCTGCCAAAATGTAAATTCCTTTGCAAAGCGAATGGCCTATGCCTTTAGTACATCAACCCCCAAAAGTCACAGCTGAAAAAGTTATTTGCAGATCTAAGACACAGACAGGCATTTCAATACAGTGTAGTAGTCTCCCAACAATGGACATCATGGAGCATATATAGGTCAAAAGAAGTCCAGGTTACAGTCCATGTTATATATGTGAAATTCTGGTAGAGAAGATAACCAAAATTAACTTTGTAGATGCTCCCAAGATCTGAGCATGAAGTCCGAGGTGGTTCAAGTGCATATCAAAGTCATGTTCTATACATGGGGGCAAGCCGCAAGGCCGTAATGATGGTGGCAATTTGGAACCCATTGATGTTGAATTATGGTTCAGGTAGCTTAAAGCATATGATCAGTTGCACAAAATATTTCTTTCCATCAAAGGTTTTCTGGCTGAGTGCCAAGCAACTTTGGTTGGAAAAATGTTGCAAGTGGGTAGTCCCATGTCTTTAGTGCAGTGAGCATAATCAACACACTCATTGGGGTAGAGAGAGCTCATTGTGGAGGATCCCCTCACTTAGGACCCCAGGGATAGGAGGAGCTCATTGTGGAGGATCCCCTCACTCAGGACCCCAGGGATAGGAGGAGCTCATTATGAAGGTTCCCCTCACTCGGAACCCCAGGGATAGGAGGAGCTCATTATGAAGGATTCCTTCCCTAGGGACCCCAGGGATAGGAGGAGCTCATTATGAAAGATCCCTCACTTAGGACCCTAGGGAGAGGAGGAGCTCATTATGAAGGATACCTCACTCGGTAACAGGAGGAGCTCATTATGAAGGTTCCCCTCACTCAGGACCCCAGGGATAGGAGGAGCTTATTATGAAGGATCCCTTCCCTCGGGACCCCAGGGATAAGAGGAGCTCATTATGGAGGATCCCCTCACTCAGGATCCCAGGCCAAGGATCAGCTCATTATGAAGGATCCCCTTACTCAGGACCCCAGGGATAGGAGGAGCTCATTATGAAGGATACCTCACTCGGGACAGGATGAGTTTATTATGAAGGCTCCCCTCCTTCGGGACCCCAGGGATAGCAGGAGCTCATTATGAAGGATCCCTTCCCTCGGGACCCCAGGGATAAGAAGAGCTCATAATGAAGGACCCCCTCAATCGGGACCCCAGGGATAGGAGGAGCTCATCATTATGAATGATCCCTTCCCTCGGGACCCCAGGGATAGGAGGAGCTCATTATGGAGGATCCTTTTCTCAGGGCCCCAGGGATAGGTGGAGCTCATTATGAAGAATCCCTCACTTAGGACCCCAGGGAGAGGAGGACCTCATTATGAGGGATACCTCACTCAGGACAAGAGGAGCTCATTATGAAGGCTCCCCTCCTTCGGGACCCCAGGGATAGGAGGATCTCATTATGAAGGATCCCTCCTTCGGGACCCCGGGAATAGGAGGAGCTCATTACGAAGGATCCCTCCTTCGGGACCCCGGGAATAGGAGGAGCTCATTATGAAGGATTCCTCACTCAGGTCCCCTTGGGATAGTGTGAGCCAATTATGAAGATCCCTCACTCAGGACGCCTTAGGATAGTAAGCGCTCATTATGAAGAATACCTACTTCAGGATCTCAGGAATAGGAGGAGCTCATTATGAAGCATCCCCTCACTCAGGACTCCAGGGATAGGAGGAGCCTTTTCTCAGGGCCCCAGGGATAGGAGGAGCTCATTATGAAGGATCCCTCACTCAGGACTCCAGGGATAGGAGGAGCTCATTATGGAGGATCCTTTTCTCAGGGCCCCAGGGATAGGAGGAGTTAATTATAAAGGATCCCTCCTTTGGGACCCCCAGGGATAACAAGAGCTCACTATGAAGGATCCCCAACTCAGGACCCCAGGGATAGCAGGAGTTTTTTTATGGAGGATCCATCACTCAGGACCCCAATGATAGAAAGAGCTCTTTATAAAAGATCCCTCACTTGGGACCCTAAGGGATAAGAGGAGCTCACCATGAAGGATCCCTCACTCAGGACCTGTTGAAGCATCAAAAATTTGGCACTTTCGAAATCAAATCTGAGATGCGGTTCTCAGTCACATGTTCATGGTTTTATATCAAACGTTCCTCAGGAGGCACTTTCAAGACGCTGTCCATTTCTAGCCGGGCCCCCGCTACCTCCTGCTGGCTTGGGCTGTATGTGCCTTCCGACTGTCTTCTCTTCCTCGCCGTCAACACCATAAAAATGACCACAATAATAAACAGAAGCACAATACCACAAGATAGAGGGACCGCAACTCCCAGGAGTGGAAAGGGGAAGGCCGAAGCTGAATTGCTTTTCTGCAAAAAACGAAGATGGTGTTACAAGATCTGCCCCACCGGTGGATGTAGTAGTGAGGTAGAGGTTAGTAAGCCAGACATTGGCCGATTGTACAAATATTCTTATAAATATCTCAGCTTTTCCCCATCGTCTGGTATTTCTTTATGGCAAATAACAAAAACCCAGCGTCAATATTTTTACAAAGCTGTGGTCCACAAAGTGCAGCATGGGAGCATCCAATACAGTTCAAGAGTGCATTGTAATTAGAAGCTGAATAGAAACATGCATCACGGAAGAAGGGAGGCCGGTACAAGGAAGAAAGAGCATGCGTTGTTACATACGTGACACAGAAACATGCAACAGCCCATAGACAGATCATATTAGACCAAATCTCACAGTATACGGAGGCTTAAGTTATTGTTTTGTTCAACGTTCACATCACTGGGCAAATCCAATATGGCGGCAGCCTACCATTGGCAAATCGGAGATGGTGGGGTTGAAAGGAGAAGAGACTTTTCACTTTGTAAAGTAAATGTTCCCTTTGAAAAGTGAACACTATTTAGAGTGTATGTACAGCCAAATTTTATTTTAGTATTGGATAGGGTAGGGTGGTGGTCCCCAAATTGCGTCCCAGGGGTCGGATGTGGCCCTTTGCCTGCCTTTATCTGGCCCTTGGGGGACCAACTGACACCAAGGATGGGGCACCATTACCCCTACTAACACCATTAAGGGCACCAATTTTCCCACTAAAGCCAAGGATGGGGCACCATTCCCCCCTACTGACACCATTAAAGCCACAATTTCTCTCACTAAAACCAATGATGGGGCACTATTCCTCCCACTGACACCAATGATGGGACATTATTCCTCCCGCTGATACCAATGATGGGGTACTATTCCCCCCACTGATACCAATGATGGGGCACTATTCCCCCTACTGACACCATTAAGGGCACCATTTCTCCCACTAATACCAATGATTGGGCACCATTCCCCCTACTGACACCAATGATGGGGCATTATTTCTCCCACTGATACCAATCATGGGGCACAATTTCTTCCACTGACACCAATGATGGGGCACTATTCCTTCCATTAATACCAATGATGTGGCACTATTCCTCCCACTGATACCAATGATGGGGCACCATTCCTCCCACTGATACCAATGATAGAGCACCATTCCCCCTACTGACACCATTAACGGCACAATTTCTCCCACTAAAACCAATGATGGGGCACTATTCCTCCCACTGATACCAATGATAGGGCACTCTTCCTTCCACTGAAACCAATGATGGGGCACTATTCCTTCCACTGATACCAATGATGGGGCACCATTCCCCCTACTGACACCATTAAGGGCACCATTTCTCCCACTAAAACCAATGATGGGGCACTAGTCCTCCCACTGATACCAATGATGGGGCACCATTCCCCCTACTGACACCATTAACGGCACAATTTCTCCCACTAAAACCAATGATGGGGCACTATTCCTCCCACTGATACCAATGATAGAGCACCATTCCCCCTACTGACACCATTAAGTGCACTATTTCTCCCACTAAAACCAATAATGGGGCACTATTCTATCCACTGATACCAATGATTGGGCACTATTCCTTCCACTGATACCAATGATGGGGCACTATTCCTCCCACTGATACCAATGATGGGGCACCATTCCCCCTACTGACACCATTAAGGGCACTATTTCTCCGCTAAAACAAATGATGGGACACTGATGCCGGGGCATTTTCTACACCCACTAGCCACAGTCCAGCCCCCCTAAAGGTTGAAGGACAGTAAATTGGCCCTTTGCTTAGAAAGCTTGGAGACCCCTGGAGTAGGGAATGGGTAAACCCCTGTAAGCTTAGATTTTTCTGTCTGTGTCCCATTGGGGACATTTATCTTCACGGCCTGTCCGAGAGAAGCAACAGGATGTAGGAGGAAATCTTAACAAGATTATGTCAACAAAACAGTCACAAATGGCTTCCGTTCAAGACTGTTTTGCTTAATATTGTGATGATGCGATTGGCCCACAGGTATCACATGGTACCTGGGCCAATTACAGCACCCTGTACCATGTGATTAGCTGTAGCCAATCACAGATCATAATAGTTATCAAGCCGTCATGAATGAAAGCCATTTATGACGGCTTGATTACTATTGTGATGGTGTGATTGGCTACAGCTAATAACATGGTACAGGGTGCTGTGAATGGCCCGGGTACCATGTGATAACTGCAGTATAATCACACCATCACAATAGTAAGCAAAACAGTCATAAATAATTGCCATTCATGACAGCTTGATTACTATTGTGATGGTGTGATTGGCTACAGCTAATCACATGGTACAGAGTGCTGTGAATGGCCCAGGTACCATCTGATACCTGTGGGCCAATCACACCATCACAATATTAAGCAAAACAGTCATGAATGAAAGCCATTCACGATAGCTTGATTACTATTGTGATGGTGTGATTGTCTACAGCTAATCACATGGTACACGGTTCTGTGAATAGACCAGGTACCATGTGATACCTGTGGGCCCGTCACACCATCACAATAGTAAGCAAAACAGTTATGAATAAAAGCCAATTATGACAGCTTGATTACTATTGTGATGGTGTGATTGGCTACAGCTAATCACATGGTGCAGGGTGATGTGAATGGCCCAGGTACCATGTGATACCTGTGGGCCAATCACACCATCACAATAGTAAGAAAAACAGCAATGAATGAAAGCCATTCATGACAGCTTGATTACTATTGTGATGGTGTGGTTGGCTACAGCTAATCACATGGTGCAGGGTGATGTGAATGGCCTGGGTACCATGTGATAACTGTGGGCCAATCACACCATCACAATAGTAAGCACAACAGTCATGAATGAAAGCCATTCATGACAGCTTGATTACTATTGTGATGGTGTGATTGGCTACAGCTAATCACATGGTACAGGTTGCTGTGAATGGCCCAGGTACCATGTGATAACTGTGGGCCAATCACACCATCACAATAGTAAGCACAACAGTCATGAATGAAAGCCATTCATAACAGCTTGATTACTATTGTGATGGTGTGATTGGCTACAGCTAATCACATGGTACAGTGTGCTGTGAATGGCCCGGGTACCATGTGATAACTGTGGGCCAATCACACCATCACAATAGTAAGCACAACAGTCATGAATGAAAGCCAGTCATAACAGCTTGATTACTATTGTGATGGTGTATGTTTAGTCGTGAAGCTAAACAATTGAGAAGGGATGAGAGAGACACAAAATTTAATACAAGTCCAGTAAGTTTTTATTGCACATGTACCACCAGATTGGCGCAAGGCCAATGTGGTGCCCATATTTAAAAAGGGGTCAAAGTCTTTACCAAGTAACTATAGACCTGTTAGTTTAACTTTTAAAGTTGGGAAGATACTGGAGAGTTTAAAAGGAGAAGTCCAGCCTGAGCTTGTTTGGCTGGGCTTCTCCTCTGGGTCACAGGAGTGCAATTCGCTTTGCACTCCTGTGACCCGTTTTCAGCGGAGAGCAGTCTGAAGTCCGCTCTCCGCTGACGTCACAGGAATCAGTCCAGGCACCGCCTCATCCCGACAATAAAGTCTGGATCCACCAGATGCCTGGACTGACACCCGTCTCAGCCTCTCAGTGAGCCCGCTCCCCGCCCCCTCCACAGCTCAGCGCTCCATTGAGCTTGGAGGAGCAGAGAGGAGAGCTGCTGACAGACAGGCAGCATCTCTCCACTCTGGGAGGCGAGAGAACCGAGCCATCTGCAGTGTTCGGTGACTCGGCTCTCAGTGCCCAGCAGTGCCACTCATAAGTACCCATCAGTGCAGCCTTTCAGTGCCCATCAGTGTCGCCTATTAGTGCCCACCAGTGCCACCTATGAGTGCTCATCAGCGCTGCCTATCAATGCCCATCAGTGCCGCATATCAGCATCCACTCATTGGTGCCACCTCATCGGTGCCGCCATATCAGTGCCCATCAGTGAAGGAGAAAACGTACTTATTTACAAAATTTTATAACAAAAACAAAGAAAAACTTTTTATTTTCTCAAAATTTTTCGGCCTTTTTTTATTCGTTTAGCAAAAAATAAAAACCGCAGAGGTGATCAAAAACCACCAAAAGAAAGCTCTATTTGTGGGAACAAAATGATACCAAATTTAGTTTGGGTACAGTGTAGCATGACCGCGCAATTGTCATTTAAACGGTGACAGCGCTGAAAGCTGAAAATTGGCCTGGGCAGGAAGGTGCGAAAGTGCCCGGTATTGAAGGGGTTAAAAAACAAAACAAAAAAAACAACAAACATCATACTTGCCTCTTCTGTGCAGTTGGTTTTGCACAGAGTGGCCCCAATCCTCCTCTTCTGGGGTCCCTCAGCAGCACTCCTGGCTCCTCCTCTTCTTGAGTGCCCCGTTGTAGAGCCGCTTACCCTCGGGGGGACCCGTGCAGGCACGCTCCCGTGTGCTGCTGCTGCGTCCATTGACACAGACAACAGGACTCGGCCCCCGCCCCCCCCTCCGGGATTTGATTGAAAGCAGCGGGAGCCAATGGCTGCACTGCTATCAATCTATCCAATCAGGACCCGAGACACCGGCTGGAGCTGCTGTGCTCGTCCCCGTCTCTAGAAAGACCGGGTTCAGGTAAGTAAAAGGGGGGCTCTGGGGGGCTGCTGCATCACAGGAGGTTTTTTACCTTAATGCATAGAATGCAAACCTCAAGGGTTTACAACCCTTTTAAATCGGCGATATTGCGGCGGACAATCTGACACCAGTGACACTAGTACAGTGATCAGTGCTAGAAATATGCACTGTCACTGTACTAATGACACCAGCTGGGAAGGGGATTAAACATTGAGGGTGCTCAAAGGGTTAACTGTGTGCCTAGGCCAGTGATGGCGAACCTTGGCACCCCAGATGTTTTGGAACTACATTTCCCATGATGCTCATGCACTCTGCAGTGTAGCTGAGCATCATGGGAAATGTAGTTCCAAAACATCTGGGGTGCCAAAGTTCGCCATCACTGGCCTAGGCCATGGGTGCTCAACCTGTGGCCCTCCAGCTGTTGCAGAACTACAAGTCCCATCATGCCTCTGCCCTTGGGAGTCATGCTCTTAACTGTCAGTTTTGCATTGCGTCATGGGACTTGTAGTTCCGCAACAGGTGGATCAGCCGTGGTGTCTCGTCACATTCGGCTCCCCATCACAGATTGCTCCGGAAGTGACGTTCCGTCGCCGCCATCTTGCTACACCCCACACTCCTCCACAGTAATGATAGAGTGAGAAGGGGGCAAGCGGACATCTTGTTACACCCATCGGAGTTTTAGATTTCACAGTTATTTTTAACACAAAACGGAGCTTATATGCTTAAATACAGAATTTGGAAATCCGACGGACTGTTTAGATGTTAAATTTTAAAAGCAGCGGCAAACCTGCTGACCTTACATGGTTGCTAATGTGACAGAACACCTCTGATTTTCACATTTAACATGTAAACAGTCCGTCGGATTTACAAATACTGTATTTAAGCAGATAAGCTCCGTTTTGTGTTGAAAATAACTGTGAAATCTAAAACTCCGGTGGGTGTAACAAGATGTCCGCTTGCCCCCTTCTCACTCTATCATTACTGTGCAGGAGTGTGGGGTGTAGCAAGATGGCGGTGACGGAACATCACTTTCGGAGCGATCTGTGATGGGGAGCCGATTTAAAGGAGAAGTATGGGATGGGTTAAATAACTAGTACATATCACATTAGTCACATATCAGCTAATCTTTTTTTTCCTACCTCTTTTAGTTTTTACAGCATGTGCACATGAACTTTCCTTCTGCTGGCAAAAACAGTCCATTTTCAGTTTGGAAAGTTCGCAGGGGGTGTGAACATCTCCACCAACACACCCCCTGCCTCTGTCCCCACTCCCCTAAGAGACGTGGCTGTGCTGATAGATAGGGAGGGGGAGGAGGGAGGAGGGAAAGGGAGGGGGCGCAGCTACCTCTGTTGTGAAGTCTCAGAAACAAGCAGAGGGAGGAGAGCCGACATCAATTAAGCAAAACGACAGGAAAGGGGGTGTATCCAGACACTATATTCACACCATTGTCTGGATGATGCTGTATGAAAGACTGTAGAACCTCCCACAGATATTTCTCTAGATTTTAACAGAATGGGGGCACTTCTGAGAGGGCTGGGAGGGTTTGTAGATAGGGAGGGGGAGGAGAAAGGAGTGAAAGGGAGGGGGAGCAGCTACCTCTGTGAAGTCTCAGAAACAAGCAGAGGGAGGAGAGCCGACATCAATCAAGCTAAATGACAGGAAAGGGGGTGGATTCAGACTCTATATTCACACCATTGTCTGGATGATGCTGTATGAAAGACTGTAGAACCTCCCACAGGTATTTATCTTGATTTTAACAGAATGGGGGCACTTCTGAGAGGGCTGGGAGGGTTTGTAGATAGGGAGGGGAAGGAGAAAGGAGTGAAAGGGAGGGGGAGCAGCTACCTCTGTGAAGTCTCAGAAACAAGCAGAGGGAGGAGAGCCGACATCAATCAAGCTAAATGACAGGAAAGGGGGTGTATCCAGACTCTATATTCACACCATTGTCTGGATGATGCTGTATGAAAGACTGTAGAACCTCCCACAGGTGTTTATCTCGATTTTAACAGAATGGGGGCACTTCTGAGAGGGCTGGGAGGGTTTATAGATATCAGCAGCTCACATAGAATAGATGTAAGCAAAAAAAAAGGAAACCCATACTTCTCTTTTAACTGTACTTCTGGCTCAGTCTGATTCATGGTTTCTGAACCGTTTAAACTTTTGTCGTGCAATAAAGACTTACTGACTCATATTAAATTGGTGACACTCTCATCCTTTCTACATTTTTTAGATAACTGGGGATAGACAGCTGCATCTGATAATTTGGATTCCAAGCCCCATCATCTCCATATTCAGGTTCCCCAGCGCTCCACCAACAATTTTTTTTTTTTATTCAGGAAGCCGGGAAGAGTTAAAATTCTGTATCTTTGTTCTTTGAACTCCTACATATACAAAATTAGAATTGATCCAACGACATAATGATTGTTTTTTTTTTTTTTAAACAGTTGCACATAAAATCAGATAAATACTTTGTTACAAAGAACATGCAAACAGATTGTTAACAGTCACTTAACAAGCATGCAGATTCCAAAAGCAACAGCAATGAAAGAACGCAGGTTATAGAGAGCTGCGACTAAGGTGACCTCTCGGTTCCGTGGTGAGGCACTTATTTGATGAGTGGAGTATTGTAATTGTGGAAGTCAGCGTCATGCTCGAGGGTAGGACATCACTTACCTCACAACGGACCCCACTGAAGCTTGCATTGCAGATGCATTTGAAATTGTTGACAGAGTCTTGGCAAGATCCACCATTAAGACACGGGTTTGGCTCGCAGTCATCGATATTAATTTCGCACCTAGGAGGCCATAAACATCACATTGTAATGGCTACATCTCCAAACATAGCAGTTCATAATCTTATTGCTCTCACCTGACCATGTACATACAGTGCCTTGAAAAAGTATTCATACCCCTTGACATTTTCCACATTTTGTCATGTTACAACCAAAAACGTAAATGTATTTTATGTGATAGACCAACACAAAGTGGCACATACCATATATACTTGAGTATAAGCTGACCTGAATATATAAGCCGAGGCACCTAATTTTACCACAAAAAAATGGGAAAATTTACTCGAGTATAAGCCTAGGGTGTCCATCTGCATGCCTCACTGTGCCTCACTTTGCCTCACTTTGCCTCACTGTGTCCATGTGCATGCCTCACTGTGTCCATGCCTCACTGTGTCCATGCCTCACTGTGCCCATGACTAGACTGACATTTAACATGGCAGTCTATGGAAGGGGTGCCCGGGTTTGAAAAATCGGTGCTCCCCGGCCCTAGGTCCTCCAGACAACAAACGTTGCACACTTGTAGAGGAGAAATGGGGCTACATGTGTGCCAAGAGCCGGGCCCAGGGGACCTACGACTGGCAGGTACCAGGTCCCCAAAGTCACTAGAGAAATGACCGTTTAACATGGGAGTCTATGGAAGGGGTGCCCGGCTTTGAAAAATCGGTGCTCCCCGGCCAAAAAAACTTTGCACACTTGTAGAGGAAGAGTTGGGCTACATGTGTGCCAGGTTTGGGGTCCAGGGGGCCTAAGGCCAGCCAGTACCAGGTCCCCAAAGTCCAGGAGATCAGGCGCAAAAAGGTGACTCGAGTATAAGCCGAGGGGGGCATTTTCAGCACATAAAAATGTGCTGAAAAACTCGGCTTACACTCGAGTATATACGGTAATTGTGAAGTGGAAGGAAAATTATAAATGGTTTTTGAATACACCATCCCTACAGTCAAGCCTGGAGGTGGAAACATGATCCTTTGGGGCTGTTTCTCTGCTAAAGGTACAGGCCGACTTTGCCACATTGAGGGGCCAAGTGATGGGGCCACATGTATTGTAAAATCTTGGATGAGAACCTTCTTCCTTCAGCCAGAACATTGAAGATGGGTCGTGGATGGGTCTTCCAGCATGACAATGACCCAAAACATACCGCCATGGCAACAAAGGAGTGGCTCAAGAAGAAGCACATTAAGGTCATGGAGTGGCCTAGCCGGTCTCCAGACCTTAATCCTATAGAAAATGTATAGAAAATGTATGGCGGGAGCTGAAACTTCGAGTTGCCAAGCGACAGCCAAGAAACCTTAAGGATTTAGAGAAGATCTGTAAAGAAGAGTGGAGCAAAATCCCTCCTGAGATGTGTACAAACCTGATCATCACCTACAAGAAACGCCTGACCTCTGTGCTTCCCAACAAGCAAGCCAACTACTAAGTCAGGTTTTGCTTTGGGATCAAATACTTATTTTACTCAATGAACTGAAACTCAATTTATAACATTTGTATCATGTGTTTTTTCTGGATATTTGGTTGATATTCTGTCTCTATGATATAAAATTTAGACAAAAGATTGCAATAAAAAATACACAAAGGGTATATATAACATATATATATACTCCACCACATGGAGATATCTTCAATATCAATCTGTCAAAGGTGTAGGACCCCAACGCAATTCAACTCATAAAGAGTCTTCATCAGGGGGTAAGTGAAGCAAAAACCCAACGTTGTATAGTAAAAGAATCGGTGCACATCCACGGAGGGGACCCATAGATGTAAACCTGGTATGATGCAAGGGATGCCAAACACTGCCACACCCTTAAACAAGGAGGAAGAACAACTCACCAGGTGCCAATGTATGAAAAGCACATAGGGATCCCCAGTGAGCAGCATCCCATCACGGCCAGGCAGACAAAGCTAAGGTCCTTGGATGTGCATCCATTCTTTTACTATACATCATTGGGTTTCTACTTGATTGCTTACCCCTTGATGAAGACACTTCTTGGAGTTGACATGCGTTAGAGTCCACCACCATTGACATATTGATATTGAAGATATCTCCATATGGTGGAGTCTATATATGTTATATATTCTCTAGGTGTAATTTTGATTGCAATCTTTTAATCTAAATCCTTTTTTATGTGTATTGAATAAAGAGATATTTTTATACAATATGTTGTTGTTTTGGGTACTATATAAAGTCCCATTCCATATTATGTACAAATCATAGCAGTTCACATCACTGCAAAACATTTTGCTTAACCCGTTACCGCCAAGCCCCGTCGTTCCTTTAACTAGGTCTTTATGCCCATGGGGGAAGGGCAGGAGGGACAGGGAGTGACCCCTGTGATTGGCTTCAACAAAATGGTGGCTGTCTGCACACAGACACCGACTCCCTGTTGCATAAATGTGAATGTGATAGGTAAAAAGATGGCTTCAGCTCCTGTTCGCTGCCTGTAGACGCTTTTCACCCTTTTCGGAGCTTAATTGATTGGCTGTGTGAGGGGGTTAGCTCGGCAGCGGGTGTGTGTGACCCCCGAGATGGGCTCCCCACACAAAAACAGGCCCAGCAAACGGAGGTTGTGGTTTTCAAAATCAAAAAGGTGCGGTTTATTTTCTATTTACAGTGACAAAACACAGCAAAGCAAAAGAAACATAAACAAAATAAATCCTGGTCAACTTGACCTCTGACTAAACATACAGGTTTCCTAACTAACAACTGGGATCAGCCTAGTGCTGTCCTAGTCCCTAAGTCCCTGGTTTTAAATGTCCAAGCAAATAGCCACACAGGCTTTGTCTCACCGCACAGGGGTTCACTCTCCCTAGACAGTCCACACAGGTCTGGGTCCAGGCATGAGCTAACATCTAATGAAGCTGGGAGTTCTTATAGAGGCCTAAATGAGCTGACAAGCTTCAGCTGGTCTCATCAACTCCCTGTCTGCACGACGCCCCACACTCTCCCTAGAGGTATGAGTCATCCATGAGCCCACCAGCCTCAGCTGGGCTTATACAACTCTCCACCTAGTTGTATAAGTCGGCGTAAAGCCTGAATCTGGGCGAAATATATCTACCCCCCTGGATGCAACCAGGTGACTTTACCTTCCTGCTGTCACATACCCCCCCCTCTTGTTTTAACCTCGGGGTTGGAACACCAGCAATCAGGCATTCATGTACTCGAGACAAAGCATCCACATTCCCCATTTGAACGCCAGGGCGATGCTTTACTGTGAAGTTGAATTCCTGGAGGGCCAGGAACCACCTATTCACTCTTCTATTTGTTTCCTTGTTTTGAGCCATCCACTTTAACGGAGCGTGATCCGTAACCATGTCAAAGTGCCTACCTAGCAGGTAGTACCGAAGGGAATCTAGAGCCCACTTCACCGCTAAACACTCCTTTTCAACGGTGGCGTAATTTACCTCATGGGACTTCAACTTCCTGCTGAGGTAAATGACTGGGTGCTCTTCCCCGTTCCAGACCTGGGACAATACTGCTCCTAACCCCACATCTGACGCATCACTTTGTACGACAAAGTCTTTAGAGAAGTCGGGTGAGTACAACACTGGCTGGCTACATAAGGCTTGTTTCAAGAATTGGAATGCTGCCTCAGCCTCGGGGGTCCATTTAATCATGACCGACCCTTTCCCCTTCGTCAGGTTGGTTAGGGGCACAGCCTTAGAAGCAAAGTGGGGAATGAATCGCCGATAATACCCAGCGATTCCCAGAAAGGCTCGTACCTGCTTCTTGCTGTTGGGACGTGGCCAACTCTGGATGGCCTCGACTTTGTTGAGTTGGGGTTTTATTACTCCCCTCCCAATGGTGTACCCAAGATATTTGGCCTCCTCCTGCCCAATGGTACACTTCTTGGGGTTAGCCGTAAACCCAGCTTCCCGAACAGAGTCCAGGACTGCTTGCACTTTTGGCAGATGTGAGGCCCAATCTGTGCTATGGACAATTATGTCATCCAGGTAAGCCGCAGCATACTTCCGATGGGGCCTCAGCATCTGGTCCATTTTCCGCTGGAATGTGGCCGGCGCATTCTGTAACCCGAACGGCATTCTTTGATATTGGAACGCCCCGTCTGGGGTTACAAATGCGGTTTTCTCTTTGGCCGACTTGGCCAGGGGGATTTGCCAATACCCTTTTGTGAGGTCAAGAGTCGTCATGTATCGGGCTGTTCCCAGCCGGTCGATCAACTCATCTATACGTGGCATGGGGTAGGTGTCAAATTTTGTAACTTTGTTCAACTGACGAAAATCGTTACAAAATCGCCAGCTCCCATCCGGTTTAGGCACCAACACAATGGGACTAGACCAATCACTTTGGGACTCCTCTATCACCCCTAAGTTCAGCATTTTCTGTACTTCCTCCCGTATTGCCTCCCGTCGGGCCTCTGGGATCCGATAGGGTTTTAACTTCACCCTTTCACCGGGCGGGGTAATGATGTCATGCTCTACCCCAGATGTTTGTCCCGGCAGCTCAGAGAATACCTCCTTGTTGCGAAGCACAAACTCCTTAACCTCCTGTTGTTGGGGTTGTGACAAGGTGGCTGCTATTCCAACCTCAGGAATCACGCAACCAGTTTGAGCTGGTGACCAAGTGTCTGCGACTAGGGACTCTCTATCCCTCCAGGCTTTCAACAGATTAACGTGATAGATCTGTTCGGGCTTTCGCCTTCCTGGTTGTCTGACCTTGTAATTCACTTTGCTCACTTTTTCCATTATCTCGTAGGGGCCTTGCCATTTGGCAAGGAATTTACTTTCAACCGTAGGGACAAGTACCAGTATCCTATCCCCCGGGGAAAAGGTACGGGTCTTGGCTCCACGGTTGTACACTCTCTGCTGTGCTAACTGCGCTTGGGCCAAATGTTCCTTCACGATGGGCATTACCTGTGCAATTCGGTCTTGCATCAGGGCGACATGCTCAATCACACTCCTGTGGGGAGAACTCTCACTTTCCCAAGTTTCCTTGGCAATATCCAACAGCCCTCTTGGGTGTCTCCCATACAGTAACTCAAAGGGGGAGAATCCCGTAGAGGATTGGGGCACCTCCCTAATAGCAAACATCAGATAAGGAAGTAGACAGTCCCAATCCTTTCCATCTCTATCCACCACTTTCTTCAACATTTCAACCAGCCCATCGGTTTGGGGGTGATACACAGATGTACGTAATTGCGTCACTTTGAACAATTTACACAGCTCCTTCATAACCCGGGACATAAAGGGTGTACCTTGGTCCGTAAGCAGTTCTTTACAAATACCCACCCGGCTAAACACAAGAGATAGCTCTTTGGCTATGGTTTTGGCCGAGGTATTTCGGAGAGGGATCGCTTCTGGATAACGGGTGGCATAGTCCATTATAACTAATATGTACTGGTGCCCCCTAGCGGACTTGATTATAGGACCTACCAAATCCATGGCGATCCTCACAAACGGGACCTCAATGATGGGTAGAGGGACCAGCGGGCTACGGAAATGTGGCATCGGGGCCAACCTCTGACACACAGGGCAGGAGGAACAATAATTTTCTATGTCCTTCATCACCCCCGGCCAATAGAATCTCTGTAATACCCTCTCTCGGGTTTTCTCTGTCCCCAGATGACCTCCAAGAATGTGCCCATGGGCCAACTCCAACACCAACTTCCTGTAAGGTTTGGGCACCACAAGCTGCTCAACGGTTTCTTCTGCCCTTTTTGCCACCCGATACAGTAGGTCCTTCTCTACGCTGAAGTATGGGTAAGTGCAGGTATTATCTGGGTTCACTAACTCGCCATCTATTTTCACTACGTTTTCCCGTGCCTTTATTAGGGCGGGGTCTTTCAACTGTTCTGTGGCAAAGTTTTCCCTGTGAACCTCAAGATCAGAAAACTCCACAGACGGTAGGTTTTCGTCTGAGGAGGTGGGCTCCTCTCCAGTTTCTTGAGTCTCCCCTGCCAATACTGATAAGGGAAATTCCGGAGAGTCCTCACCACTCTCAGGGGAGTTCTGGCTATCACATTCCTGGTACATAGGGGCACCAGTGGGGGGCTCAGGATCATCCCACAGTTCCCAGAACTTCGGAAAATCCCTTCCCACAATGGCGTCATGCGGTAACTGAGATACTAAGCCCACTGGATGAGAGAGGGTACCTTTGGGGGTCTCGAAACACACTGTAGTCACTGGATACTCTCGGGTGTCCCCATGCACACAAATAACAGCTACCTTGCTATTCCCAGAGACCTCTGTTTTAACTAACTCAGCCTTTATCAGGGTCACAAGGCTACCTGAATCCAGCAATACCACAACATTTCTACCATTAACACACATTTTGCATAAATGTTTCTCAGTTCCTCGAATGGCAGTGCATGCGACTGTCGCACACAGCGACTGACGTCTGCCCGTCAGAAAGTCACACTGCATGGGTTCCTCCACAACCGGGCAATTGGCTGCAATATGTCCCGCTTGCCGGCAGCGGTAGCAAACGATCCTTCTTGCGGCCTCTTGAGCCGCTGATTTCCCAGACTGTTCTCGCCAAACTTGGGGTAGAGCTCCCACCCTCTCACTCTCTCCACCCTCACCCCTTGGAATCCTCTTATCCGCCCCTGGGGATGGTCTGGTCTTAGGGTGGAAAGTCTGAGTGTCTCTGGAAGAGGCCGTCAGGTTCTCTGTAGCCAAGTATTTCTCCACACGATCCACAAGACCATCGGCCGTCTCTGGGTCTCCATGGCTTACCCACTTTTGGATGGCAGTAGGAAGAGCTCTCAAAAACCGATCCATTACAACACGTTCCACAATCTTTGGTGCGGACAAAGTCTCTGGCTGTAGCCACTTTCTGCTCAGGTGAATGAGATCATACATTTGAGACCTGGGGGGTTTTCCAAGCTGGAAAGTCCAGTTATGCACACGCTGAGCCCGGACAGCCTGGGTGACACCCAGCCTTGCCAATATTTCAGCTTTTAGCATCACATAGTCTTTTGCTTGGTTAGGCTCTAGGTCATAGTAAGCTTTCTGCGATTCACCAGTTAAGAGGAGCCACCAGTCCAGCCCACTGCTCCTCAGGCCACTTTTCTCTTTCAGCGGTCCTTTCAAATGTGGTCAAAAATACCTCTGGATCATCCTCTCCAGTCATTTTTGTCAATAAACGACTCACCCCAAAGGACGCGGTATTAGTGGGACGGCTTTCCTCACTGGTCTGCGGACGTTGCTGCATTGCTGCTTCCATCTGTTGTTGTAGTCTCTGCTCTTGCTTCTGCAACAGGTCTATGAAGCGGGCCTCAGATTGCTGCTGGGCTTGTTGCTGAGCCTCCAGACTCTGTTGCAAAGTTGCGTTTGTCTGCTGCTGGGCTGCAAGGCTCTGTTGATGAGCTTGCTGCTGGGCTGCGAAGTTCTGTTGTTGAGCTGCAAGGCTCTTTTGCAAACCTGCATTTGTCTGCTGTTGATTGGCATTTGCTAGAGCCAGCTGCTTCAGTATCTCCTCCATGCTGGCTTAAAAAAAAACTGCCACTGGTTCTCCACCAACTGTGAGGGGGGTTAGCTCGGCAGCGGGTGTGTGTGACCCCCGAGATGGGCTCCCCACACAAAAACAGGCCCAGCAAACGGAGGTTGTGGTTTTCAAAATCAAAAAGGTGCGGTTTATTTTCTATTTACAGTGACAAAACACAGCAAAGCAAAAGAAACATAAACAAAATAAATCCTGGTCAACTTGACCTCTGACTAAACATACAGGTTTCCTAACTAACAACTGGGATCAGCCTAGTGCTGTCCTAGTCCCTACGTCCCTGGTTTTAAATGTCCAAGCAAATAGCCACACAGGCTTTGTCTCACCGCACAGGGGTTCACTCTCCCTAGACAGTCCACACAGGTCTGGGTCCAGGCATGAGCTAACATCTAATGAAGCTGGGAGTTCTTATAGAGGCCTAAATGAGCTGACAAGCTTCAGCTGGTCTCATCAACTCCCTGTCTGCACGACGCCCCACACTCTCCCTAGAGGTATGAGTCATCCATGAGCCCACTAGCCTCAGCTGGGCTTATACAACTCTCCACCTAGTTGTATAAGTCGGCGTAAAGCCTGAATCTGGGCGAAATATATCTACCCCCCTGGATGCAACCAGGTGACTTTACCTTCCTGCTGTCACAGCTGTTAGATGAACCCAATCCCTTTCACCACTCACAGGCCAGCCTGTATCCTCCTCAATTCCCTGCAATCTACTGGATGCCAAGGCCCTGGGGGCTGCTCCTGCTCTACTCTAGTCCAGCGACCAAAGAACAGGCCACACCTCGAAGACTCGGGGGAAGGGCAGGAGGGACACGGAGTGACCCTTGTGATTGGCTTCAACAAAATGGTGTCTGTCTGCACACAGACACTGACTCCCTGTTGCATAAATGTGAATGTAATGGGTAAAAGATGTCTTTCTGCTCCTGTTCGGCGCCTGTAGACGCGTTTCACCCTTTTCGGGGCTTAATTGATTGGCTGTTAGATGAACCCAACCCCTTTCATCACTCACAGGCCAGCCTGTATCCTCCTTGATTCCCTGCAATCTACTGGATGCCAAGGCCCTGGGGTCTGCTCCTGCTCCACTGTAGTTCACGATCCAAAGAACGGGCCACATCTCGCAGACTCGTTCAACTCCAGCCAAGGTTTATTGCAATGACAGCACACTGCACTCTCCCACCCAGAGACTTTTTGTGCCGTCATTGCAATAAACCTTGGCTGGACTTCAGCAAAATAGTGGTTGTCTACACCAGTGTTTCTCAACTCCAGTCCTCAAGGCGCCCCAACAGGTCATGTTTTCAGGCTTACCATTATTTTGCACAGGTGATTTGATCAGTTTCACTGCCTTAGTAATTACCACAGTTGTTTCATCTGAGGGAAATCCTGAAAACATGACCTGTTGGGGCGCCTTGAGGACTGAAGTTGAGAAACACTGGTCTACACACAGACACCGACTTCCTATTGCATAAATGTGAATGGGATGGGTAAAAGATGGCTTTAGCTCCGGTTCTCCACCTGAAGCCATCTTTTACCCAACCTATTCACATTTTTTTTAGATTTTTTTTCTTATTAATTTTCTTTTTTCGTATTTGTTGGTGTCTGTGTGCAGACAACCACCATTTTGTTGAGGACCAATACAGCCTGACAAAGCCAATCCTGTTTGCTTTGCACCAATCTATTCACATGCTGGTCCGACTGATGCAGGTTTGGGGGGCATTCGAGCCGTACTATTTTTACTGTTTTAAACCTTGGCTGGAGTTGAACGTCTTTGGATGGTGCACTGTGATTGGCTGTCACATGGGTGGGTGCCAGTCCTGCCGGCTCCTGATCAATGCTAAAGGCCTGGAGCTGCCTATAACAGTGTGGTCACTGTGTGTGTTCTCCACCCACAAACCTCAGCCACCTATGGATGCATACAGTATGCACAGCGTCTGAGTGTTAAAAGCTTCCTAGCCAGGTACATCAGCCTTGTAATCATGTAATACGTTCCCTTAGAATACATTTCCACATCAATTGCCCCCAGCAGGTACACCAGGGGGTTCAGGGGTACAGGTGTCTGAGCTAACCTGGATATATGCATTGGGATACCTCCGCCCAATATCGGGGGAGTTTTGGGCATCTCCAAAGCAAGTGTATGAAATCCCCCCGATGAGCCTTACATTTTGGACACAAGGGGGAGTCCCTTCGGCCCCACCCATGAAGTTGTATTGGCGTTCGATAAGCCCTATGCAAAATAAACAGTTGTGAAAGTTTGTGAGAGGCTGAGACAGACACTGCGGGCATGGGCGTAGCATAATCGCAGCCCCGCCCCGAGCTCCAGGGGGCCCCAGCAGTCGTTCTGTCATATTATCATATCCTCCACAAAGTCCAGCTCTGATCTGCCCTAGGGCCCCACAGCCAGGCTCCAGTACTGGGCTTCTACTTTGCCTTCCACAGTCCACACCCCTCCAATCTCATTGGCTGGGGAGAAGCTGTGAGGCATTTCCTGAATGAAGAGGAGCACGAGGTGAGAACAGCCCAGGATGGGGAAGTGTCTGTGGTGTGTGCTGGCAACATGGAATGGTAACCGTGCTTAGCGAGGCAAGAGGAGGAGAGTGCCGTCCTATAGCCACGATGGGACCGATGTCACTGGTGAGGTAAGACACTGCCAAGTGTCTCCTAGTCATCAGCTGGGATTCTCTGTACCCCCTCCCACCCAGGGATGTCCGCTTACCCCACTTCCCTGACAACTGGAGAAAAGACACACACCTCCAGGAGGTGACCTTCCCCTAACACCTGACAACGCTGACAGAGAAACCTTCAGAAATTGCTAAAACAAATCCCTTAACACCTCCTGAGGGGGCTGCAGGCTCCAGATTTTGTGTCATGTGGCTTTGCCCTCCCAGATCTAAGTTGAACCCCCCCAAAGCCTCCTGACCACCCCTCTGCCCTTGATGCTATACCCGGCTGCTGAGCTCCTTTCCCATTACAGCACTCTATACTGTTCCTCCTCTGCAGGGGTGAAATCACATTCCTTTACAACACAGCCAGTTAGCCATGATCTGCACAGGGTGTATCTGCCTACTGCAACTACACTGCCATTCCGACCAAAGAATTTCACAGGTCAGATGGGCAACATAAAAGCCAGAAACAGCCTGTGAAGACTGACAGACTGTGTGTAAAGGAATGTGATTTCAGTCCTGCGTAGTGTGGGGGGAGGAGCTGTATACAGTGCTGGGATGGGAAAGGAGTTCTGCCAAATGACCTGCCAGGGGTCCCTGTCCTCTGATTCTCCAGCGGTGATCCCTGTCCTCTGATTCTCCAGCGGTGATCCCTGTCCTCTAATTCTCCAGCGGTGATCCCTGTCCTCTGATTCTCCAGCGGTGATCCCTGTCCTCTGATTCTCCAGCGGTGATCCCTGTCCTCTGATTCTCCAGCGGTGATCCCTGCCCTCTGATTCTCCAGCGGTGATCCCTGCCCTCTGATTCTCCAGCGGTGATCCCTGCCCTCTGATTCTCCAGCGGTGATCCCTGTCTTCTGATTCTCCAGCGGTGATCCCTGTCCTCTGATTCTCCAGCGGTGATCCCTGTCCTCTGATTCTCCAGCGGTGATCCCTGTCCTCTGATTCTCCAGCGGTGATCCCTGTCCTCTGATTCTCCAGCGGTGATCCCTGTCCTCTGATTCTCCAGCGGTGATCCCTGTCCTCTGATTCTCCAGCGGTGATCCCTGTCCTCTGATTCTCCAGCGGTGATCCCTGTCCTCTGATTCTCCAGCAGTGATCCCTGCCCTCTGATTCTCCAGCGGTGATCCCTGTCCTCTGATTCTCCAGCGGTGATCCCTGTCCTCTGATTCTCCAGCGGTGATCCCTGTCCTCTGATTCTCCAGCGGTGATCCCTGTCCTCTAATTCTCCAGCGGTGATCCTTGTCCTCTGATTCTCCAGCGGTGATCCCTGTCCTCTGATTCTCCAGCGGTGATCCCTGTCCTCTGATTCTCCAGCGGTGATCCCTGTCCTCTGATTCTTCAGCGGTGCTCCCTGTCCTCTGATTCTTCAGCGGTAATCCCTGTCTTCTGATGTAAAGAGGAACTCTGGGAACTCAAAACTCTTAAGCCACTTTGAGTATCTTGGCGTGCGGGGGATGTATCTGCACGCGCGGTGGAAGTGGTGGGTGGTAATGGGGGGGGGCCCAGGTCAAGTTTTGCATCGGGGCCTACAAGCTTTAAGCTACGCCTCTGACTGCGGGTATTGATTCTAAAGCCTTGTCCCATTGATCCCCGTCAATATCACCAATGTCTTCCACCCAGCGGGTTCTACATTTGAGAGAAGCGTGATCTTGGACAGAGGACAACAATTCTGCATATATTTTAGATATCAGTCCCTTTCGGGCATCCGCCCAGAGGACTTCCATCAACAGAGAAGAGGAGGATACAGCTAGAGAGGGCATTTGTTGTTGCGCCCGCAGGGCATGTCTAAGTTGGAGATATTTATAGAAGCCCTTTGAGGTAAGCTGGAATTACCTGCATAATTGTTTGTATGTTTTCAGAATGGTCCCCTCGTAGAGCTGCGGGAAGAACCAAATCCCCCTCTGTCTCCAAGAAGAGAACCCCTGCAGTTCATGGAGGTCAGGATACCTGGGGTTGTTCCATAGAAGAGTAAATGGTAATGGGCCCCTGAGAGACAGGGCCTTCAGAAATTCCCTCCATACCTTCCTAAGGAGGTCACCGGTTGGGGCAGAGGGTGGGATGCTCGGTAAATCCATCTCCATATGGGAGGCAGCTTTGAATGCGGGGTAAGACATAGTCACCAATTTAGCCATGGGATCCTCGCCTGCGTCCCGTCACCACCCTGCCAGTTGTTGCACTTGTGAGGCTATAAAATAAATTTTAGGGTGCTGTACGGCCCGTCCATCCCATATTGCAGGGTGGTCAAACTGATTCTAACCTTCTTCTTCTTCCAAATCAGGTCACGCATAAGGGAATCAATGTGTTTAAACCATTTGTTTGAAATCCACATAGGTGAATCATGGAACACGTATAAAAGTTGCGGTGCCCACACTATTTGTATTAGATTCACTCTTCCCACCACTGATAAGGGAAGCTTACACCAGCTAGTACATTTGATTTTCTACTTTGCCGTTGTTTAACCCGCTTCCCGCCCGGCCCATAGTCAAATGACGGCCGCAGGAACCTTTCATCCCTCCGGGCGGGCCGTCATATGACGTCCTGGGATTCCCGCAGTGTGGAGAACGTGCGCGCGCTCGCCGCATCACTGGGGACCCGATGCGCCTGCCCGGTGGCCGCGATATCCGCCGGGCACCTGCGATTGCTCATCACAGAGCCAGGGACGTGGATCTCTGTGTGTAAACACAGAGATCCACGTCCTGTTAGGGAGAGGAGACCGATGGTGTGTCCCTTGTACATAGGGACAACCATCGGTCACCTCCCCCAGTCAGTCCCCTCCCCCCACAGTAAGAATCAATCCCTAGGGAACACACTAACCCCTTGATCGCCCCCTAGTGTCAACCACTTCCCTGCCAGTCACATTTATACAGTAACCAGTGCATACTTATAGCACTGTTCGCTGTATAAAAAAAGTGAATGGTCCCAAAATAGTGTCAAAAGTGTCCGATCTGTCCGCCGCAATATCGCAGTCCTGACAAAAATCGCAGATCGCCGCCATTACTAGTAAAAAAAAAAAATGTCATAAATCTATCCCCTATTTTGTAGGCGCTATAACTTTTGCGCAAACCAATCAATAAACGCTTATTGCGATTTTTTTTTACCAAAAATATGTAGGAGAATACGTATCGGCCTAAACGGAAAAAAAAATAGTTTATTATAGCAAAAAGTAAAAAATATTGTTTTGTTTTTTTTCAAAATTGTCAGTATTTTTTTTGTTTATAGCGCAAAAGATAAAAACCGCAGAGATGATCAAATACCACCAAAAGAAAACTCTATTTGTGGGGAAAAAAAAGGACGTCAATTTTGTTTGGGAGCCACGTCGCACGACCGCGCAATTATCATTCAATGCGTGACAGCGCCGGAAGCTGAAAATTGGCCTGGGCAGGAAGGGGTATAAAATGATGTGATAAAGTGATGGTGGCATTAGGGGTTGCTAGGGGCATGGCAGGTGCTAGCACCCACCGCTTCCTTAGTAACTATTGACAGTTGGGAACGGTCATATATAGAAGCGATAGAATTACTGATTCTATATGATTTCCAGATCCCTTCATACGGGGGAGCGAATAGAAAAAGTCCCGACCTTCGTCTAAATGCCCAAACAGCCAAAGTTCTGTCTCAACCTACTGTAGGGTTTGGACCAAACCGTTGGCCCATCCCTATCCACAAGTAATAAATAATAACATACTACAAGGTTGTGTAGCGGCCTCACCCCATCTCCTTTTTCTAGGGGTATGTCACATGACAGGGTGAGATGCGCTACGGCCCATGTCCTCCCCATAGCTGTGGGTGAGGTGAAGGCCAGCACCAGTATCTTCCTCGGGCCAATGTGTGTTAGTTATGAAACTCAATCTTGCTATGCTGGTACCTCCCTTGCTCCCATTAACCAGAGTCCATACACCGATGCAGGGTCCAACACTTGTTTATTATATCTTCACAACAAACAGTTCTTTCACAGCCGACTGGTTGCGACCCATAATATAGTGCAAACGGTGGAATGAGCAGGCCGAGGCACTATCCTGATTTCAATCTAAACCCCTGTGGTTTCACCAGGGGTTGTAGCAGCTTTGCTTTAGCACAGAACATGGAACTTGTGAGTCTCTACCAGCAACTCCATAGAACTTGGATGGGAGTACCTTCGCTGCGTTGCGGCCCCTATCAGGGGAAGATGTCCCTCTGAGGGAGTTACCGGAGGCCCATCCGTCACCGGGTTGATGCTGCTCCGGGTCTCTGGACGGGTGACCTCCCCAGCCTCCTCACCTCAGATGCGGGTCCCCTCGCAAGGCGGCACCCTCGGATCACTTCGCCCTCGCGGGACCCAGTCGAAGTTACTGGGCCCCAGGCCTACGATATAGTACCTCACCCCAGGCTGAAGGTGCCTGGGATGGACCCCAACTCCATTCCGGTCAGGCCTAGGGCGCCTGGGCCGGAACTCCGAACCGCCCGCACCCAGGCCTAAGGTGCCTGGGTGCGTGAAGAGAAGATCCTCGAAGACCTCGTGACAAGGGTGTCTCCCCCTTTTATCTCCTCCCTTCAACGCCACAGCGGGTTCCTCGCCCCAGCCGTACCATCTCCGGAAAGGGACAAAAAGGGTAGCACTGCGGCAGTGATTCTACCTTGAGCCTGTAGGTACCCCGCCACCCACAGGCCAAGGAGAATAATACATCACCCAATCCTCCACGAATTACAAAAGGGCTCCAGAACCTCTCACAATTACACACCTGGGTCACACTACTCCCAGGTGTACCCCAACTTTAAAGACCCCGCTACACACTCCCCCCTGTGATTTGACGCTGGTCCCCAGCGTCAGGTGCACACCCATGTCTCCCAAGGAGTGGTGACATGAAGTGGGCCCCAGAGGCTATCCCTAAAAAATTTTGGATCCCGTGTGTGCCAAGACCTGCTCAAAGGGGAAAGGGAACTATAAAACAATAAAACTTTTGTATAAAACATCTATCATGTACACATATACAATCCCTCCCGTTACTGTCTAAGAACCACCCCATACTCAGTAGTCTTGACGGACGAATCTCCTGCAGAGGGGAAACAAAAGAAAACAGCATCCTAACAATTTGTGTTAATTTGGAATGAATGGGTCCGTCAGCCGAGAGACCCATTTACTTCAATGGCAAAGTAATGCAAGTGTAGAATCCCAACAACCGTTGCGCAACACTGCCACCTGGTGACAGTGCCGCGGTAATGACACTTGGTGAAGTCTTCATTCTTCCTGCGTCCCTACACTGATTCTACCCCCCAAAAAGTCTTTGTCTCTGGCACATGAAGAAAAGGGAGAACAAAAGAACAAACAGCTCCCAAGTCTCCAGTGAGTAAAAGAAAAGCCCAAATCAAAACAAAAACTAGGGCACAGTTCTAAGTGTCTGGGAATGTTCCTTCCAGAGAGTTCTATGAGCAAACAAATAGGAGTCCCCTTCTCCTACAAATAGAATCTTGGGTCTGGCAAAAACAATGGCTTCAGATGCTTATCAAACACTTCGATTGAATATTCAACATCCTCTCCCTCCTTTCTGCAGATAAGCACTTTATCAGCATGAATATGGCGCCCCAACTTCCAATACGCTCTGCAGTCCTTGAATTTCTTGGACACAGGCGGCGAACAGGACAAGTATTGCCGGGCCTGAGGCACTTTGAGCTTCTCCCAGACAAATTTGTCGTACCATCTCTGTCGCAGGACCTCAACTTCGTAAAGTAAGTCCCAAGGCAAGTAAGGATATTCCCATCCGTACTCACAGGCGACTCTCTGGGAGAAAAGTCGTTGCAATCTGGCCAAAGAAGGCATGACATCCCGCTCACCTTCTCCTGGCTGCACGATGGCCTCCGGGTGCCGAGGTACCTTCACTACCTCAGGTGGCTTTGCCTGTGGCGCACGCAATGACGCGCGCTGCATCCCCACAACCAAAGCAGGTGATGTTGTGGAATGTGGAAAGTCAGTCGGAGGACTAGACTCCCTCCTGAGCTCCGGGGCCTGCGCCCGGGGCGTGCTGTCTTCTATAGACATAGGGGAATCCTGCGGTTTGCATAGCACAGGTAGCGGGCGTTTGTCCCAGCCCTTCCGGTGAAACAGTTCATCTATTTCCCCATCATCCCCACAGTCCGACAGCGATTCCAGGTCGGAGGTGTCATACATCTCGGCGGGAAGGTAGACTTTAGTAGAAGGAGAACTACCCTCCCTTGCGGGCTCCACCTCCAGTGGACCCCCGACACCTCCAACTACCACCACAGTCCCAGCCCCTGGCTCACCTGGACCTTTTTCAGCACTGGGATGTCCAGGACTCTTCCAACCGGATCCATCCAGGTCCGGCAAGCGGCGGGGTGAAGCTCGACCACGACCACAGGAGGCCTGCACCAGGCCTATCTTCCTCTTCAGAGGTGGCAGCAGGGAATCTGTGGTGACCGAAGCAGCATCCTCGGATTTTTCTCTCTCAGTCTCTGGTTGGGCAGTCCCGTCGCCCTGGTCAGCGCGTACGGGGACCTCCGCAAAGGCCTGGATCTCCCCTTCCGGAGTGGCGGTACCTGTGATGCAATTGAGGCGAAGGGCCCGGGGCCTTACTGTGGATGGTTCGACCTCAAACAGAAATTCTTTACACGCTTCACAACGCCCGAATGGCTTCAGTTGGACCACCAGTCCCGAGCATCCGGGACAGATCACACCGAGGGCCTCCGTGTCTCTGCATGAGTACAAAGCCAACTGTCCTCGGGGCCTGAGTCTTATCCCCATGTCTGTAAGGGGAGCAGCAAAAGCAGTCATCTTCGTGGGATATGATACTGGCATCCACGGGGAGCTTGAGGCCATCCCGACCACCTGCTGCTCTATCACGCGCTGACCACGCGTCGGAGTCTCCACGTGTATCTCCACATATGGCCAGACTCCTCCCACGACTTGCACATTTTCGCGGGCTTCCCACAGTCCCCGCCCACGAATTGCGCAGTCATTGGGTGCCTCGTGGCGCAGTGCATTAAACACCCCCACATGTAGTACGTCACACGGCTGGGCTTTTCCCTCTTCCAGCTCTTTCTGCATGGGCCTTTCCCGTCTTGGGGTCATTTCCACGACTTCGAGCACAGGGACGCACTTTGACCAATCACATGGCCGACCTGCTCGGACCTCCTCCGGGCAGCAAAGTCCAGACACCGCCATTTCAAATTTCAACACACATTTTATCCCGGACTCACGAGCCCCCACGTGTAGCGGCCTCTATCAGGGGAAGATGTCCCTCTGAGGGAGTTACCGGAGGCCCATCCATCACCGGGTTGATGCTGCTCCGGGTCTCCGGACGGGTGACCTCCCCAGCCTCCTCACCTCAGATGCGGGTCCCCTCGCAAGGCGGCACCCTCGGATCACTTCGCCCTCGCGGGACCCAGTCGAAGTTACTGGGCCCCAGGCCTACGATATAGTACCTCACCCCAGGCTGAAGGTGCCTGGGATGGACCCCAACTCCATTCCGGTCAGGCCTAGGGCGCCTGGGCCGGAACTCCGAACCGCCAGCACCCAGGCCTAAGGTGCCTGGGTGCGTGAAGAGAAGATCCTCGAAGACCTCGTGACAAGGGCGTCTCCCCCTTTTATCTCCTCCCTTCAACGCCACGGCGGGTTCCCCACCCCAGCCGTACCATCTCCGGAAAGGGACAAAAAGGGTAGCACTGCGGCAGTGATTCTACCTTGAGCCTGTAGGTACCCCGCCACCCACAGGCCAAGGAGAATAATACACCACCCAATCCTCCACGAATTACAAAAGGGCTCCAGAACCTCTCACAATTACACACCTGGGTCACACTACTCCCAGGTGTACCCCAACTAGATTTAAAGACCCCGCTACAGTTGTATGATACAACGCAGAACCATAGTGAATGTTCCATACATGTGTATCCTCCAGGGATGTCTTGACACACGTTATCTGCTGGACATGGTCTTCGATAGCACCACACTGGTTCTTCACATGTTGCTCCGGTGAAGTTGGCCGAACAAGTGCAAGTGAATTCATTCCAGGTCACAGCACAAGTGCCGTCATTCTTGCAAGGGCCGGACTAAAAAAAAAAGAAAAGAAGGTAAACACATTAGGGATATACAACCTATACTTATAAACAAGTATGGAAGTTTAAAAGTCAACAGCTTTTTATTGGTTGAACTAGATGGTCTTTTTCCATCCTGACTAACCATGAAACTGCATAAGCGCATGATACGTGTGTAGCTCCCACTCCCTTACGTGTGTGGCACAGTGCCCATACACCTCCTAAACATCTCTGGCTCGTTCACAGGAGAGTAAGGCACACTATGGCTACCCTGCCCGTACCCTCTGGGTTGCATTTACTTCACTTACGGGTCTTGCAGCGAGGGTCTCCTCAAAGTTGGTTTCTGTCCCCAATGTGCAGGGACAAAGTCTCTATACCCCAAGTAACTCCAAGGTCCACACCAGTATCACTCCAACGTAGAGCTTTATTTTTGTTATGCAGGAAGAGAGAAAGGTGTTAGGAAGATAGTTAGCATTCAGGCACTCCTGGCTTCATCGCCACTTGGTCCCGAGTGGGTATAGCGTACCCGGATAGTCACCCAATGGCACCAGCAGCCGGCATGTAGCTCGAACAGTCAATTAAAGTCCCTAATGGATGCATCTAGGAAATCCTCTGCCACAGAATATATAGTGTCCCAAACCTCCTGATGGTCCAGATGTTAAGCCCCTTGGTTCCGGATGGATGACATCCCTCTAGAGAGTTACTGGGCCCCTTCCTTCACTGTGATCTCTCACCAGTCCTTCGGAACGGTCCTCCCCCAGCCTCCTCTTCCAGAAACGGGTCCCCTCGCAAGGCGGCACCCTGGGATTCTTCCTCCCGAAGTGGGCTCCAGCTTAAGGTGCTGGGCCCAGGGTTACAGTTGCAGTCCCAGGACTAAAGGTGCCTGGGACTGAGGCGCACGTGGCCCCATGACCTGGAGGGCCATGCACTCAAACCTGGAACACTCTTCCTACCCCTGGGTGCAGGTCCCCCGGGGTAGTAACTCCGACCCCAACCAATGGCGTCTGCCCCTTTTGTACCCTCTCCCAGCATGCACAGTGGGTAGACCACGCCCACTGCACGGCTGCCGAGAGAGGACACCCAATCGCCGCCCCAACACCTGTGGTTCAACCCCAAGTACCAGTGGCAGCGCCACCCATACTACTTAGGGTAACTACATGTCAGGTGAAACAGAAGCAAAGCAGAGTCCAGCAATTTGCAGCAATTAAAAGACTTGAGCCAACTACAACTCAAATCACCCCTAAATTTGGTATGCCCATTCCTAAATTTAGGACCCCTGCTACACGTGTATATACTATTACTTTGCAGTTGAGTGAGATTGATCCTTTAAAGGAATATTGCAGACAAAATGTTTGGGTTTGTATCTCCTGTACATCCAAAAGTCCCAACACCAGCAAAAGAAATCTGATATTCACTTGGTCCAACTCAGTGAAAAAACCCAAAGAGCTGAACATTAGGGCTGAAACGATTAATCGATAAAATCGATAACAATCGATAGTGAAAACGATTTTCATTATCGATTAGTTGGTCTGCTAACGGCACGCACCTTCCTCCCTGCATTTCAGTACCGCCTCCGTCCGAGTGTTACAATCCCCTGTGTAAAAAGCTGGCGCCGCTGTATACCTTATGAGCGGCGCTCATGTGACCAGGCACGTCCACCTCTCTCCTCCTCTCCTCTCCGCTGACGTCAGCACGGTATTCTCAGCCCCGCTCGCTTTGCTGCCTCAAGGGGAAAGAGAGGAGAGAAGCAGCCGGTCACGTGAGCACTGAGCTGCAATAAGGTAGCAGCTTGCTTTTAAAATACAGGGAACTTGGCAAAGCATTCATGTTGGTATTTATGGGAGGACAAGTGCCCCATCAGTAGTGTTCCTGGGGGGGGAATAGTGCCCCATTATTGGTGTTCCTGGGGGGGATAGTGCCCCATCATTGGTGTTCCTGGGGGGATAGTGCCCCATCATTGGTGTTCCTTGAGGGGGGATAGTGCCCCATCATTGGTGTTCCTGGGGGGATAGTGCCCCATCATTGGTGTTCCTGGGGGGGGTTAGTGCCCCATCATTGGTGTTCCTGGGGGGGATAGTGCCCCATCATTGGTGTTCCTAGGGGGGATAGTGCCCCATCATTGGTGTTCCTGGGGGGGGAATAGTGCTCCATCATTGGAGTTCCTGGGGGAGGGAAATAGTGCTCCATCATTGGTGTTCCTGGGGGGATAGTGCCCCATCATTGGTGTTCCTGGGGGGGATAGTGCCCCATAATTGGTGTTCCTGGGGGGGAATAGGGCTCGATCATTGGAGTTCCTGGTGGTTCCTTTGTGTAAATATCCGCCCCCTTTGTGTAAATATCCGCCCCCTTCATGTAAATATCCACCCCTTTTGTGTAAATATCCACCCCCTTTGTGTAAATATCCACCCCCTTTGTGTAAATATCCACCCCCTTTGTGTAAATATCCACCCCCTTTGTGTAAATATCCACCCCCTTTGTGTAAATATCCACCCCCTTTGTGTAAATATCCACCCCCTTCGTGTAAGTATCCGCCCCCTTTGTGTAAGTATCCGCCCCCTTCATGTAAGTATCCGCCCCCTTCATGTAAGTATCCGCCCCCTTCATGTAAGTATCCGCCCCCTTCATGTAAATATCCATCCCCTTCATGTAAATATCCGCCCCCTTCATGTAAATATCTGCCCCTCTCCTACATGAACGTGCCACGGCAACGCGAGACAACAGCTGATATAAACTCCGCTGTTCTGAGGGTCCGTTCGGCGCATGCGCAGTCACAGCCGGGCATTTTCCGATAGGAGGCATTTCTCGACAGGACACCGGCACTGGAGCCAACAATTTGCGCAGCGGTTTACAACATGAGGGCAGACAGTACAGTTGCAATACAATACAGGAGGAATCAGAGGGCCCGGCTGTCGGGGGGTGAGCAAATGGAGAAAGTGGAAATGCCTTTGTTGGGTGGAGGCGGGATAGACTTCTCCGAAGAGAAGGGTTTACAGGGATCGCCTAAAAGTAGACAGAGTAGGAGATAGTTGGACGGATTGGGGTAGGGAGTTGTATAGAATGGGAGAGGCTCTGGAAAAGTCCCGAAGATGAAATGACAAGGGAGCAGTAGGTCTTCTGAGGAATATAGTGTGCCAGTATTGCCTGCTGAGATTGTACCACACAGATTATAATACAATCCATGTGGCTGGGACCAGGGCCACCATCAGGGGAGTACAGCTGATACACCGGTAAGGGGCCCTGGAGCCCGCCCAGCCCAGAAGAAGGCAGGACGGGTGAAGGGGAGCCGTGTTGTGAACTATAGAAACGATCTTGCAGCTTCTGCTGCTCTCTGTGTCATTAAAAAGGAAGTAAACCCTCTTTTTTTTTTTTTTTTTTAAAAGACACCCTGCAAGGCAAAGGCATAATGAGCTAGTATGCATAGTGTGTCCGGTGTGTGGATTCAGTGGGGTGGCCCGTGGGGAAGCCCTGGGGAATGTTGGTGGTCAGGCTCGGGGGGGGGGGCAACAGGGCAATTGCCCCCCCCCCCCGAGACCATCTGTCACACTCAACTTGCTTGCTCTGTTTTTTTGTTTTTTGCGCCTGATCTCCCGGACTTTGGAGACCCGGTACGGGCCGGCCATAGGTCCCCTGGACCCCAAACGTGGCACACATGTAGCCCAATGTCTCCTTTACAAGTTTGCAAAGTTTGGTGTCTGGGGGACCTACGGCCGGGGAGCACTGATTTTTTAAAACCGGGCACCCCTTCCATAGACTCCAATGTTAAATGGTAATTTCTCCGGTGACCTTGCGGACCCGGTACCGGCCGGTTGTAGGTTCTCTGGACCCCAAACTTGGCACACATGTAGCCCTATTTTGTCTCTACAAGTGTGCAAAATTTGGTGTCTGGGAGACCTACGGCCGGGGAGAACCGATTTTTCAAATCCGGGCACTCTTTCCATAGACTCCCATGTTAAACATCAGTCTAGTCATGGGCACAGTGAGGCATGGGCACAGTGAGGCACAGTGAGGCATGCAGATGGACACCCTAGGCTTATACTCGAGTCAATACGTTTTCCCAGGTTTTCGTGGTAAAATTAGGTGCCTCGGCTTATATTTGGGTCGGCTTATACTCGAGTATATACAGTACTTGTTCTGCGGCTGCCGCTGCCTCTCTGAGTCTCTCACTGAGTTTCTCACATCAGCCGATCAGCGGCGCCGAGAGAGAGACTCGTCTAATGTATTTACGCGGCGCACTGACACGATACCAGGAGCGGAGGAGGAGGTGGGTGGAGCCTCTTACCTGCCAAGGCCGTTTGAAGGAATTTGGGGGCCCCAAGCAAAATGGACATGGAGGCCCCGCCAGCCTGCCCCCCCCCACACTCACAGCATACCGATACAGTTTAAGCTCACCCACACTTTATATAAATAAAAAAGGTTTACGGTGCAAATACTGCTGTTGCTTATAATCCAACATACTTAAAACACATACACACTCACATTGATATTAAGATGCTGTTTAGGACTGTTTATGGACAGTGGGATTGACAGGGGGACCGTGGGATGGACAGGGGGACAGTGGGATGGACAGGGGGACCGTGGGATGGACAGGGGGACAGTGGGATGGACAGGGGGACAGTGGGATGGACAGGGGGACCGTGGGATGGACAGGGGGACCGTGGGATGGACAGGGGGACTCTGCACTGTAATATCCACATCATCTTCCCCACTTTAATATCCACATCATCTCCCCCACTGTAATATCCACATCATCTCCCCCACTTTAATATCCACATCATCTCCCCCCTGTAATGTCCACATCTCCCCCCTGTAATGTCCACATCTCCCCACATCTCACCTCGGCCGCTGCCGCCGGGTGTACCAAGATGGCCTCCGCTCCGGAGCTAGGCCGAAGCCGCGGCCTTTCCTATGGCCGCAATCCGCGGATCGGCTCAGGGCGGAAATCGAGGACAGTGACAGGCAGCAGGCAGGCACCCTAGGCTGGGGCCCCAGGCCAGCTCGGGGCCCCAAGCAATTGCTTGTTTTGCCTGTCCTGTTCCGACGGCCCTGTTCCCTGCACTCGTTGCTAACGTCTGGGCCGCTTGGCGTCTAGCAACGAGTGACGTCAGTGAGTCACGTCGGGCCGCTCTGCAGGCAGGTGCGATAGCATGCGGCTCCAAAGACGGGTAAGAAAGCGGACGGCTCCGCTTGTGGCACGGTTTGTGGGCAGGCGGCGCGGTTCGTGGGCAGACCGTGCTGCTCAGTGTGTTGGTAGCGCAGGTGAGAGTGAGAGCAGGCTCAGTGTGGCAGCTGGCCAATCAGCTAGCCGGGAGCGGAGGAGCAGAGAGATGAGATCATCTCTCACCGCCCGTGCCTGCCCTGCATTCCTGCAGTGACTTCCGCCCTCACTGTGCAGGCAGCAGAGAGATTACATTATCTCTATGCTGCCTGACTCTGGGAGTCTGGGACACAGCAAGAGACAACCAAAACTACACCTTAGCAGGCAAGTTAGTGACAATCCGCAAGGTGTGGCAGGCGACGTGGCAAGTGACAATCCGCAAATTGTGTCAGGTGACGTGGCAAATGACAATCTGCATCTGGTGGCAGGCAAGTGACAATCAGCAAGGTGTGGCAGGTGACGTGGCAATTGACAATCCGCAAGGTGTGGCTAGTGACAATCCGCAAGGTGTGGCAGGTGATGTGGCAAGTGACAATCCACAAGGTGTGGCTAGTGACAATCCGCAAGGTGTGGCAGGTGACGTGGCGAGTGACAATCCGCAACGTGTGGCAAGTGACACGCTCAGGGCTCTCACTAATTGCAGGCGACGGTGGCAAGTGACACACTCGGGGCTCCCACTGATTCTGCATTGAACTATTTAATTTTATATTACAATGTAATAATATAAATAATGTGCTTAACCACTTCAATACAGGGCTTTTTGTACCTATTCAATACCGGGCCTATTTTGGCACTTCTCTCCTACATGTACAAATCATCATTCTTTTGCTAGAAAATTACTCAGAACCCCCAAACATTATATATGTTTTTTTAGCAGACACCCTAGGGAATAAAATGACGGTCATTGCAACATTTTTTCTTGCACAATATTTGCGCAATAATTTTTCAAACGCCTTTTTTTTTTTTAAATGGTTTCATGAATTAAAAAATAACAAAACAGTAAAGTTAGCCCAATTTTTGGGGAAAATATGAAAGATAATGTTACGCCGAGCAAATAGATACCTAACATGTCACGCTTTAAAATTGCGCACACTCATGGAATGGCGCCAAACTTCGGTACTTAAAAATCTCCATAGGCAACGCTTTATTTTTTTTTACAGGTTACCAGGTTAGAATTACAGAGGAGGTCTAGTGCTAGAATTGTTGCACGCGCTCTAATGCACGCGGCGATACCTCACAGGCGTGGTTTGAACGGCGTTTACATATGTGGACGACTTACGTGTGTATTCGCTTCTGATCGCGAGCTACCGGGGACAGGGGCCTTTAAAAAAAAATATATATTATTATTTATTTTTTTTTACTTATTTATACATTTTTTTACAATGATTTTCCTTTTTTTTTATCACTTTTATTCCTATTACAAGGAATGTAAACATCCCTTGTAATAGGAATGTGTGTAACAGGTTCTCTTTATTGAGAGATGCGGGGTCAATAAGACCCCACATCTCTCCTCCAGGCTGGAAAGCATGAGATCAGTGAAAAATTTTTCACTGATCTCATACTTACAGCCGCAATGGCGGCTTTGTTTACATTTGAGACCCGGGCGTGACGTCATCACATCGCGCCCGGGCCTCCGACGATCATAGAGATGACTGGTGACCATCTGGTCACCAGTCATCTCTATGCTCATCACATGACCCCACCAACGACGCCGGAAGATTCGCTCTGGGTCCCCGATCGCACGGGGGAGCCCAGAGACGCACCGGATGGCGGCGGGAGGGGGGGTGTCCCCTCCCGCCGCCTATAAGAACGATCAAGCGGCAGAACCGCCGCTATGATCGTTCTTATTGTGCACAGAATCACCGGCACTTCAAAAGGATATCTGAATGATGCCTCTAGCTGCAGGCATCATTCAGATATCCCCCTACAAAGCCGAGGACGTCATATGACATCCACCCAGGATGGGAGATCCCATCTGTGGACGTCATTTGACTATGGCTGGGTAGGGAAGTGGTTAAATCATCCTGACACCATAACAACCATGGTGCCGGAATGATTGAAGCGCCGACACCAGCCATTTCCCGGATAAATTTTCCACAAAAAAAACATTTTTTGGCAGTGCCCCTCCCGAGAAAAAACTCTGGATCCGCCCCTGGGCAGCCCAGGCCTAAAGCTGTGTAAGGGGCCCAAAGATTTCTGATGGCTGCCCTGGCTGGGACGATACGTCCGCTCTCACCTGCAGGTAGTATGTGGTTGCCAGCAGTTCGATGTGCTCTCCCGGACGATCGGGTCCAGAACAGGCTTTCTGAAGGTTGACAGCTGCAGACTGGAAGTCACTGAGCTGGAGAAACGCTTCGCCTCTCTTGACATAGAGCTCCATCTGCAACACAAGTGTGTGTGTTATCACAAGGGGGCCACTATGGAAGAGTCCATTTATGGAGGGAAGTGACATGCTGTTGATGTGAACCCCCCCCCCCCCAGTGATATCGGTGGTGGTGCCGGATTGAACTTTTTCCCTCTCCGGCCATCCAAAAAAAGCCTTTATCCACTTCCCATCCGGCCCAATTCTGGCACTTCGCTCCTATATGTAAAAATCATCATTTTTTTTTCTAGAAAATTACTCAGAACCCCCAAATATTATCTATGTTTTTTTTTAGTTTTTTTTAGCAGAGACACACGGTATTTGCGCAGCGATTTTTCAAACGTGTTTCAAACGTGTTTTTTTTTTGGAAAAAAAAAATGAATAAAAAAATAAATAAAAAAACAGTAAAGTTGGCCCAATTTTTTGGATAATGAGAAAGATGACGTTACACCGAGTATATAGATACCTAGCATGTCACGCTTTAAAATTGCGCACACTCGTGGAATGGCGCCAAACTTCCATACTTAAAAATTTCCGTAAGCGACGCTTTAAAATAATTTACAGGCTACCAGTTTAGAGTTACAAAGGAGGTCTTGTATTAGAATATTAGCTTTTGCGCTAACACATGGGGCGATACCTCACATGTGTTTTTTGAACGCCGTTTACATATGCGGGCGCAACTTACGTGTGTGTGAGCATGTGGGGACTCTTTAAACATTTTTTTTTTACTTTAATTTTTATTCACTTTCTCAGAAAAAATACTTATGCACGTGGCAGGAGCCTGTGATACTTATGCACATGGGAGGAGCCTGTGATACTTATGCACATGGGAGGAGCCTGTGATACTTATGCACATGGGAGGAGCCTGTGATACTTTTTTTTCCTTTAATTTTTATTCACTTTCTCAGAATTATTATTTTTTTTTGATCACTTTTATTTCTATTACAAGGAATGTAAACATCCCTTGTGATAGGAATGGTGCGTGACAGGTCCTCTTTATGGAGAGAGGTGGGGGGTCAAAAAGACCTCTTTCCTTCAGGCTGGAAAGGCTGAGATGAAAAAATAAATAAATAAACAATCTCAGCCTTTCCAGCCGAGTCCTAGGCTTTGTTTACTTCCGCCGGCCCGGACGTGACGTCATAACGTCGCGCCCGGGCCTTCCGAGGGTCATAGAGATGACCATCTGGTCACCAGAAATCTTTATGAGAGATGGTTGTTCTTCTGGAAGGTTCTCCTCTCTCCACAGAGAAACACTGGAGCTCTGTCAGAGTGACCATCAGGTTCTTGGTCACCTCCCCGACTAAGACCCTTCTCCCCCTGATCACTCAGTTTGGCCGGGCGGCCCGCTCTAGGAAGAGTCCTGGTGGTTCCAAACTTCTTCCATTTATGGATGATGGAGGCCACTGTGCTCATTGGGACCTTCAATGCTGCAGAAATGTTTCTGTACCCTTCCCCCGATCTGTGCCTCCATACAATCCTGTCTCGGAGGTCTACAGACAATTCCTTGGACTTCATGGCTTGGTTTGTGCTCTGACATGCACTGTTACCTGTGGGACCTTTATATAGACAGGTGTGTGCACCTTTCCAAATCATGTCCAATCACCTGAATTTACCACAGGTGGACTCCAATCAAGTTGTAGAAACATCTCAAGGATGTTCAGTGGAAACAGGATGAACCTGAGCTCAATTCTGAGTGTCATGGCAAAGGCTGTAATACTTATGTACGTGGGAGGAGTCTGTGATACTTATGTATGTGGGAGGAGTCTGTGATACACGGGAGGAGCCTGTGATACTTATGTACGTGGCAGGAGCCTGTGATACTTATGTACGTGGGGGGAGCCTGTGATACTTATGTACGTGGGGGGAGCCTGTGATACTTATGCACGTGGCAGGAGCCTGTGATACTTATGCACATGGGAGGAGCCCGTGATACTTATGTACGTGGGAGGAGCCCAGATGCTTATGTACGTGGGAGGAGCCCGTGATGCTTATGTACGTGGGGGGAGCCAGTGATACTTATGTACGTGGGAGGAGCCCGTGATACTTATGTACGTGGGAGGAGCCTGTGATACTTATGTACGTGGGAGGAGCCTGTGATACTTGGGAGGAGCCTGTAAAACTTATGTACATGGGATTTTCTAAATTTTTATTTTTAATAAATTTGTAAAGATTTCAAACTTCTTTCACGTTGTCATAATGGGGGATTGTTTGTAGAATTTTGAGGAAAATAATGAATTTAATTCATTTTGGAATAAGGCTGTAACATAACAAAATGTGGAGAAAGTGAAGCAATGTGAATACTTTCCGGGGGCCCTGGATTCACAGTCTTTGATCAGGGGCCAGGTTCCCTGCACTCACAATCTTCATCCAGGGGCCCGGGGGCCCTGCACTTGCTCGGGTGGGTTTATTTACTAAAAGCAAATACACTGCTCACTTCCATTGCAAAATGCAACTCCACTTGCAAAGTGAACAGTCCATTTGCCTTTAGTAAATGAACCCCACTGAGTCAAGTCATGCAAAGAACTGGGGGCATCTTGTGGCAAGGAAGCGGTACTGCAGAGGACAACCCTGGATTGAAGATGAGTACTGCAGCCATAACTGCTTTGTTTTGGGTTTTTTAAACATTCATAGGTACATTAAAAAAATTAAAAAAAACTATAACCCAGAAGTAGGGCATTAACAGTACACATGGAGTAAATAAGAGAGGTTTATTATCAGGGTTTACATATATTTTATTCTAATCATAAATATATATACTGTATGACAAAACCCCAATTTAATGTACTATATACTGACCAGCCATAACATTCTGACCACTGAAAGGTGAAGTGAAAAACACTGATTATCTCATTACAATGACACCTGAAAGTGGGTGGGATATATTAGGCAGCAAGTGAACATGTTGTCCCTGAAGTTGATGTTTTTAAAGCAGAAAAAATAAAATGGACAAGTGTAAGGATTGGAGGGACTTTGACAAAGGGGCAAAATGTAAGATGACGAGGTCTGAGCAACTCCAAAACTGTAGCTCTTGTGGGACGTTCCTGGTCTGCAGTGGTCAGGACCAACCAAAAGTGGTCTGAGGAAGGAAAACTGGCCAACCGGTGATGGGCGGCCAAAGCTCATTGGTGGAGGTGGGGAGAGAAGGGGAAGGCTCATTGATGAAGGTGGGGGAGGGAGGCTCATTGATGGAGGTGGGGGGGAGGAGAAGGCTCATTGGTGGAGGTGGGGAGAGAAGGCTCATTGATGGAAGTGGGGGTCGGAAGACTCATTGATGGAGGTGGGGAGGGAAGACTCATTGATGGAGGTGGGGAGGGAAGGCTCATTGATGGAGGTGGGGAAGGGAGGCTCATTGATGGAGGTGGGGAGGGAAGACTCATTGATGGAGTTGAGGAGGGAAGGCTCATTGATGGATGTGGGGGAGGGAGGCTCATTGATGGAGGTGGGGGGGGGGGATGGCTCATTGATGGAGGTGGGGAGGGAAGGCTCACGGATGGAGATGGAGAGGGAAGGCTCATTGACGGAGGTGGGGAGGGAAGGCTCATTGATGGAGGTGGGGGAGGGAAGGCTCATTGATGGAGGTGGGGGGGGAGAAGGCTCATTGATGGAGGTGGGGGGGGAGAAGGCTCATTGATGGAGGTGGGGGAGGGAAGGCCCATTGATGGAGGTGGGGGGGAAGAAGGCTTATTGATGGAGGTGGTGTGGAAAGGCTCATTGATGGAGGTGGAGGAGGGGAAGGCTCATTGATGGAGGTGGGGAGGGAAGGCTCATTGATGGAGGTGGAGAGGGAAGGCTCATTGATGGAGGTGGGGGAGGGAAGGCTCATTGATGGAGGTGGGGGAGGGGAAGGCTCATTGATGGAGGTGGGGGAGGGGAAGGCTCATTGATGGAGGTGGGGGAGGGGAAGGCTCATTGATGGAGGTGGGGGAGGGGAAGGCTCATTGATGGAGGTGGGGGAGGGGAAAGCTCATTGATGGAGGTGGGGGAGGGGAAAGCTCATTGATGGAGGTGGGGGAGGGGAAGGCTCATTGATGGAGGTGGGGAGGGAAGGCTCATTGATGGAGGTGGAGAGGGAAGGCTCATTGATGGAGGTGGGGGAGGGGAAGGCACGTTGATGGAGGTGGGGGAGGGGAAGGCTCATTGATGGAGGTGGGGGAGGGGAAGGCTCATTGATGGAGGTGGGGGGAAGGCTCATTGATGGAGGTGGGGGAGGGGAAGGCTCATTGATAGAGGTGGGGGAGGGGAAGGTTCATTGATGGAGGTGGGGGAGGGGGGAGGCTCATTGATGGAGGTGGGGGAGGGGAAGGCTCATTGATGGAGGTGGGGGAGGGGAAGGCTCATTGATGGAGGTGGGGGGGAGAAGGCTCATTGGTGGAGGTGGGGGAGGGAAGGCCCATTGATGGAGGTGGTGTAGAAAGGCTCATTAATGGAGGTGGGGAGGGAAGGCTCATTGATGGAGGTGGGGGAGGGAAGGCTCATTTTGATGGAGGTGGGGGAGGGAAGGCTCATTGATGGAGGTGGAGGAGGGAAGGCTCATTTTGATGGAGGTGGGGGGGAGATGGCTCATTGATGGAGGTGGGAAGGGAAGGCTCACAGATGGAGATGGAGAGGGAAGGCTCATTGACGGAGGTGGGGAGGGAAGGCTCATTGATGGAGGTGGGGGAGGGAAGGCTCATTGATGGAGGTGGGGGGAGAAGGCTCATTGATGGAGGTGGGGGGGAGAAGGCTCATTGATGGAGGTGGGGGAGGGAAGGCCCATTGATGGAGGTGGGGGGGGAAGAAGGCTTATTGATGGAGGTGGTGTGGAAAGGCTCATTGATGGAGGTGGGGGAGGGGAAGGCTCATTGATGGAGGTGGGGATGGAAGGCTCATTGATGGAGGTGGAGAGGGAGGGCTCATTGTTGGAGGTGGGGGAGGGAAGGCTCATTGATGGAGGTGGGGGAGGGGAAGGCTCATTGAGGGAGGTGGGGGAGGGGAAGGCTCATTGATGGAGGTGGGGGAGGGGAAGGCTCATTGATGGAGGTGGGGGGAAGGCTCATTGATGGAGGTGGGGGAGGGAAGGCTCATTGATGGAGGTGGGGGGAGGGAAGGCTCATTGATGGAGGTGGAGAGGGAAGGCTCATTGATGGAGGTGGGGGAGGGGAAGGCTCATTGATGGAGGTGGGGGAGGGAAGGCTCATTGATGGATGGTGGGGGAGGGGAAGGCTCATTAATGGAGGTGGGGGAGGGGAAGGCTCATTGATGGAGGTGGGGGAAGGCTCATTGATGGAGGTGGGGGAGGGGAAGGCTCATTGATGGAGGTGGGGGAGGGGGAAGGCTCATTGATGGAGGTGGGGGAGGGGGAGGCTCATTGATGGAGGTGGGGGAGGGGAAGCGTCATTGATGGAGGTGGGGGAGGGGAAGGCTCATTGATGGAGGTGGGGGGAGAAGGCCCATTGATGGAGGTGGGGGAGAAGGCCCATTGATGGAGGTGGGGGGGTAGAAGGCTCATTGATGGAGGTGGGGGAGGGAAGGCCCATTGATGGAGGTGGTGTGGAAAGGCTCATTAATGGAGGTGGGGAGGGAAGGCTCATTGATGGAGGTGGAGGAGGGAAGGCTCATTTTGATGGAGGTGGGGGAGGGGAAGGCTCATTGATGGAGGTGGGAGAGGGGAAGGGCTTATTGATGGAGGTGGGGGAGGGAAGGCTCATTGATGGAGGTGGGGGAGGAAGGCTCATTGATGGAGGTGGGGGAGGGAAGGCACATTGATGGAGGTGGGGAGGGAAGGCTCATTGATGGAGGTGGGGATGGGAAGGCTCATTGATGGAGGTGGGGAGGGAAGGCTCATTGATGGAGGTGGGGAAGGGAAGGCTCATTGATGGAGGTGGGGGGGGGAGAAGGCTCATTGATGGAGGTGGGGAGGTGAAGGCTCACTGATGGAGGTGGGGGAGGGAAGGCTCACTGATGGAGGTGAGGGAGGGAAGGCTCACTGATGGAGGTGGGGGAGGGAAGGCTCACTGATGGAGGTGGGGGAGGGAAGGCTCATTGATGGAGGTGGGGGAGGGAAGGCTCACTGATGGAGGTGGGGGGAAGGCTCACTGATGGAGGTGGGGGAGGGAAGCTCATTGATGGAGGTGGGGGAGGGAAGGCACATTGATGGAGGTGGGGGAGGGAAGGCACATTGATGGAGGTGGGGAGGGGGGAGAGGCTGGCCTGCAGAGTCCGATCCAATAGAAGAAGAGCTACTGGAGCTCAAATTGCTGGAAAGCTTAATGCTGGTTCTTATAGAAAGGTGTCAGGTCACCTGAGGCCAGATGACAGATGCACACCGTTGGGGCCAGGGGTGCACCGCTAAGGTAGTGAGCCCTATGGCTGACTGCTGCGGATGGAACACTGGGTGATTAAGGAAGGCAGGTCCACTGGAGCACTAACAGGGATCCCACAGGGAGCTAGAGCCTAAGATTCCCCAGGGCGCGGAGTCAAAGAGCAGGTGTTCACTAGAGCCTCTAGTGGTGAGGATGGACTGGGCTGCAACTGGATCCAGGTCGCGGCCCCCAGAGTCCCCCAGCTCACGCTCACAGGAGGGTATAGAGGATAGAGGGAAAGCAGCAGCTCAGGATACAAGAGATAGTGAGGGGATAAGCCAAACGTCGGGGCGTTTAGCAAACAAGGATAAACATAGAACACGCCAAAGGTCAAGGTCACAAGATAGACAGGGATAGTCGAGAACAAGCCAAGATCGGTAAAACAGAGACAGGCGTAGCACACGGCAAGCAGGAACCCAAACACACAATAGCTTAACAAACAACGTTGATCAGCACGGCTGGCTTGCAGTGCACAGGTTAATATAATGTTCCCTGATAGGGCCTGGGGTGGAGCCATGCTTGGAGGAGAGATTATTAAAGCAGCCAGGTGAGAGTGTCTGGCCTCTAAGGTGAACACATGGAGAAGGGGTAAGTTGAGAGACAAACATTACTGCATAACCATGACAAAAGGACACACAGAGCATCGCAGTTTGTTATGTATGGGGCGGTGTAGTCGCAGACCGGTCAGGGTGTCCATGCTGACCCGTGTCCACAGCCAAAAGTGCCTACAGTGGGCCCGTGAGCCTCAGAACTGGACCACAAAGCAATGGAAGAAGGTGGCCTGGTCTGATGAATGACGTGTTCTTTTCCATCATGTGGATGGCCGGTCGTGCGTCACTTACCTGGGGAAGAGATGGCAGCAGGGTGCAGTATGGGGGAAGAAGACAAGCCGGTGGAGACAGTGTGACGCTTTGGGCAATGTTCTGCTGGGAAACCTTGGCTCCTCCCATTCTTGTGGATGTTACGTGACATTTACCACCTACCTAAACATTTGTTGGTACACCCCCTTCATGGAAACGGTATTCCCTGATGGAAGTGGCCTCTTACAGCAGGATAATGTGCCCCCGCCACACTGCGAGAATGGTTTGAAGAAGACAACGATGAGTTGGAGAAGTTGACTTGGCCTTCAAGTTCTCCAGATCTCAATTCAAATCGAGCATCTGTGGGATGGTCTTGGAAAAAAACAATCTGATCCAAGGTGTCCCCCATATACAGCCAGTGTGTCCCCCATATACAGCCAGTGTGTCCCCCAAATGCAGCCAGTGTGTCCCCATATACAGCCAGTTTGTCCCCCAAATACAGCCAGTGTGTCCCCCAAATACAGCCAGTGTGTCCCCCAAATACAGCCAGTTTGTCCCCCAAATACAGCCAGTTTGTCCCCCAAATACTGCCAGTGTGTCCCCCAAATACAGCCAGTGTGTCCCACAAATACAGCCAGTTTGTCCCCCAAATACAGCCAGTTTGTCCCCCATATACAGCCAGTTTGTCCCCCATATACAGCCAGTGTGTCCCCATATACAGCCAGTGTGTCCCCCAAATGCAGCCAGTTTCCCCCCCCTCCAGCCCTGCACTTACCTTCCTCGGGTCAGCGCCGTCCTTCTTGTCTTCTCCCGCCCTCGATGTCGCTTCAGCCAATCAGGTTACCGGTAACCAGATCTGGTGAACTTGATTGGCTGAAACGCCTGTCAGTGTTCACCAAGGAACGCACACCCCGTGCGTCCCTCGGTGAACTATTTGGAAGCCGATTACAGCCTGAGAGCTGTAATCTAAAAGCCTATCAGAGCCGCTGGCTCTGATAAACACTTCCAGAACACACCCACCGCCGGCCACCGCTCTAATTCAGATGGCCGGCGCTCACCAGGGGGCCGGCCATCTGAATAGTGGGTGGCAGCGGCGACAATACATAGGTTCATGCAATGCATGAACCTATGTATTGTTTTTCAGTGGCGGCGCTCCGGCGCCCTCTATGGACGCACTGCCACTGCCCCCACCCCCCGGCTCAGTCTGCTCCACACTTGCCCTCGGCTTATTTCCACTTGCTTATGCGAGCGGGCAAGTGGAAATTTTGAGGGCTGATCCAGCCCCTTTCCTCCCCATCTGACTGTCCCCGGCCCCACCCCCTTCCATTCATTGGATATCAGCTCTTCCAATCACAGAGGCTCAGCATCACATGTGGGCATTACAATGCAAATACAGCCTGCCTAGGCACGCCCACTATTCCCAGACTGACATCCACCCATCAAGACATTTTTCGTATTTGCATAACTCCTCCCCAGAGCCCACCCACTGGTCGTATCACAGCTAAAGGGGCGACCACGCTACAGTCTCATTGTGATTTGTATTCTCTAAGCTCCACCCATTCAGGTCTCCTTGTCTTCCCGCAGATGTCCGGACATCTCTTCTGCACAGCGGTCAGCGAGGAGAAGCTGCAAGAAGCGCATCAGAAATCGCAGAGAAGGATATTTGGATCCAGCCGAGCGTTTCTGGCCTTGGATGTCAAACCCCATCAGTCCCATCCCTACCAGGAGATTGTACAGGGGAGGATGGAGGAGCAGTACGTTTCTATAGATGATAATAAAGGTAGTTCTGGGGAAGAAGTCATTGCTTGTCAGGTGTGGTTTTTTTTTGGTTACAAACAAACTTTATTACAGTCTGTGTTGTCTAAAGGAGCCCCAGATAAGCAGTAAAAGTAAACAGGGCTTCTAACTCGTCCCTGTCTTCCAATTCCAACCAGCATTGCCCGCCCTGCCTGTTCTCACCTGCTGCACTACAGAAAACCCCCTCCTTATGTTATGGGGGGGTGAGGAGCGGCGGAGGTGTTCTGTAGTCCAGCAGATGAGAACTGGGCAGGCCTGAAAACACAGCTTGGGGTTTCAGTACAAGCAGGGCGGTTGGTTTACTAAAGGCAAATAGACTGTGCACTCTGCAAGTGCAGTTGCTCCAGAGCTTAGTAAATGAGGTGAAGCTTCACTTTGCAAAGAATTCCCAATCACATGCAAGGGGGAAAAAAAACAACATTTTTGCTTGCACATGATTGGATGATAGAAATCCCCCCCCCCCCCCCATTTACTAGGATCCAGAGCAGAGAACTTTCCAAACAAAGAGCCGTGTTACTGTCCTTCAGACTTTAGGGGGGCCGAACTGTGGCCATCGGGAGTGGGAAATGTCCCAGCATCAGTTGGAGAAAAACAATGCCCTATCGTTGGGAGGAATAGTGCCCCATCATTGGTGTCATTGGGAGGAATTTTCCCCCATCATTGGTGTCATTGGGAGGAATAGTGCCCCATCATTGGTGTCATTGGGAGGAATAGTGCCCCATCATTGGTGTCAGTGGGAGGAATTGTGCCCCATCATTGGTGTCCTTGGGAGGAATTGTGCCCCATCGTTGTTGTCCTTGGGAGTTTTCTTTCACTTTTAGTGATAATGGTGAAATAGAGAGAGTGATTCTCCCTAAGGGGGACACAGACAGCAATAAAAAAACCTGGCAGGGTTTCTAATCCCTCTCTACTCTATCCAATATTTGAAAGAAAAAAAAAGTCCTACCTATATTTAGAATTTCGCTTCCTTGGAACTAACCAATAAGATGATCTGAAAGGTCACCTGTGAAAAAACATCTGAGTCTGCCATTGCTGTTCTCCTGCAATGCCGGGCGCCTGGCTGTTATCCTGACATTTCTATTCCCATTCTTGCAGCTCTGAGCGAGGCCAGCGCTTCCTGTCACAGGGGGGATGGGAGAAAGCCGTCATCTCATTCACCAAGGCTATAAATCTGTGTCTGGAAAAGGTACAAATGGCTCTGCAGCTTTATTATGGCATTGTGGGTGTTTTATGAGGTGTGTGTATTATGTATGGAATCCATGCCGATCAGCCATCACTTCTATGACCACCCACCTAATATTGAGTAGGTCCCCCTTTCCTGACTCCATCAGACCTCTGAAGGTACGCTGTGGTATCTGAACATCAAGCCCCCACTAGCACATCCTGTAAGTTGAAATGTGGGGCCTCCATGGATCAGATTGTTTTTTTCCAAGACCATCCCACAGATGCTCGATTTGAATTGAGATCTGGAGAACTTGAAGGCCAAGTCAACTTCTCCAACTCATTGTTGTCTTCTTCAAACCATTCTCGCAGTGTGGCGGGGGCGCATTATCCTGCTGTAAGAGGCCACTTCCATCAGGGAATACCGTTTCCATGAAGGGGGTGTACCAACAAATGTTTAGGTAGGTGGTAAATGTCAAGTAACATCCACAAGAATGGGAGGAGCCAAGGTTTCCCAGCAGAACATTGCCCAAAGCGTCACACTGTCTCCAGCGGCTTGTCTTCTTCCCCCATACTGCACCCTGCTGCCATCTCTTCCCCAGGTAAGTGACGCACGACCGGCCATCCACATGATGGAAAAGAACACGTCATTCATCAGACCAGGCCACCTTCTTCCATTGCTTTGTGGTCCAGTTCTGAGGCTCACGGGCCCACTGTAGGCACTTTTGGCTGTGGACACGGGTCAGCATGGACACCCTGACCGGTCTGCGACTACACCGCCCCATACATAACAAACTGCGATGCTCTGTGTGTCCTTTTGTCATGGTTATGCAGTAATGTTTGTCTCTCAGCTTACCCCTTCTCCATGTGTTCACCTTAGAGGCCAGACACTCTCACCTGGCTGCTTTAATAATCTCTCCTCCAAGCATGGCTCCACCCCAGGCCCTATCAGGGAACATTATATTAACCTGTGCACTGCAAGCCAGCCGTGCTGATCAACGTTGTTTGTTAAGCTATTGTGTGTTTGGGTTCCTGCTTGCCGTGTGCTATGCCTGTCTCTGTTTTACCGATCTTGGCTTGTTCTCGACTATCCCTGTCTGCTTGTGACCTTGACCTTTGGCGTGTTCTATGTTTATCCTTGTCTGCTAGACGCCCCGACGTTTGGCTTATCCCCTCACTATCTCTTGTATCCTGAGCTGCTGCTTTCCCTCTATCCTCTATACCCTCCTGTGAGCGTGAGCTGGGGGACTCTGGGGGCCGCGACCTGGATCCAGTTGCAGCCCAGTCCATCCTCACCACTAGAGGCTCTAGTGAACACCTGCTAGATCTTTGACTCCGCGCCCTGGGGAATCTTAAGCTCTAGCTCCCTGTGGGATCCCTGTTAGTGCTCCAGTGGACCTGCCTTCCTTAATCACCCAGTGTTCCATCCGCAGCAGTCAGCCATAGGGTTCACTACCTTAGTGGTGCACCCCTGGCCCCAACGGTGTGCATCTGTCATCTGGCCTCAGGTGACCTGACACCTTTCTATCAGAACCAGCATTACACTTTCCAGCAATTTGAGCTCCAGTAGCTCTTCTTCTATTGGATCGGACTACACACCCCAGCCTCTCCCCCCTCCCCACCTTCATAAATGAGCCTTCCCTCCCCACATTCATCAGTGAGCCTTCCCTCCCCCACCTCCATCAATGAATCTTCTCCCCCCACCTCCATCAATGTGCCTTCCCTCCCCCACCTCCATCAATGTGCCTTCCCTCCCCCACCTCCATCAATGAGCTTCCCTCCCCCACCTCCATCAGTGAGCCTTCCCTCCCCCACCTCCATCAGTGAGCCTTCCCTCCCCCACCTCCATCAATGAGCCTTCCCTCCCCCACCTCCATCAGTGAGCCTTCCCTCCCCCACCTCCATCAGTGAGCCTTCCCTCCCTCACCTCCATCAGTGAGCCTTCCCTCCCCCACCTCCATCAGTGAGCCTTCCCTCCCCCACCTCCATCAGTGAGCCTTCCCTCCCCCACCTCCATCAATGAGCCTTCTCCCCCCCACCTCCATCAATGAGCCTTCCCTTCCCGAACCTCCATCAATGAGCCTTCCCATCCCCACCTTCATCAATGAGCCTTCCCATCCCCACCTCCATCAATGAGCCTTCCCTCCCCACCTCCATCAATGTGCCTTCCCTCCCCCACCTCCATCAATGAGCCTTCCCTCCCCCACCTCCATCAATGAGCCTTCCCTCCCCCACCTCCATCAATGAGCCTTCCCTCCCCCACCTCTATCAATGAGCCTTCCCTCCCCACCTCCATCAATGAGCCTTCCCCTCCCCCACCTCCATCAATGAGCCTTCCCCTCCCCCACCTCCATCAAAATGAGCCTTCCCTCCCCACCTCCATTAATGAGCCTTTCCACACCACCTCCATCAATGGGCCTTCCCTCCCCCACCTCCATCAATGAGCCTACTCCCCCCCCACCTCCATCAATGGGCCTTCTCCCCACCTCCATCAATAGGCCTTCTCCCCCCACCTCTATCAATGAGCCTTCCCTCCCCACCCCTCCCCCACCTCCATCAATGAGCCTTCCCCTCCCCCACCTCCATCAATGAGCCTTCCCCTACCCCACCTCCATCAATGAGCCTTCCCCTCCCCCACCTCCATCAATGAGCATTCCCCTCCCCCACCTCCATCAATGAGCCTTCCCTCCCCCACCTCCATCAATGAGCCTTCCCTCTCCACATCCATCAATGAGCCTTCCCTCCCCACCTCCATCAATGAGCCTTCCCCTCCCCCACCTCCATCAATGAGCCTTCCCCTCCCCCACCTCCATCAATGAGCCTTCCCCTCCCCCACCTCCATCAATGAGCCTTCCCCTCCCCCATCTCCATCAATGAGCCTTCCCCTCCCCCACCTCCATCAATGAGCCTTCACCTCCCCCACCTCCATCAATGAGTCTTCCTTCCCCCACCTCCATCAATGAGCCTTCTCTCCCCACCTCCACCAACAAGCCTTCTCCTCCCCTCCACCTCCATCAATGGGCCTTCCCTCCCCCACCTCGATCAATGAGCCTTCTCCCCCCCCACCTCCATCAATGGGCCTTCTCCCCCACCTCCATCAATGGGCCTTCTCCTCCCACCTCTATCAATGAGCCTTCCCTCCCCACCCCTCCCCCACCTCCATCAATGAGCCTTCCCCCCCACCTCCATCAATGAGCCTTCACCTCCCCCACCTCCATCAATGAGCCTTCCCCTCCCCCACCTCCATCAATGAGCCTTCCCCTCCCCCACCTCCATCAATGAGCCTTCCCTCCCCCACCTCCATCAATGAGCCTTCCCTCTCCACCTCCATCAATGAGCCTTCCCTCCCCACTTCCATCAATGAGCCTTCCCCTCCCCCACCTCCATCAATGAGCCTTCCCCTCCCCCACCTCCATCAATGAGCCTTCCCCTCCCCCACCTCCATCAATGAGCCTTCCCCCCACCTCCATCAATGAGCTTTCCCCTCCCCCATCTCCATCAATGAGCCTTCCCCTCCCCCACCTCCATCAATGAGCCTTCCCCTCCCCCACCTCCATCAATGAGCCTTCCCTCTCCCACCTCCATCAATGAGCCTTCCCTCTCCACCTCCATCAATGAGCCTTCCCTGCCCACCTCCATCAATGAGCCTTACCCTCCCCCACCTCCATCAATGAGCCTTTCCACACCACCTCCATCAATAAGCCTCCCCCCCAACTCCATCAATGGGCCTTCCCTTTCCCACCTCCATCAATGAGCCTTCTCCCCCCCACCTCCATCAATGAGCCTTCTCCCCCCCACCTCCATCAATGAGCCTTCCCTCCCCCACCTCCATCAATGAGCCTTCCCTCCCCACCTCCGTCAATGAGCCTTCCCTCTCCATCTCCATCCGTGAGCCTTCCCTCCCCACCTCCATCAATGAGCCATCTCCCCCCCCCACCTCCATCAATGAGCCTCCCTCCCCCACCTCCATCAATGAGCCTTCCCTCCTCACCTCCATCAATGAGTCTTCCCTCCCCACCTCCATCAATGAGCCTCCCTTCCCCACCTCCATCAATGAGCCTTCCCTCCCCACCTCCATCAATGAGTCTTCCTTCCCCCACCTCCATCAATGAGCCTTCTCTCCCCACCTCCACCAATGAGCCTTCTCCTCCCCCCACCTCCATCAATGAGCCTCCCTCCCCCACCTCCATCAATGAGCCTTCCCCTTCTCTCCTCACCTCCACCAATGAGCTTTGGCCGCCCATCACCGGTTGGCCAGTTTTCCTTCCTCAGACCACTTTTGGTTGGTCCTGACCACTGCAGACCAGGAACGTCCCACAAGAGCTACAGTTTTGGAGTTGCTCAGACCTCGTCATCTTACATTTTGCCCCTTTGTCAAATTCCCTCCAATCCTTACACTTGTCCATTTTATTTTTTCTGCTTTAAAAACATCAACTTCAGGGACAACATGTTCACTTGCTGCCTAATATACCCCACCCACTTTCAGGTGTCATTGTAATGAGATAATCAGTGTTTTTCACTTCACCTTTCAGTGGTCAGAATGTTATGGCTGGTCAGTATATAGTACATTAAATTGGGGTTTTGTCATACAGTATATATATTTATGATTAGAATAAAATATATGTAAACCCTGATAATAAACCTCTCTTATTTACTCCATGTCTACTGTTAATGCCCTACTTCTGGGTTATAGTTTTTTTTTATTTTTTTAATGTACCTATGAATGTTTAAAAAACCCCAAAACAAAGCAGTTATGGCTGCAGTAATCATCTTCAATCCAGGGTTGTCCACTGCAGTACCGCTTCCTTGCCACAAGATGCCCCCAGTTCTTTGCATGACTTGACTCAGTGGGGTTCATTTACTAAAGGCAAATGGACTGTTCACTTTGCAAGTGGAGTTGCATTTTGCAACGGAAGTGAGCAGTGTATTTGCTTTTAGTAAATAAACCCACCCGAGCAAGTGCAGGGCCCCCGGGCCCCTGGATGAAGATTGTGAGTGCAGGGAACCTGGCCCCTGATCAAATAATGTGAATCCAGGGCCCCCGGAAAGTATTCACATTGCTTCACTTTCTCCACATTTTGTTATGTTACAGCCTTATTCCAAAATGAATTAAATTCATTATTTTCCTCAAAATTCTACAAACAATCCCCCATTATGACAACGTGAAAGAAGTTTGAAATCTTTACAAATTTATTAAAAATAAAAATTTAGAAAATCCCATGTACATAAGTTTTACAGGCTCCTCCCAAGTATCACAGGCTCCTCCCACGTACATAAGTATCACAGGCTCCTCCCACGTACATAAGTATCACGGGCTCCTCCCACGTACATAAGTATCACGGGCTCTCCCCACGTACATAAGCATCACGGGCTCCTCCCACGTACATAAGCATCCGGGCTCCTCCCACGTACATAAGTATCACGGGCTCCTCCCACGTACATAAGTATCACGGGCTCCTCCGACGTGCATAAGTATCACGGGCTCCTCCCACGTGCATAAGTATCACAGGCTCCTGCCACGTGCATAAGTATCACAGGCTCCTCCCACGTGCATAAGTATCACAGGCTCCCCCCACGTACATAAGTATCACAGGCTCCCCCCACGTACATAAGTATCACAGGCTCCCCCCACGTACATAAGTATCACAGGCTCCTGCCACGTACATAAGAGTCACAGGCTCACCCCACATACATAAGTATCACAGGTTCCGCCCACGTACATAAGTATCACAGGCTCCTCCCATGTACATAAGTATCACAGGCTCCTCCCACGTACATTATTATCACAGGCTCCTCCCACGTACATTAGTATCACAGGCTCCTCCCGTGTATCACAGACTCCTCCCACATACATAAGTTTAACAGACTCCTCCCACGTACATAAGTATTACAGCCTTTGCCATGACACTCAGAATTGAGCTTAGGTTCATCCTGTTTCCACTGAACATCCTTGAGATGTTTCTACAACTTGATTGGAGTCCACCTGTGGTAAATTCAGGTGATTGGACATGATTTGGAAAGGCGCACACACCTGTCTATATAAAGGTCCCACAGGTAACAGTGCATGTCAGAGCACAAGCCAAGCCATGGAGTCCAAGGAATTGTCTGTAGACCTCCGAGACAGGATTGTATGGAGGCACAGATCGGGGGAAGGGTACAGAAACATTTCTGCAGCATTGAAGGTCCCAATGAGCACAGTGGCCTCCATCATCCATAAATGGAAGAAGTTTGGAACCACCAGGACTCTTCCTAGAGCGGGCCGCCCGGCCAAACTGAGTGATCGGGGGGAGAAGGGTCTTAGTCGGGGAGGTGACCAAGAACCTGATGGTCACTCTGACAGAGCTCCAGTGTTTCTCTGTGGAGAGAGGAGAACCTTCCAGAAGAACAACCATCTCTCATAAAGATTTCTGGTGACCAGATGGTCATCTCTATGACCCTCGGAGGCCCGGGCGCGACGTTATGACGTCACGTCCGGGCCGGCGGAAGTAAACAAAGCCGAGGACTCGGCTGGAAAGGCTGAGATTGTTTATTTATTTATTTTTTCATCTCAGCCTTTCCAGCCTGAAGGAAAGAGGTCTTTTTGACCCCCCACCTCTCTCCATAAAGAGGACCTGTCACGCACCATTCCTATCACAAGGGATGTTTACATTCCTTGTAATAGAAATAAAAGTGATCCAAAAAAAATAAAAAATTCTGAGAAAGTGAATAAAAATTAAAGTAAAAAAAAGTATCACAGGCTCCTCCCATGTGCATAAGTATCACAGGGTCCTCCCATGTGCATAAGTATCACAGGCTCCTGCCACGTGCATAAGTATTTTTTCTGAGAAAGTGAATAAAATTAAAGTAAAAAAAAAAAATGTTTAAAGAGTCCCCACGTGCTCACACACACGTAAGTTGCGCCCGCATATGTAAACGGCGTTCAAAAAACATGTGAGGTATCGCCCCATGTGTTAGCGCAAAAGCTAATATTCTAATACAAGACCTCCTTTGTAACTCTAAACTGGTAGCCTGTAAATTATTTTAAAGCATCGCTTACGGAAATTTTTAAGTATGGAAGTTTGGCGCCATTCCACGAGTGGGCGCAATTTTAAAGCGTGACATGCTAGGTATCTATATACTCGGTGTAATGTCATCTTTCTCATTATCCAAAAAATTGGGCTAACTTTACAGTTTTTTTTATTTATTTTTTTATTCATTTTAAAAAAAAAAAAAAAAAAAAACACGTTTGAAACACGTTTGAAAAATCGCTGCGCAAATACCGTGTGTCTCTGCTAAAAAAAACAAAAAAAAACATAGATAATATTTGGGGGTTCTGAGTAATTTTCTAGAAAAAAAAATGATGATTTTTATGTAGCGGGGTCTCTTTAATAGACTGCCAAACTACTATTCCCAGAACCCCGCTGGTTCTCAGGATGTTTACAGTTATGCCCCAGAGACTCATGGGGGAGGGCATATAAGGAGGAGACAAGGGCCGCCTCTCTCTCTTTTGGGACACGGGACGACAGTGAGAGAGATACACCTGTGCGGACCAGTGTTGTTCCAGGCCTGAAGCCTGGGGCCTGTGGAGCAAACCAAGGAGCCTTTCACCCTACCGCGAGCCTGGGTGGCATCCCAGCCTGACTTTGATGTAGTTGTCCGGATCGGGGACCCGATCGCAGGAATCGCTGTGGACGAGGACCGACACAGCCGGTGGAAGTCCCGGACCGAGGGAAGTGTTCCGGAGTGGTGAGCGAGCGCAAGCTCATCTTTGAACTGTTACTTTACACTTTGTGCCTATCAGACTTCCGAGGCCTAACAACTCAAATTAAGGAGAAGTTACCCTTTTTCCTGGATTACAAATTTCACTGTTCATTCTTCAAGTGCACCACCTTTACAGATCCTGTGCCGGTGAAGACTTTGTGTTCTATTAGAGACTGAGTTCCACGTTTAGGGATCAGGCCTGATCCGTTAGATATTTACAGTTTAGTTGCTGCGCTATAGAGTGCATAGGTAACGGTCGCTCACATGCGCTCCGTCCCTTTTTCATTGCTAGAACACATACACTAAATGGTGATTCATACTGCAGGGACCTGCTTGTGTATTTGAACCAGTTGTTATATATATATACCCGTTACTTCTAATTACCATTAGCAGTAAAGTCAGTTATTACATTTACTTCTTTTCTAAGAGTCTGAGTTATCCATCCACACACCCACACCTTTAAAGCATAAGTGAATTTCATGTATAGTGTTGTGGGTTAACTGTGCCAGAGCGGATAGAGCAGATTGCCGGGGGTTGGCGGAGCTGTGCTCAGGGACCCAAAACAACTTGCGGCCCTCTTAAGTGAGGGTATCGCTACACGTGGGGGCTCGTACATCCGGGATTACTGAGACAGCGGTGAAACCGCCAGAAGCTACCGGCATGGACCCGATAGAGGTGGGACAGTGGTACAAGAGATGGGGCGTAGACCCAGCCAGGACGGCAGTTATAGAACTCCCGGGGATATGGCAGACACAAGCAATGATACAGCTCATAATGTCCCTATCACCGATTCACAAACCATGGGTGATAGACGTGAAAACTAGTGGTGGACTTTCACATGTCTTACTGGAATGGCAGGCAGAAATTCCTGAACAGTTTAGAGGCAACAGCATACAAGATGAGGACGATCAGGTCTATCATTTGCTGCATGCGCTGCCGCGCACCAGAGATAGCTCTCAGACAAAAATAACACCGTCAACGCAGCCGTCTTCCCCGTCATCCCCACAGAAGGACACAAAGAGTCCCGGGACAAGCCCCGGCTCTCTTAGTGCAGAATTATGCGCTGTTCTGGGGGAGATTGTAGCTCAGTGCAAGAAAGAGCCCACAGATTACCCGATGTCGGGGTACAGGAAACTCCGGATGTTTTCAGGAAGGAAACCAGTACCCTTGGAAGAAGAGGGATTTGAGGAGTGGCTAGACAGCGCAACTCAGGCACTAGAGGAATGGGAAGTTCCGGACCGCAGAAAGAAACAGAGGGTTGTGGAAAGTTTGAAAGGGCCTGCTCTAGAGGCCGTACGCAACTTGAAGATGAGCAAGGCAGATTGTACTGCACAAGAGTGCCTCGATGTGTTACAGAATGTGTTTGGTGGGACAGAGAAAGTCACGGAGCTTGCTTATCAGCTGGAGCATTGCTACCAGAAGGAAGGTGAGAAACTATCAGACTATATGGGACGCCTGGACAAAATACTGCATAGAATGATCCTAAAGAAGGGGATCAGCCCAGGGAAAGTAGATGAGGCCCGTGCTCAACAGGTAGTGAGGGGAGCTCAACCCATGGATCCAATTGCATGGACACTGCGTGCCCGGCAGGATGGGAAGAATCTGGAGTACCCTGACCTCATCCGAATGATTAGAGAAGAAGAGGCTATATTGGAAGAAAAAAAAAAAGAACGCCTGATAGAGCCCGTCAAACAGCCGGTAGCAATAGTTACACCGGCCATGACTCCCGATAGGGGAGCGGAGGTGGACACTTTGAAGTTGCAGATGTCCCAGATGATGGAGATGATGACTGCTATAATGGCGAAAGGTCAAGGTGGAGCAGAGAAACCAAGCCCCAGAAAGGAGTTGTTCCCGAATACCTCAGAACCAGCCTCCATACAGGACCGAGAAGAGATGCTATGCTACAACTGCGGGGGCAGAGGCCACTTTGCCAGTAGGTGTTCCAGTCCCAAGAAGAAGAAAATGGATAACCGCCAGCCGGCGGGAAACTCCAGAGGGCCCCGGTGAGGGAGTCAACCGGGTGCCCATCTCTTTCAGTGAGCTCCAAACTGAATGGAAGGAAGCAAAAGAGAGAGAACAAAACTCCTCAGAAGGAATCTAGGGTCTCTCAACCAAGATGCACACCAGAGAGAGGGGACAAGACCCCCCAGAAGAAATTTAGCACTCCCAAGAAGGAATGCCTACAACCAAGAGACAATAACATCCCTCAGCGGGTTTGTACTCCCATTAGGGTAGGGAAGGTCAATGCATACCGGGCTCAAGAGAGAATAATGTCAAAAACAAACTGGATGAAGACAAGTCCTCAGAAGAAAGTGACCTCAACCCGGCCGTACCCAGAAGAATTGGTCGGCCCGTCCCCCACTGTATCTATCCAGGTGGAAGGAGTATATACGAAAGCCCTCCTGGACACTGGAGCTCAAGTGACTTTGTTGTACAGAGACTTCTACGATAGGCACTTAAGTCATTTGCCTATACAGAAGATAGAAGAGCTGGAGATATGGGGCCTGGGAACGCAGAGGTTCCCCTATGATGGTTATCTGCCCATAAAACTGACATTCGACCCCTCTGTGGCTGGGAAGACCGAAGTGTTCGACACCCTGGCAGTTGTGTGTCCTAGACCACCCGGGGCTAGCAAGATGTCCCTCATCATAGGCACCAATACGGATCTAGTGAGAAGACTTCTGACCCCCCTGGTGAAGATGAGGAGTCATCAAGATCCAGACATCCATCCCATGCTAAAGACAGCCTACCAACGGTTAGTGTTGGAGCAGAAGACCCCAGGAGAGGGGATAGGGAAGGTGTGGAGACTGGGGAGAGAAGGAGTGGTGCTGCAGCCCGGACAGGTGGCTTGCCTCAGGGCCACTGTGAAGCTCACCTGGAAGCAGCCTGGTCCCTTTGTCATGCTGGAATCTGACCCAAGGGAAGATCACTCAGGCCTGGAAGTGATACCGGAAGTGATTCCAATCAAGGCCCTGAAGAAAGCCAGGGGAAGAGTCCCGGTGAGTGTGAGGAACTCTACAGAAAGGGCCATAGAGATCCCTGCCCGGATGCTGTTGGGACAGGTGAGTCCTGCTGTCCCAGTCAGCTGGTCAGAAGTAAAGGGGACGGGTGAAGAAGGAGATGTTTGGGAAAAACTTTCCATGGAGAACCCGAATTTACCTGGAGCCTGGAAAGACAGAGCCAAGGCCCAACTGACTAGATGGGAGAAGATCTTTTCCAGAGACGAGTTTGATGTGGGGTGTGCAAGGAGTGCCACCCACCGAATCCGCCTCCAAGAGGATAAACCTTTTAGAGAAAGGGTTAGGCGAGTCCCTCTGGCAGATCTGGAGGATCTGAGGGAACAACTCGCTGAATTAAAGAAGACTGGTGTGATTCGGGAGTCTAGAAGTCCCTATGCCTCCCCAATAGTGGTGGTTAGAAAGAAGAATGGGTCGTTGAGACTTTGCATTGATTACAGAACTCTCAACAGGAGGACCATTCCCGACCAATACACCACACCAAGAATAGAGGATGCTCTCCAGAGTTTGTCTGGTGCCAAGTGGTTCAGCGTGATGGACCTCAAGAGTGGGTACTACCAAATTCCCATGCACCAGGCAGACAAAGAGAAGACAGCTTTCATCACCCCAGTAGGATTCTTTGAGTTTAACAGAATGCCTCAGGGCCTGTCTGGAGCTCCTGCTACCTTCCAACGCCTCATGGAAAAGACTGTTGGAGACATGAATCTTATAGAAGTCCTGGTGTACCTGGACGATGTAATTGTCTTCGGGAAGACATTGGAAGAACATGAAGCCAGATTGGAGAAAGTGTTGAGAAGACTCAGTGAAGAGGGACTCAAGCTTTCCCCAGAGAAGTGTCGATTCTACCAATCTTCCGTGAACTATCTGGGACACATAGTGTCTGAAGAAGGGGTGGCCACCGACCCGGAGAAATTGGAGGCGGTGACCTCCTGGCCAAGACCCACAACCGTCACAGAACTCAGATCTTTCCTGGGGTTCTGCTCCTATTATAGGAGATTTGTGGAGGGATTTGCCCGAATTGCCAAGCCATTGAACGAATTGCTCAAGACTGATGGGGAAGAAGATGGCCTGGGTCCTAGAAGACCAGGAGAGTCAGTCCAAGATCAATGGAACCAAAGGTGTGAAGAGGCATTCAGAACTTTGAAGAGGAGCCTCACCACAGCTCCTGTCTTGGCCTATGCTGACCCCACCAGGCCATACGAGCTACATGTCGATGCTAGTCATGAAGGCCTAGGTGGAGTGCTTTATCAAGAGTACGAAGGGCAACTGCGACCAGTGGCCTATGTGAGCCGAAGTCTGACCCCCTCAGAGAAGAATTACCCCACTCACAAGTTGGAATTTTTGGCCCTCAAATGGGCCGTGGTAGACAAATTGAAGGACTACCTGTATGGGGCAGAATTCACAGTCAAAACAGACAACAACCCCCTGACTTATCTTTTCACCACTGCCAAGTTGGATGCAACCGGACATAGATGGCTAGCTGCTTTGTCTGGCTTCAACTTTAGCCTCAAGTACAGGCCAGGGACTGGAAATAGGGATGCAGATGCCCTGTCCCGAAGATCTCATGGAATGACTGATGACTGGGAAGACTGGACCCAAGTGGGTCCGGATGGGGTGCAAGCCCTCTGTCAGGGGGCTGAGTTTCAAGCCAGAGGAGGCTCCAGAGCAGAGGAAATAGGAGTTACCACAGTAGGAGTCCCAAAACATTACTGTGGGGTGACCCAACTTGAAGGAGAATGTTTGCCCAAGATGTCCAAGAAAGAGTTGAGGAGCGACCAATTGGAAGACCCCATGGGGAGATTGGTCATTGAAGCATTGGAAAATGAGAGTCCAGAGAAGCTTCGACAACATCCTTCCAAGGAGGCTCGCCAGCTAAGGAAGGAGTTAGACAAGCTGCAGGTTCATCAGGGAGTGGTCTACCGAAGGGGCCCCTCTGATGACTCCGAAGACAGATGACAGTTGTTTCTTCCAGAAAAGCACCGAGAGACTGTGCTGGTTGCCTTACATGATCAACATGGCCACCTGGGAGCTGAAAGGACTTTTCAACTTGTCAGAAGCCGGTTCTATTGGCCCTGTATGAGGGCTGAAGTAGAGGAATATTGCCATTCTTGTGCACGATGCATCCAGAGGAAGACTCTACCCCATCAAGCTGCCCCAATGGGCCACCTACAGAGTCAAGGCCCAATGGATCTGGTATGCATTGACTTTCTCTGCCTCGAACCTGACCGGAGTGGATTGGGAAATGTTCTGGTGGTAACCGATCATTTCACTCGTTATGCACAGGCATTCCCCACCAAAGACCAGAAGGCTTCTACAGTAGCTAAAGTGCTCCTGGAAAAATACTTTGTTCACTATGGATTACCACAGAGGATCCACTCAGACCAAGGAAGGGACTTTGAGAGTCGTCTAATCCGGAACCTGTTGGACTCCCTCGGAGTGGAGAAGACTAGGACTACGCCCTACCATCCCCAGGGAGATGCCCAACCTGAGAGGTTCAATAGGACTTTGCTGAACATGCTTGGGACTTTGGAGACAGAGAAGAAACAGCATTGGAGTCAACACATAGCTACATTGGTGCATGCCTACAATTGCACCACCAGTGATGTTACGGGTTACTCCCCCTACCGTCTCATGTTTGGAAGGGAAGCAAGATTGCCTGTAGATCTAGCCTTTGGCATCTCTAGAGATCATACCTCTGTTACCTCTCATAAGGGATATGTGAACCGATTGAGGCACAATTTGAAAGCAGCCTATGAACAAGCTCAAGCGGCCTCAGATCAGAGAGGGGCCCGAAATAAAAAGAACTATGATTTAAAGGTCAAAGTGCAAGATTTGGAGCCTGGAGATCGTGTACTGCTACGCAACCTGGGGATCCCAGGGAAGCATAAACTGGCTGATAGGTGGAGGCCGGAGCCTTATGTCATCTGTAGGAGACTTCCTGGACTACCGGTGTATAAGTTAAAGCCAGAGGGGAGAGTGGGACCCTTGAAGACCTGGCACAGAAATCACTTACTCCCACTTAAAGAAGCAGTCAGGATACCTCCAGTGAGAGACCCACCGGAATCTGTTTCCATTTTGGATACTCCCAGACCCAACACTCGGTCTCGGACTTCCCGATCTGGAGACAGACAAGATTCCCTATCAAGTGAAGATGGGAGAGGAGAACTTGAGTGGTTGTGGCCTTCTTCAACTTCAGGAAGTTCAGCTATAGACCTTCCACCCACTGAGGATACGCAGGATGGGACCCTGAACCCAGAAGCTACAGAGTTCATTCCATCCAGTGGTGTGCCTGAATGCTGGGAAGATCTCCTAGGCCTGTACTCAGATGAAGAGGAGACAGAGGCCCCAGAACCAGTGGCGATGTCAGAGAGTGTTCCTGAATCAGAGTCTGTGGCACCAGAGCCTGAAGTCCCAAGGGAGCAGAGAGCTCGCAGAGTTGTGAGGCCCCCCAAGAAGTTAACTTACCCCCAACTGGGAAGAAGTTCAGAGGACTCTGTTGCCACCGCAAGGAGAAGTACTGAGCACTCTAGTCCTTCCACTGTTCATGTGGTGGAGGGCAACCCCAGCTCACTCTCTGGCACAGTTAGGCAGGCCACTCATGCCAGTGTGACCTGTAGGACAGAGAATCCCACCTCCGAGTTTTGGTGGCAATTCCCTGTCCCAGCATCATACTCCGCACTCTCGAAAATGGTTCATACCCTTTGTTGAGATGTTTATCTTTGGGGACCAAAGAGTTTTAGTGGGGGGAGTGTGTAGCGGGGTCTCTTTAATAGACTGCCAAACTACTATTCCCAGAACCCCGCTGGTTCTCAGGATGTTTACAGTTATGCCCCAGAGACTCATGGGGGAGGGCATATAAGGAGGAGACAAGGGCCGCCTCTCTCTCTTTTGGGACACGGGACGACAGTGAGAGAGATACACCTGTGCGGACCAGTGTTGTTCCAGGCCTGAAGCCTGGGGCCTGTGGAGCAAACCAAGGAGCCTTTCACCCTACCGCGAGCCTGGGTGGCATCCCAGCCTGACTTTGATGTAGTTGTCCGGATCGGGGACTCGATCGCAGGAATCGCTGTGGACGAGGACCGACACAGCCGGTGGAAGTCCCGGACCGAGGGAAGTGTTCCGGAGTGGTGAGCGAGCGCAAGCTCATCTTTGAACTGTTACTTTACACTTTGTGCCTATCAGACTTCCGAGGCCTAACAACTCAAATTAAGGAGAAGTTACCCTTTTTCCTGGATTACAAATTTCACTGTTCATTCTTCAAGTGCACCACCTTTACAGATCCTGTGCCGGTGAAGACTTTGTGTTCTATTAGAGACTGAGTTCCACGTTTAGGGATCAGGCCTGATCCGTTAGATATTTACAGTTTAGTTGCTGCGCTATAGAGTGCATAGGTAACGGTCGCTCACATGCGCTCCGTCCCTTTTTCATTGCTAGAACACATACACTAAATGGTGATTCATACTGCAGGGACCTGCTTGTGTATTTGAACCAGTTGTTATATATATATACCCGTTACTTCTAATTACCATTAGCAGTAAAGTCAGTTATTACATTTACTTCTTTTCTAAGAGTCTGAGTTATCCATCCACACACCCACACCTTTAAAGCATAAGTGAATTTCATGTATAGTGTTGTGGGTTAACTGTGCCAGAGCGGATAGAGCAGATTGCCGGGGGTTGGCGGAGCTGTGCTCAGGGACCCAAAACAACTTGCGGCCCTCTTAAGTGAGGGTATCGCTACATTTACATATAGGAGCGAAGTGCCAGAATTGGGCCGGATGGGAAGTGGATAAAGGCTTTTTTTGGATGGCCGGAGAGGGAAAAAGTTCAATCCGGCACCACCACCGATATCACTGGGGGGGGGGGGGGGGGGGGTTCACATCAACAGCATGTCACTTCCCTCCATAAATGGACTCTTCCATAGTGGCCCCCTTGTGATAACACACACACTTGTGTTGCAGATGGAGCTCTATGTCAAGAGAGGTGAAGCGTTTCTCCAGCTCGGTGACCTCCATTCTGCAGCTGTCAACCTTCAGAAAGCCTGTTCTGGACCCGACCGTCCGGGAGAGCACATCGAACTGCTGGCAACCACATACTACCTGCAGGTGAGAGCGGACGTATCGTCCCAGCCAGGGCAGCCATCAGAAATCTTTGGGCCCCTTACACAGCTTTAGGCCTGGGCTGCCCAGGGGCGGATCCAGAGTCTTTTCTCGGGAGGGGCACTGCCAAAAAATGTTTTTTTTTGTGGGAAATTTATCGGGGAAATGGCTGGTGTCGGCGCTTCAATCATTCCGGCACCATGGTTGTTATGGTGTCAGGATGATTTAAGCGCATTATTTATATTATTACATTGTAATATAAAATTAAATAGTTCAATGCAGAATCAGTGGGAGCCCCGAGTGTGTCACTTGCCACCGTCGCCTGCAATTAGTGAGAGCCCTGAGCGTGTCACTTGCCACACGTTGCGGATTGTCACTTGCCACGTCACCTGCCACACCTTGCGGATTGTCACTAGCCACACCTTGTGGATTGTCACTTGCCACATCACCTGCCACACCTTGCGGATTGTCACTAGCCACACCTTGCGGATTGTCACTTGCCACGTCACCTGCCACACCTTGCTGATTGTCACTTGCCTGCCACCAGATGCAGATTGTCATTTGCCACGTCACCTGACACAATTTGCAGATTGTCACTTGCCACGTCGCCTGCCACCAGATGCAGATTGTCATTTGCCACGTCACCTGACACAATTTGCAGATTGTCACTTGCCACGTCGCCTGCCACACCTTGCGGATTGTCACTAACTTGCCTGCTAAGGTGTAGTTTTGGTTGTCTCTTGCTGTGTCCCAGACTCCCAGAGTCAGGCAGCATAGAGATAATGTAATCTCTCTGCTGCCTGCACAGTGAGGACGGAAGTCACTGCAGGAATGCAGGGCAGGCACGGGCGGTGAGAGATGATCTCATCTCTCTGCTCCCCCGCTCCCGGCTAGCTGATTGGCCAGCTGCCACACTGAGCCTGCTCTCACTCTCACCTGCGCTACCAACACACTGAGCAGCACGGTCTGCCCACGAAGCGCGCCGCCTGCCCACAAACCGCGCCACAAGCGGAGCCGTCCGCTTTCTTACCCGTCTGTGGAGCCGCACGCTATTGCACCTGCCCGCAGAGCGGCCCGACGTGACTCACTGACGTCACTCGTTGCTAGACGCCAAGTGGCCCAGACGTTAGCAACGAGTGCAGGGAAGAGGCTCCGCCCACCTCCTCCTCCGCTCCTGGTATCGTGTCAGTGCGCCGCGTAACTACATTAGACGAGTCTCTCTCTCGGCGCCGCTGATCGGCTGATGTGAGAAACTCAGTGAGAGACTCAGAGAGGCAGCGGCAGCCGCAGAACAAGTACTGTATATACTCGAGTATAAGCCGACCCAAATATAAGCTGAGGCACCTAATTTTACCCCGAAAAACTGGGAAAACTTATTGACTCGAGTATAAGCCTAGGGTGTCCATCTGCATGCCTCACTGTGCCCATGCCTCACTGTGCCCATGACTAGACTGATGTTTAACATAGGAGTCTATGGAAAGAGTGCCCGGATTTGAAAAATCGGTTCTCCCCGGCCGTAGGTCTCCCAGACACCAATCTTTGCACACTTGTAGAGACAAAATAGGGCTACATGTGTGCCAAGTTTGGGGTCCAGAGAACCTACAATCGGCCGGTACCGGGTCCGCAAAATCACCGGAGAAATTACCATTTAACATTGGAGTCTATGGAAGGGGTGCCCGGCTTTAAAAAATCAGTGCTCCCCGGCCGTAGGTCCCCCAGACACCAAACTTTGCACACTTGTAGAGGAGACATTGGGCTACATGTGTGCCACGTTTGGGGTCCAGGGGACCTATGGCCGGCCGGTACCGGGTCTCCAAAGTCCGGGAGATCAGGCGCAAAAAACAAAAAACAGAGCAAGCAAGTTGAGTGTGACAGATGGTCTCGGGGGGGGGCAATTGCCCTGTTGCCCCCCCCTGGATCCACCCCTGGGGCTGCCCCCCCCCCCCCCGAGCCTGACCACCAACATTCCCCAGGGCTTCCCCACGGGCCACCCCACTGAATCCACACACCGGCCACACTATGCATACTAGCTCATTATGCCTTTGCCTTGCAGGGTGTCTTTTAAAAAAAAAAAAAAAAAAAGAGGGTTTACTTCCTTTTTAATGACACAGAGAGCAGCAGAAGCTGCAAGATCGTTTCTATAGTTCACAACACGGCTCCCCTTCACCCGTCCTGCCTTCTTCTGGGCTGGGCGGGCTCCGGGGCCCCTTACCGGTGTATCAGCTGTACTCCCCTGATGGTGGCCCTGGTCCCAGCCACATGGATTGTATTAGAATCTGTGTGGTATAATCTCAGCAGGCAATACTGGCACACTATATTCCTCACAAGACCTACTGCTCCCTTGTCATTTCATCTCTGGGACTTTTCCCGAGCCTCTCCCATTCTATACAACTCCCTACCCCAATCCGTCCAACTATCTCCTACTCTGTCTACTTTTAGGCGATCCCTGTAAACCCTTCTCTTCGGAGAAGTCTATCCCGCCTCCACCCAACAACGGCATTTCCACTTTCTCCATTTGCTCACCCCCCCCGACAGCCGGGCCCTCTGATTCCTCCTGTATTGTATTGCAACTGTACTGTCTGCCCTCATGTTGTAAACCGCTGCGCAAATTGTTGGCTCCAGTGCCGGTGTCCTGTCGAGAAATGCCTCCTATCGGAAAATGCCCGGCTGTGACTGCGCATGCGCCGAACGGACCCTCAGAACAGCGGAGTTTATATCAGCTGTTGTCTCGCGTTGCCGTGGCACGTTCATGTAGGAGAGGGGCAGATATTTACATGAAGGGGGCGGATATTTACATGAAGGGGGTGGATATTTACATGAAGGGGGTGGATATTTACATGAAGGGAAAGGATATTTACATGAAGGGAAAGGATACTTACATGAAGGGGGCGGATACTTACATGAAGGGGGCGGATACTTACACAAAGGGGGTGGATATTTACACGAAGGGGGTGGATATTTACATGAAGGGGGCGGATATTTACACGAAGGGGGCGGATATTTACACAAAGGAACCCCCAGGAACTCCAATGATGGAGCACTATTCCCCCCCCCAGGAACACCAATGATGGGGCACTATCCCCCCCAGGAACACCAATGATGGAGCACTATTTCCCTCCCCCAGGAACTCCAATAATGGAGCACTATTCCCCCCCCCAGGAACACCAATGATGGGGCACTATCCCCCCCAGGAACACCAATGATGGAGCACTATTCCCCGCCCCAGGAACACCAATGATGGGGCACTATCCCCCCAGGAACACCAATGATGGGGCACTATCCCCCCCAGGAACACCAATGATGGGGCACATCCCCCCCAGGAACACCAATGATGGGGCACTATCCCCCCCAGGAACACCAATGATGGGGCACTATTCCCCCCCCGGAACACCAATGATGGAGCACTATTCCCCCCCAGGAACACTACTGATGGGGCACTTGTCCTCCCATAAATACCAACATGAATGCTTTGCCAAGTTCCCTGTATTTTAAAAGCAAGCTGCTACCTTATTGCAGCTCGGTGCTCACGTGACCGGCTGCTTCTCTCCTCTCTTTCCCCTCGAGGCAGCAAAGCGAGCGGGGCTGAGAATACTGTGCTGACGTCAGCGGAGAGGAGAGGAGGAGAGAGGCGGACGTGCCTGGTCACATGAGCGCCGCTCATGAGGTATACAGCGGCGCCAGCTTTTTACACAGGGGATTGTAACACTCGGACGGAGGCGGTACTGAAATGCAGGGAGGAAGGTGCGTGCCGTTAGCAGACCAACTAATCGATAATGAAAATCGTTTTCACTATCGATTGTTATCGATTTTATCGATTAATCGTTTCAGCCCTAATGTTCAGCTCTTTGGGTTTTTTCACTGAGTTGGACCACGTGAATATCAGATTTCTTTTGCTGGTGTTGGGTCTTTTGGATGTACAGGAGATACAAACCCAAACATTTTGTCTGCAATATTCCTTTAAAGGATCAATCTCACTCAACTGCAAAGTAATAGTATATACACGTGTAGCAGGGGTCCTAAATTTAGGAATGGGCATACCAAATTTAGGGGTGATTTGAGTTGTAGTTGGCTCAAGTCTTTCAATTGCTGGACTCTGCTTTGCTTCTGTTTCACCTGACATGTAGTTACCCTAAGTAGTATGGGTGGCGCTGGCACTGGTACTCGGGGTTGAACCACAGGTGTTGGGGCGGTGATTGGGTGTCCTCTCTCGGCAGCCGTGCAGTGGGCGTGGTCTACCCGCTGTGCATGCTGGGAGAGGGTACAAAAGGGGCAGACGCCATTGGTTGGGGTCGGAGTTACTACCCCGGGGGACCTGCACCCAGGGGTAGGAAGAGTGTTCCAGGTTCGAGTGCATGGCCCTCCAGGTCATGGGGCCACGTGCGCCTCAGTCCCAGGCACCTTTAGTCCTGGGACTGCAACTGTAACCCTGGGCCCAGCACCTTAAGCTGGAGCCCACTTCGGTAGGAAGAATCCCAGGGTGCCGCCTTGCGAGGGGACCCGTTTCTGGAAGAGGAGGCTGGGGGAGGACCGTTCCGAAGGACTGGTGAGAGATCACAGTGAAGGAAGGGGCCCAGTAACTCTCTAGAGGGATGTCATCCATCCGGAACCAAGGGGCTTAACATCTGGACCATCAGGAGGTTTGGGACACTATATATTCTGTGGCAGAGGATTTCCTAGACGCATCCATTAGGGACTTTAATTGACTGTTCGAGCTACATGCCGGCTGCTGGTGCCATTGGGTGACTATCCGGGTACGCTATACCCACTCGGGACCAAGTGGCGATGAAGCCAGGAGTGCCTGAATGCTAACTATCTTCCTAACACCTTTCTCTCTTCCTGCATAACAAAACGAAAGCTCTACGTTGGAGTGATACTGGTGTGGACCTTGGAGTTACTTGGGGTATAGAGACTTTGTCCCTGCAAAATAGGGACAGAAACCAACTTTGAGGAGACCCTCCCTGCAAGACCCGTAAGTGAAGTAAATGCAACCCAGAGGGTACGGGCAGGGTAGCCATAGTGTGCCTAGGAGGTGTATGGGCACTGTGCCACACACGTAAGGGTGTGGGAGCTACACACGTATCATGCGCTTATGCAGTTTCATGGTTAGTCAGGATGGAAAAAGACCATCTAGTTCAACCAATAAAAAGCTGTTGACTTTTAAACTTCCATACTTGTTTATAAGTATAGGTTGTATATCCCTAATGTGTTTACCTTCTTTTCTTTTTTTTTAGTCCGGCCCTTGCAAGAATGACGGCACTTGTGCTGTGACCTGGAATGAATTCACTTGCACTTGTTCGGCCAACTTCACCGGAGCAACATGTGAAGAACCAGTGTGGTGCCATCGAAGACCATGTCCAGCAGATAACGTGTGTCAAGACATCCCTGGAGGATACACATGTATGGAACATTCACTATGGTTCTGTGTTGTATCATACAACTGTAGCGGGGTCTTTAAATCTAGTTGGGGTACACCTGGGAGTAGTGTGACCCAGGTGTGTAATTGTGAGAGGTTCTGGACCCCTTTTGTAATTCGTGGAGGATTGGGTGGTGTATTATTCTCCTTGGTCTGTGGGTGGCGGGGTACCTACAGGCTCAAGGTAGAATCACTGCCGCAGTGCTACCCTTTTTGTCCCTTTCCGGAGATGGTACGGCTGGGGCGGGGAACCCGCCGTGGCATTGAAGGGAGGAGATAAAAGGGGGAGACGCCCTTGTCACGAGGTCTTTGAGGATCTTCTCTTCACGCACCCAGGCACCTTGGGCGCCTGGGCCGGAACTCCGAACCGCCCGCACCCAGGCCTAAGGCCTGACCGGAATGGAGTTGGGGTCCATCCCAGGCACCTTCAGCCTGGGGTGAGGTACTATATCGTAGGCCTGGGGCCCAGTAACTTCGACTGGGTCCCGCGAGGGCGAAGTGATCCGAGGGTGCCGCCTTGCGAGGGGACCCGCATCTGAGGTGAGGAGGCTGGGGAGGTCACCTGTCCGGAGACCCGGAGCAGCATCAACCCGGTGACGGATGGGCCTCCGGTAACTCCCTCAGAGGGACATCTTCCCCTGATAGAGGCCGCTACACGTGGGGGCTCGTGAGTCCGGGATAAAATGTGTGTTGACTTTGAAATTTGAAATGGCGGTGTCTGGACTTTGCTGCCCGGAGGAGGTCTGAGCAGGTCGGCCATGTGATTGGCCAAAGTGCGTCCCTGTGCTCGAAGTCGTGGAAATGACCCCAAGACGGGAAAGGCCCATGCAGAAAGAGCGGGAAGAGGGAAAAGCCCAGCCGCGTGACGTACTACATGTGGGGGTGTTTAATGCACTACGCCACGAGGCACCCAATGACTGCGCAATTCGTGGGCGGGGACTGTGGGAAGCCCGCGAAAATGTGCAAGTCGTGGGAGGAGTCTGGCCATATGTGGAGATACACGTGGAGACTCCGGCGCGTGGTCAGCGCGTGATGCAGCAGCAGGTGGTCGGGATGGCCTCAAGCTCCCCGTAGATGCCTGTATCATACCCCACGAAGATGACTGCTTTTGCTGCTCCCCTTACAGACACGGGGATAAGACTCAGGCCCCGAGGACAGTTGGCTTTGTACTCATGCAGAGACACGGAGGCCCTCGGTGTGATCTGTCCCGGATGCTTGGGACTGGTGGTCCAACTGAAGCCATTCGGGCATTGTGAAGCGTGTAAAGAATTTCTGTTTGCGGTCGAACCATCCATAGTAAGGCCCCGGGCCCTTCGCCTCAATTGCATCACAGGTACCGCCACTCCGGAAGGGGAGATCCAGGCCTTTGCGGAGGTCCCCATACGTGCTGACCAGGGCGACGGGACTGCCCAACCAGAGACTGAGAGAGAAAAATCCGAGGATGCTGCTTCGGTCACCACAGATTCCCTGCTGCCACCTCCGAAGAGGAAGATAGGCCTGGTGCAGGCCTCCTGTGGTCGTGGTCGAGCTTCACCCCGCCGCTTGCCGGACCTGGATGGATCCAGTTGGAAGAGTCCTGGACATCCCAGTGCTGAAAAAGGTCCAGGTGAGCCAGGGGCTGGGACTGTGGTGGTGGTTGGAGGTGTCGGGGGTCCACTGGAGGTGGAGCCCGCAAGGGAGGGTAGTTCTCCGTCTACTAAAGACTACCTTCCCGCCGAGCTGTATGACACCTCCGACCTGGAATCGCTGTCGGACTGTGGGGATGATGGGGAAATAGATGAACTGTTTCACCGGAAGGGCTGGGACAAACGCCCGCTACCTGTGCTATGCAAACCGCAGGATTCCCCTATGTCTATAGAAGACAGCACGCCCCGGGCGCAGGCCCCGGAGCTCAGGAGTGAGTCTAGTCCTCCGACTGACTTTCCACATTCCACAACATCACCTGCTTTGGTTGTGGGGCAGCAGCGCGCGTCATTGCGTGCGCAAAAGGCAAAGCCACCTGAGGTAGTGAAGGTACCTCGGCACCCGGAGGCCTTCGTGCAGCCAGGAGAAGGTGAGCGGGATGTCATGCCTCCTTTGGCCAGATTGCAACGACTTTTCTCCCAGAGAGTCGCCCGTGAGTACGGATGGGAATATCCTTACTTGCCTCGGGACTTACTTTACGAAGTTGAGGTCCTGCGACAGAGATGGTACGACAAATTTGTCTGGGAGAAGCTCAAAGTGCCTCAGGCCCGGCGATACTTGTCCTGTTCGCCGCCTGTGTCCAAGAAATTCAAGGATTGCAGAGCGGATTGGAAGTTGGGGCGCCATATTCATGCTGATAAAGTGCTTATCTGCAGAAAGGAGGGAGAGGATGTTGAATATTCAATCGAAGTGTTTGATAAGCATCTGAAGCCATTGTTTTTGCCAGACCCAAGATTCTATTTGTAGAAGAAGGGGACTCCTATTTGTTTGCTCATCGAACTCTCTGGAAGGAACATTCCCAGACACTTAGAACTGTGCCCTAGTTTTTGTTTTGATTTGGGCTTTTCTTTTACTCACTGGAGACTTGGGAGCTGTTTGTTCTTTTGTTCTCCCTTTTCTTCATGTGCCAGAGACAAAGACTTTTTGGGGGGGTAGAATCAGTGTAGGGACGCAGGAAGAATGAAGACTTCACCAAGTGTCATTACCGCGGCACTGTCACCAGGTGGCAGTGTTGCGCAACGGTTGTTGGGATTCTACACTTGCATTACTTTGCCATTGAAGTGAATGGGTCTCTCGGCTGACGGACCCATTCATTCCAAATTAACACAAATTGTTATGATGCTGTTTTCTTTTGTTTCCCCTCTGCAGGAGATTCGTCCGTCAAAACTACTGAGTATGGGGTGGTTCTTAGACAGTAACGGGAGGGATTGTATATGTGTACATGATAGATGTTTTATACAAAAGTTTTATTGTTTTATAGTTCCCTTTCCCCTTTGAGCAGGTCTTGGCACACACGGGATCCAAAATTTTTTAGGGATAGCCTCTGGGGCCCACTTCATGTCACCACTCCTTGGGAGACATGGGTGTGCACCTGACGCTAGGGACCAGCGTCAAATCACAGGGGGGAGTGTGTAGCGGGGTCTTTAAATCTAGTTGGGGTACACCTGGGAGTAGTGTGACCCAGGTGTGTAATTGTGAGAGGTTCTGGAGCCCTTTTGTAATTCGTGGAGGATTGGGTGATGTATTATTCTCCTTGGCCTGTGGGTGGCGGGGTACCTACAGGCTCAAGGTAGAATCACTGCCGCAGTGCTACCCTTTTTGTCCCTTTCCGGAGATGGTACGGCTGGGGCGAGGAACCCGCTGTGGCGTTGAAGGGAGGAGATAAAAGGGGGAGACACCCTTGTCACGAGGTCTTCGAGGATCTTCTCTTCACGCACCCAGGCACCTTAGGCCTGGGTGCGGGCGGTTCGGAGTTCCGGCCCAGGCGCCCTAGGCCTGACCGGAATGGAGTTGGGGTCCATCCCAGGCACCTTCTGCCTGGGGTGAGGTACTATATCGTAGGCCTGGGGCCCAGTAACTTCAACTGGGTCCCGCGAGGGCGAAGTGATCCGAGGGTGCCGCCTTGCGAGGGGACCCGCATCTGAGGTGAGGAGGCTGGGGAGGTCACCCGTCCGGAGACCCGGAGCAGCATCAACACGGTGACGGATGGGCCTCCGGTAACTCCCTCAGAGGGACATCTTCCCCTGATAGGGGCCGCAACGCAGCGAAGGTACTCCCATCCAACTTCAATGAAGTTGCTGGTAGAGACTCACAAGTTCCATGTTCTGTGCTAAAGCAAAGCTGCTACAACCCCTGGTGAAACCACAGGGGTTTAGATTGAAATCAGGATAGTGCCTCTGCCTGCTCATCCCACCGTTTGCACTATGTTATGGGTCGCAACCAGTCGGCTGTGAAAGAACTGTTTGTTGTGGAGATATAATAAACAAGTGTTGGACCCTGCATCGGTGTATGGACTCTGGTTAATGGGAGCAAGGGAGGTACCAGCATAGCAAGATTGAGTTTCATAACTAACACACATTGGCCCGAGGAAGATACTGGTGCTGGCCTTCACCTCACCCACAGCTATGGGGAGGACATGGGCCGTAGCGCATCTCACCCTGTCATGTGACATACCCCTAGAAAAAGGAGATGGGGTGAGGCCGCTACACAACCTTGTAGTATGTTATTATTTATTACTTGTGGATAGGGATGGGCCAACGGTTTGGTCCAAACCCTACAGTAGGTTGAGACAGAACTTTGGCTGTTTGGGCATTTAGACGAAGGTCCGGACTTTTTCTATTCGCTCCCCCGTATGAAGGGATCTGGAAATCATATATAGAATCAGTAATTCTATCGCTTCTATATATGACCGTTCCCAACTGTCAATAGTTACTAAGGAAGCGGTGGGTGCTAGCACATGCCATGCCCCTAGCAACCCCTAATGCCACCATCACTATTGACTTACATTGCCAGAAATACCCAGCCATGTAAGCAAAGGGGCAGTGATGGCAATGCCATCACTGTCCAAATAGGGTCACTGGCCAGTAGTTCAGTAAACCTGTAAGGGGCCCGGATGCCCCTCCCCCTTTTTTTATTTTTTTTGTTTTTCTTCTTTTTTTGTAAGAGGCCCAGAGTTCCCCAGGGCCCCAGATGGCAACCCCCCTTTTTTTTTTTATAATTTTTTTATTTTATTTAATTGTTGTTTTTTTTTGTAAGGGGCCCAGAGGTCCCCAGAGGCCCGGAGGTCCCCAGGGCCCCACATGGCAACCCCCTTTTTTTTTCTATAATTTTTTTTTATTATCTTTTGTTTTTTGTAAGGGGCCCGGAGGTCCCCAGGGCCCCGGATGGCAACCCCCCTTTTTTTTTTGTTCGTCAGCACCCAAAGCCCCCCCGACCTCAACAATTTGCAGCGGCGGCAGCACCCCCCGCTTCTCAATTCGTGGCAGCCCACCCGCTTCTCAATTTGCGGCGGCAGCACCCCCCTGGTTCTCCTCTGCTCCAGGGGGCCCATGCCTGAAGCTGTGTAAGGGGCCCCAAAATTCCTGATGGCGGCCCTGCTTACAAGTTCTTAGATGTGGTGGCTGCATTTGTTTTTGTTTTTTTTCAGGCTTCTTTTCCTTTATTGTAATATACAGGTGCGCCTCAAAAAATGTGAATGTCATCAAAAAGTTTATTTATTTTCGGTAATTCTATTCAAAATGTGAAACTCGTATATTTTATAGAGATGCTATTTACACACAGAGTGCTATCTTTCAAGCATTTCTTAGCCAGAAAAGTGAAAACGAATGCAGCTTCCACAACTAAGAACTGGTATTCTGCAATATATCACATTTTTTATTTTTGGGTTTGGATACACTTTAACCACTTCAATACCGGGCATTTTATACCCCCTTCCTGCCCAGGCCAATTTTCAGCTTCCGGCGCTGTCACGCTTTGAATGAGAATTGCACGGTCGTGCGACGTGGCTCTCAAACAAAATTGACGTCCTTTTTTTTTTTCCCACAAATAGAGCTTTCTTTTGGTGGTATTTGATCATCTCTGCGGTTTTTATCTTTTGCGCTATAAACAAAAAAAAATACTGACAATTTTGAAAAAAAAAAACAATATTTTTTACTTTTTGCTATAATAAATATCCCAATTTTTTTAAAAAAAAAAAAAAATTTTTTTCAGTTTAGGCCGATACGTATTCTTCTACATATTTTTGGTAAAAAAAAAAATCGCAATAAGCGTTTATTGATTGGTTTGCGCAAAAGTTATAGCGCCTACAAAATAGGGGATAGATTTATGAATTTTTTTTTTTTTTTTACTAGTAATGGCGGCGATCTGCGATTTTTGTCAGGACTGCGATATTGCGGCGGACAGATCGGACACTTGACACTATTTTGGGACCATTCACTTTTATACAGCAAACAGTGCTATAAGTATGCACTGGTTACTGTATAAATGTGACTGGCAGGGAAGGGGTTGACACTAGGGGGCGATCAAGGGGTTAGTGTGTTCCCTAGGGATTGATTCTTGTGATCCTGCACCAGACTCCTGCTTGGCTTAACGCTGTCTCCAGTGCCTGTGCTAGCTGTCCATCCTACCAGCTTTCCTGAGTCCAGTTCCTTACCAGATGCTCTGCCTGCATCTCCACGTCTGCAACTCAGCTGACAAGTTCTGCACGCAACTACAGGCACTCGTGTAACTCCTCACCCTAGCCACCATCTGTCCCATCCTCAGTGGGGCTTGGGTTGGAGATACAAGGGAGGCCGACGTCGTGATTCCAGACTCCTACCAGGTACGTGACAGTACCAGTCAGCCAGAGATGGAGTCTGGAAGGGAGGCCTCTCCACCGAAGGACATTTACCAAACTATTTCTGCGCTCTCAAATATTGTGCAGAAGTTACAAGAGAATCTTGGTCGCATGGAAGAGCGACTTCCGCATGAGGTGACCGTCGCATCGGCCTGTGCTCCTTTCACCGCCATGGATTCTTCTACTCAAACAGAGTCTGGTCTGTTCCGTGATGCCACTCCCCCTCCGGAACCCAAAGTGCCTATCCCTGAACGGTTTTCTGGAGAACGCAAGAAGTTTCGTACCTTCCGGAATTCTTGTGAACTTTATTTTTCTCTGCTACCCCGAACCTTTGCATCAGAGGACATCAAGGTAGGGTTTATTATTACACAACTACTGAACGAACCACTCTCCTGGGCTCATCACCTTCGGGAACAACATGACCCTGTTCTGACTGCCACGGGTTCATTCTTCTCAGCCATGGCTCAGTTATACACTGACCCCTTTTCCCAGCAAACTGCCGAATCCATGCTTGACAAATTACAGCAAGGGCCAAGGCCTGTTGAAGATTACGTAACTGACTTTCATGTTTGGAGCGCAGATACCCAATGGAATCACTCTGCACTTCGTCACCAGTTCCGTCTAGGACTTTCTGACACCGTAAAAGATGAACTTGCCAGAGTGGGAATACCCGCGTCCCTGGAAGATCTGATAAATTTAACTATTCAGATCGATCGGCGGTTTCGAGAAAGGCAATCGGAAAAATCTAAAGGGACTCTTTCTGTGGTTTCAAGGCCAGCCGTCCCTGCTCCTCTACCTGTTCCTTCCCCCAGAAGGAGGGAACAGCATAAGGCACCTCACAGCAGTTTTCGTAGGTTACCTCTTTCTCCTGCTGAACGTCTACGTCGAGTCCAAGGCAGTCTGTGTCTCTACTGCGGGGAGGTTGGCCACTTCATACGAACTTGTCCTGCAGAGACCTGCAGGGTCTCTTCCCGTCAGCCTCTTGTGATGCATCTCCCTGGGAAGGATCAGTCACATGTCTCTCTTCCCATCAAGCTTCAGCTCCCCGAAAAGACGGTTTCAGTACTTGCAATCATAGACTCTGGGGCCTGCAGCTGTTTTGTGGACTCTGCATTTGCTTCTCTTCAGCAGCTGCCCTTGGGTACCAAGAGGCAAGGGTTCCATGTCCATCTGGCTGACGGCTCCGGTATTAAATCAGGCCCGGTTACTCAAGAGACCTTGCCTATTCTCTGCCAGACTTCTTCAGGCCATAGCGAACTCCTCCGTTTGGATGTCATAGCTTCTCCCATGTTTCCCGTTATCCTCGGCATTCCATGGTTGAAGGCACACAACCCTCACGTTGACTGGCTTACCGGAGATATCTCTTTTTCGTCCAACTGCTGCCAGACGCACTGCCTCTTGGGAGGAACTGTCAACTCCACGCCCCTCCTGGGTATCCACCCTGACCATGAAGCCTCTAAACTGATCCCGGTTGCTTATCACGAATTTCTGGACGTCTTTAATAAAAAGGGTGCAGACACTCTTCCACCTCATAGAACTTACGATTGCCCCATTGAACTTCTACCGGGAGCTGAGATCCCGTTTGGTCGGATTTACCCTCTCTCTGAGCCTGAATTGGAAGCCCTGCGTAACTATATCGACGAGAGCCTTGAAAAGCAGTTCATTCGGCCTTCCACTTCACCAGCAGGAGCCGGTATTTTCTTCGTTGAGAAAAAAGACCACACCTTGAGGCCCTGTGTGGACTATCGTGACCTTAACAGGGTCACTGTCAAGAATCGGTACCCTCTTCCTCTGATTCCCGAACTATTCCAGAGGCTGCGAGGGGCACGAGTGTTCTCCAAACTGGACTTGAGGGGTGCCTATAATCTTGTCAGAATCAGGGAGGGAGACGAATGGAAGACGGCCTTCCGGACACGCTTTGGCCACTTTGAGTATTTAGTCATGCCATTCGGGCTCTGCAATGCTCCAGCCACATTCCAGCATCTGGTAAACAATGTTTTTCGGGACTTTCTTGATTTATTCGTCATCGTGTATCTGGATGACATCCTTGTATTCTCTGAAACTTTAGAATCCCATCGGGAACACCGACTTTACGCAAAGGCTGAAAAATGCGACTTTGAAAAGCAAGTTGTGCATTTCCTAGGGCTTGTCATCTCCGCCGAGGGAATCTCCATGGACCCTCAGAAAGTCGCTTCTGTCTTGGAATGGCCTGCTCCTACTGACAGAAAAGCTGTACAGAGGTTCGTGGGGTTTGCTAACTTTTATAGAAAATTTATTAAGGACTTTTCTGGCATCATCACTCCCATTACTCACTCAGCTAACGAAACAGCATGTTCCCTTTCGATGGACCCCAGAGGCTCAGACAGCGTTTGAACAGTTGAAAGCCTTATTCACCTCAGCTCCCATCTTGAAACATCCCAATCCCTCCTTAGCTTATGTTTTGGAGGTAGACGCCTCGGAAAATGCAGTTGGGGCTATTATTTCCCAACGCCAAGGGCCCAAATCATTGCTCCACCCTGTGACCTTCTTCTCTAAAAAATTAAATCCTTCCGAAAGGAATTATGATGTTGGTGACCGAGAGCTACTGGCTATCTAGGCCGCTCTTGAAGAATGGCGTTACCTTTTGGAGGGAGCTTCTCACCCAATTCTTATCTTCACAGATCACAAGAATCTTGAGTATTTGAAGACAGCTAAACGCCTAAGACCTCGGCAGGCAAGATGGGCACTTTTTTTCTCTCGTTTCATGTTTCATATAACCTACCGTCCTGGCTCAAAGAACGGGAAACCAGATGCCTTGTCCCGCATGTTCAGTGATCCAGTTGTATCCTCGGAACCTGATACTATTCTACCAGCCAAGAATTTTTGACTTCTTCAGGCGGATCTGATGTCACAAATAAGAAAATATGTGGAAGACCAACCGCCTTCCAAGGACCTGGCTCTTCAACTAAGGGATGGCCTGTACTTCCATAAGAGGCAAATCTTTATCCCAGAACAGTTCAGAGTTGCCGTCCTAGGGCGATGTCTCCCTATCTCTTTTACATTGCTCACAGAGTACCTTGGATACACTCTGGGGATGGCTTGCACCTGAATTTTTCCTAAAGCATATATGGACAAATTTCAATCAAAACAAAAAAGACAATATCAAACTGAACTATATCACAGGCGTTCTCATTTTCGTGTGCTGGGTAAACCCTTTCTTCTCAATGTCAATATGGAGTCACTTAGTCACTTATATATTTTTTCGATATTTCCTTTTATCTTATCAGTATCATCATTATTCAGACAATTCATAAAAAATAAAAATAAAAAAAAAATAGGATTTTTTGTACTCACCGTAAAATCCTTTTCTCTTTCGTCTATGGACGGACACAGCGCCTTAACCACTTAATGACCGCTCACTGTATATATACGTCGGCAGAATGGCACCGACAGGCACAATCACGTACAGTGTACGTGATCGCCTTTGTACAGTTTGGGGGTCCGATCGGACCCCCCTCCTATACAGTGAGCAGCCGTTTATAGTTGGGGAGCGATCAGAGATGAGGGGGTGACCATTCGATTTCGGCCACCCCCTCGCGATCACTCCCGGCCAATGAAAATGCTTCCTCCGCCATGTGATGTAAACACAGGCAGGAGGAAGTGATGTCATCTCCCTCGCGGCGGTCTTTTCGATTCCGGCGCCGAGGAGAGAGGAAGCAGGTTAGTGCACCAACAGTCCACTGACACTTAGGTACACATAGGCACACATTTCACCCCCCAGTCACCCCCAGATCACCCCCCAGGTCACCCCCCAGCCCCCAATCACAGTGTCACTGATTGCAGTGATCATTTATTTTACTGATCACTGCATTTAGTGTCATCTGTGATAGTAAAAAGTTGCAGGGCAGTTAGGTTTAGGCCCCTTTAGTTCCAGGGTAGCCCCCTAACCCCCCCTAATAAAGGTTTAACCCCTTGATCGCCCCCCAGGTAACCCTTTCACCCCCTAACGCCAGCGTCACTAAGCGATCGTATTTTCGATCGCTGTATTTAGTGCCGGTGGTGCCCTAGATAGCCAGTTATTTATTTTTAGTTTCGCCGCAGGTTTTTAGAGCGTCAGGTACCCCCATATATTATTTTAACCCCCTGATTGCCCCTAGAGTTAACCCTTTCACCAGTGATCACCGTATAAGCATCACTGGTGACACTGGTTACCCAGTTAGTTATTTAGTTATTTAGGTAACCCGTCAGGTTTTTATATAGCGTCGGGTACCCCCATATTTAACCTAATAAAGGTTTTAACCCCCTGATTGTCCCTAGTTAACCCTTTCACCAGTGATCACCATATAAAGGTTACGGGTGACGCTGGTTGGTTAGTTTGCTTTTTATAGCATCAGGGCACCCGCCGTATATAACCCAATAAAGGTTTAACCCCCTGATCGCCCGGCGGGTGAGATCAATTAGGTTTTAGCACCAGAGAGGGTCTGCATCGCCCCAGGCAGCGTTAGGTTAGTGCCAGTAACGCTAACACCCACGCGCAAAGCATACACCTCCCTTAGTGGTATAGTATCTGATCAGATCTATACTAGCGTCCCCAGCAGTTTAGGGTTCCCAAAAACGCAGTGTTAGCGGGATCAGCCCAGATACCTGCTAGCACCTGCGTTTAGCCCCTCCGCCCAGCCCAGCCCAGCCCACCCAAGTGCAGTATCGATCGATCACTGTCACTTACCAAACACAAAACACATAACTGCAGCGTTCACAGAGACAGTCCTGATCCCTGCGACCGCTAACAGTTTTTTTTGTAGCGTTTGATACATTTGCTGACGACAGTCGGGTGCTTTTTTTTCCTGTGAATCTTACTAGTGTACCCCTAAATTTAGAGCCCAAAATGGCAAGACGAAGGTACACTAGTAAAGAGGCCTACGAGATTCTGAGCATGACAGATAGTGAAGAGGAGGTCACGTATCTGTCAGATTCAGGCTCAGAATATCTTCCCGTAGAAGACAGTGACGTCAGCGGCCCCACGTCAGATAGCTCTGACGACGAAGTTGAGGTCCCTGCTAAGGTCAGGCGTACCCGATCCCGATCTTATGAGGTTGTTGAGGAGCAAGAACCGCAGGGCTCTCGTATCATGGAGCAGAGTAGTACTAGCGCCGCTATTCCTTCTGGTGAATTGGCAAGCACCAGCGGTCTAGTACAGCCTGGGCGTACATCCAGCACTGCAGTATCACTTGGTGACGTGGCGAGTCCCATAAGTGCAGTTCAAGCTGGCGAGGTGGCAAGCACAAGTAGTGTCCCGCTGCCACCAATAAGAAGACAAAGGCAGAATTTGCCTATCCTGATTGGGTCCCCACCACTTCTGCAGAACCCGTACTTACCCCATTCACTGCCCAACCCGGTATTCAGGTGGAAACAGCTGATTTTATGCCAATTGACTATTATTCGCTGTTTTTCACGGAAGATCTCTATAGATCTATTGTGGACCAGAGTAATTTATATGCTGGTCAATTCATCGCCGCTAATCCCCAGTTGCCTTCCATTGCCAAAGATTGGAAACCAATTACGGTTTCCAAATTTAAGACCTTTCTGGGCCTTTCCCTCAACATGGGCACACATAAATTCCCGTCATTGCGTGCTTATTGGTCCACGCACCCAATTGACCACATGCCTGTGTTCTCTGCCTCCATGCCCAGGATACGATACGAGCAGATTTTGCGGTTCATGCACTTCAACGACAATGAACTTTGTCGTCCACGTGGGGACCCTGAATACGACAGGCTCTATAAAATTCGGCCCCTCATAAACCACTTCAACGAACGTGTTGCAGCCTTGTTTATTCCCGATCAAGCTGTCTGCGTTGATGAGTCCCTGATTAAATTTTCTGGCCGCTTGGCTTTCAAGCAGTACCTTCCCAGCAAGCGTGCCAGATACGGGGTCAAGCTCTATAAGTGCTGTGACAGGGCAACAGGCTATGTATGGAGCTTTATGGTTTATGAGGGAAAAGATAGTCAGGTTGAGCCGGTCAACTGCCCGGATAACATAGGGAGCGCTGGCAAGATAGTGTGGAAATTGGTGTCACCCTTATTCGGAAAGGGGTACCACTTGTATGTGGACAATTATTACACAAGCGTGCCACTGTTTAGTCACTTGTTTGATCATCAGATTGGAGCATGTGGCACCGTGCGACCCAATCGCCGGGGCTTTCCCCAGCGGCTTGTAGATGCCCGTCTTAGGCTGGGGGAGAGAGCCTGCGTAAAGTGTAATAACTTGCTCGCTATGAAGTGGAGGGACAATAAGAATGTTTTCCTTCTTACCTCCCTTCATGCAGACATGACAGTCCAAATTCGTACGGCGACTGGTGTTGTGGAGAAACCCCTCTGTGTCCACGAATATAACAAAAATAAGGGAGGGGTGGACCTCAACGACCAGTTGTTGGCGACGTATCTAATTGACCGTAAGGCGAGACGCTGGTACAAAAAAGTGTCTCTATCCTTATTTCAATTGGCTTTGCTGAACGCTCATGTGCTATACAGAGCTTCAGGCGGGACGTTATCTCTTCTAAAATTCCAGAATGAGATTGTCACAGAACTCCTGTATCCAGGCGGTTCTGCACCTCACCATCCCCTACCAAATGCAGTAAGCCGGCTGCATGAGAGGCATTATACGCATGTCCTCCCGAGTACCCCTACCCAACGAGCCCCCCAAAAAAGATGTAGTGTCTGTAGCAAGCGCGGATTTAGGCGTGACACCCGTCATTATTGTCCACTCTGTCCTGACAAACCTGGTCTTTGCCTTGGTGAATGTTTTGAACGCTACCACTCAAAAGTGAAGTTTTAGCGTAGGGTACAGCATTTCACAGACTAGGACACACTTACACAGGGTCTCCCAAGATGCCATTACATTTTGAGAGACCCGAACCATTACAGTTGTTAAAGTTACAAAAAAAAAAGTGTAAAAAAGAAAAAAAAAACGTAAAAAACAAACAAAAACACAAAAAAAATATAAAATAAAAAAAACAAAAATAGTTGTCGTTTTATTGTTCTCTCTCTCTCTCTATTGTTCTGCTCTTTTTTACTGTATTCCATTCTGCAATGTTTTATCATGCTTGCTTTTCAGGTATGTAATTTTTTGTTTTCAGGTGCGCCATTCAACTGCAGCGCGGAATTATTTATCTTGACAGCAACAGCGTTTGCTCCCACGATACATAAAGCTGTGACTCCAGTGCTGTAGGAGGTGATTTCACCACCACAGTTAAAAAAAGAGCATATATGCCGAAGCATGGGGGCAGCAGGGGCGGAGGAGCGATTTTGCTCCTAATGCCACGTATATACGGTCGAAATTCCGACGGAGGCTTGCCCGTGGAAAAGTTCGACCGTGTGTACGCGGCATAACTTTTTTGCGGGAGGATGCCCCCATGCTTCGGCATATATATATTTTAGGCACAGGTTGCATTAAAAAAATGTTTTATTTTTTACTAGGTTTTGTTTTGGTATTTGCTTTGCAGGTATGGTATGGTAAGGTCTTACTGTTGTACTGTAATGTTACTTTGTTTTAATGTTAACCATCATTTGCTTAGCAGGTACGCCATTCAGTTGCATCGCGGATTTATTTATCTTGACAGCAACGGCGTTTGCTCCCACGATACATAAAGCCGTGACTCCAACGCTGTAGGAGGTGATATTCACCACCACAGTTAAAAAAGAGCATATATGCCGAAGCATGGGGGCAGCAGGGGCGGAGGAGCGATTTTGCTCCTAATGCCGCGTATATACGGTCGAAATTCCGACGGAGGCTTGCCCGTGGAAAAGTTTGACTGTGTGTACGCGGCATAACCTTTTATGCCACGTACATACGGTCAAAATTTCGACGAAGGCTTGCCCGTGGAAAAGTCCGACCGTGTGTACGCGGCATAACTTTTTTGCGGTAGGATGCCCCCATGCTTCGGCATATATGCCCATCATTAGAAGTGGGTGGATGAAGGGAGGTATTCTAATGGTGGGCATACCCACCGATCAATCTCTTTTTTTCGTTCAGCCAACAGGCTGCATGAAAAAAAAGATTACAATACATGTCCAACAAGGACCAGCAACATACTGGTATGTTGCTGGACTTTGAATGTTTATACCAGAATGATGCCTGCAGGTTTAGGTATCATCTTGGTATCATTCTTTTCAGCCAGTGGCCGGCTTTCATGTAAAAGCAATTCTAGCAGATAATTAGCCTCTCGACTGCTTTTACAAGCAGTGGGAGGGAATGCCCCCCCGGATATAAACAGCGCCATTGGGAAATTGGGAAAACATTTTATCACACCGATCTTGGTGTGGTCAGATGCTTTGAGGGCAGAGGAAAGATCTAGGGTCTAACCCCCCAATTTTTTTCAAAAAAAGAGTACCTGTCACTACTTATTGCTATCATAGGGGATATTTACATTCCCTGAGATAACAATAAAAATGATAAAAAAAATTAAATATGGAAGGAACAGTTTAAAAATAAAATAAAAAAGCAAAATAAATAATAAAAAATAAAAAAAAGCACCGCTGTCCCCCCCCTGCTCTTGCGCAAAGGCGAACGCGTTGGTCTAGCGTCATATGTAAACAGCAATTGCATCATGCATGTGAGGTATCACCGCGAAGGTCAGATCGAGGGCAGTAATTTTAGCAGTAGACCTCCTCTGTAAATCTAACGTGGTAACCTGTAAAGGCTTTTAAATGCTTTTAAAAATGAATGTAGTTTCTCGCCGCTGCGCGTTTGTGCGAAATTTTAAAGCATGTCGTGTTTGGTATCCATGTACTCGGCCTAAGATCTTTTTTTTTATTTCATCAAACATTTGGGCAATATAGTGTTTTTTTGTGCATTAAAAATAAAAAAAAGTGTGTTTTTCCCCAAAAAAATGCGTTTGAAAAGTCGCTGCGCAAATACTGTATAGAAAAAAAAATGCAACACCCACTATTTTAATCTGTAGGGCCTTTGCTTTAAAAAAATATATAATGTTTGGGGGTTCAACATAATTTTCTTGCAAAAAAAAAATGTTTTCATGTAAACAAAAAGTGTCAGAAAGGGCTTTGTCTTCAAGTGGTTAGAAGAGTGGATGATGTGTGACATAAGCTTCCTAATGTTGTGCATAAAATGCCAGGACAGTTGAAAACCCCCCCAAATGACCCCATTTTGGAAAGTAGACACCTCAAGCTATTTGCTGAGAGGCATGTTGAGCCCATTGAATATTTTTTTTTTTGTTCCAAGTGATTGAATAATGACAAAAAGAAAAAAGAAAAAAAAATGTACAAAAAGTTGTCACTAAATTATATATTGCTCAAACATGCCATGGTTATATGTGGAATTGCACCCCAAAATACATTCTGTTGCTTCTCCTGAGTACGGGGATACCACATGTGTGAGACATTTTGGGAGCCTAGCCGCGTAAAGGACCCCGAAAACCAAGCACCGCCTTCAGGATTTTTATGGGTGTAAATTTTTGATTTCACTCCTCACTGCCTATCACAGTTTCGGAGGCCATGGAATGCCCAGATGGCACAAAACCCCCCCAAATGACCCCATTTTGGAAAGTAGACACCCCAAGCTATTTGCTGAGAGGTATGTTGAGTATTTTGCAGATCTCGCTTTTTGTCACAAAGTTTTAAAAATTGAAAAAAATTAACAAAAAAAAAAAAATGTCTTTCTTAATTTTCAAAAACAAATGAGAGCTGTAAAATACTCACCATGCCTCTCGGCAAATAGCTTGGGGTGTCTACTTTCCAAAATGGGGTCATTTTGGGGGGTTTTGTGCTATCTTGGCATTTTATGGCCTTCAAAACTGTGATAGGTAGTGAGGAGTGAAATCAAAAATTTATGCCCTTAGAAACCTTGAAGGCGGTGCTTGGTTTTTGGGGTCCCGTACGTGGCTAGGCTCTCAAAAGTCCCACACATGTGGTATCCCCGTACTCAGGAGAAGCAGCAGAATGTATTTTGGGGTGCAATTCCACATATAACCATGGCATGTGTGAGCAATATATCATTTAGTGTCAACTTTTTGTACATTTTTTCTTTTTTTTTTCTTTTTGTCATTATTCAATCATTTGGGACAAAAAAAAATATTCAATGGGCTCAACATGCCTCTCAGCAAATAGCTTGGGGTGTCTACTTTCCAAAATGGGGTCATTTGGGGGGGTTTTGTGCCATCTTGGCATTTTATGGCCTTCAAAACTGTGATAGGTAGTGATAGGTAGTGAGGAGCGAAATCAAAAATGTATGCCCTTAGAAACCTTGAAGGCGGTTCTTGGTTTTTGGGGTCCCGTACGCGACTAGGCTCCCAAAAAGTCCCACACATGTGGTATCCCCGTACTCAGGAGAAGCAGCAGAATGTATTTTGGGGTGTAATTTCACATATGCCCATGGCATGTTTGAGCAATATATCATTTAGTGACAACTTTGTGAAAAAAAAATAAAGTTTGTCATATTCCCGCAACTTGTGGCAAAATATAAAATATTCCATGGACTAATCATGCCTCTCAGTAAATAGCTTGGGGTGTCTACTTTCCAAAATGGGGTCATTTGGGGGGGTTTTGTGCCAACTTGGCATTTTATGGCCTTCGAAACTGTGATAGGTAGTGAGGAGTGAATCAAAAATTTGCGCCCTTAGAAATCCTGAAGGTGGTGCTTGGTTTCCGGGGTCCCGTACGTGGCTAGGCTCCTAAAAAGTCCCACACATGTGGTATCCCCGTAGTCAGGAGAAGCAGCAGAATGTATTTTGGGGTGCAATTCCACATATAACCATGGCATGTGTGAGCAATATATTATTTAGTGACAACTTTTTGTAATTTTTTTTTTTTTTTTGTCATTATTCAATCACTTGGGACAAAACAAAATTTTCAATGGGCTCAACATGCCTCTCAGCAATTTCCTTGGGGTGTCTACTTTCCAAAATGGGGTCATTTGGGGGGGGTTGTACTGCCCTGCCATTTTAGCACCTCAAGAAATTAGATAGGCTGTCATAAATTAAAAGCTGTGTAAATTCCAGAAAATGTACCCTAGTTTGTAGACGCTATAACTTTTGCGCAAACCAATAAATATACGCTTATTGACATTTTTTTTTACTAAAGACATGTGGCTGAATACATTTTGGCCTAAATGTATGACTACAATTGAGTTTATTCGATTTTTCTTATAACAAAAAGTAGAAAATATCATTTTTTTTAAAAAATTTCCGTCTTTTTCCGTTTATATCGCAAAAAATAAAAAGCGCAGAGGCAATCAAATACCATTAAAAGAAAGCTCTATTTGTGGGAAGAAAAGGACGCAAATTTCGTTTGGGTACAACATTGCATGTCCGCACAATTTACAGTTAAAGCAGCGCAGTGCAAAATTCTGAATTCACCTCTGGTCCTTTAGCTACCAAATGGTCCGGGGCTTAAGTGGTTAAATCTTGACAAAGTGGGTTATGTTCCTGTTAATAGGAGAGGACTAGGCAGAACATGTTAGTTATCTTAAAACATGTAACTTTAACAGAGTTGAACAGCCCCGCCCAGGGGGCGGTCCCTCTGTACATAACCCTTCTACCTGCAGGCAGCAGCCTCAGTTCGTAGTAAAGCAGTACAAACTAAAAAAGGAGGGGTGGGTGCTGTGTGCGTCCATGGACGAACGAGAAAAGGATTTTACGGTGAGTACAAAAAATCCTATTTACTCTTATTGTCCAGGGATGGACACAGCTCCTTAAATCCTTGACAAAGTGGGACGTCCCCAAGCAGTATCAGAAAAAACAAGGGGTGGGAAAAGCAATCAAAAGAAGACTTAACTTCAGGGCCAGCGCTACCACTAGGCGAACAAGGCAGCCGCCTAGGGTGCACTCCCGCCTAGGGCGCAGCCACAGCCTGTCACCTTCTCATCCCCGGTGGATGTCACATCTGGAGCCGCCGTCCCTGTGTGGCAAGTCTGCAGGAGTGTATCGGAGGTCAGGAGGAGGAGAGGGAGGAATCGTGCAGGGGCGCGGTGAGGGAACTATCACATGACAGATCCCTCCTCTTGCTCCCCCAGATGCAGAGCATTTTGGCAGCTCAGGGCTCCGATTGATGCCGAACAGCTGGCAGGCCTCCTTCATTGTCACTGGTCGGGACTCGCAAGGGGGCGTGGCCAGCCAAGGGGTGATTCCTGTCTTTCACTGGGGGGGGGGGGCATCCGACCTCAGGAATGATTGCACGGTCCTTCTGGGGCACAGAGCGACATGGTAAACAAATTGTCTCTAAAAATTACTATTTTTTTTTTATGCAGCCATTGGACTGTATGGCACTGCAGCTCCAGGGGTTGAGTGCGGTCGGCCAGCATTGTAACTCCGAATCAGCCTTGTGTGTGTGACTCAGCCAGCCGCCTGGGAGGGAGGTTAGAGAGGGGAGATTGGTGATAATTCCTCCTGCTCTGCTGTATGCACAATCCTGGACCTTCCACCCCTCAACATCCTGACCACAGTTTGCTGTGGCAGAGGTGGCAGGCTGGGCTAAGGGATGGCAGGGTATTGGGAGGGGGGATGGCAGTGTGCTAGGAATGGCAGGGTGCTGGGAGTAGGAATTGCTGGGAGCAGGAATGGCAGGGTGCTAGGAGTGGGGATTGCTTGGTGCAGGAATGGCAGGGTGCTGGGAGTAGGGATTGCTTGGTGCAGGAATGGCAGGGTCCTGGGAGTAGGGATTGCTTCTGAGCAGGAATGGCAGGGTGCTGGGAGTGGGGATTGCTTGGTGCAGGAATGGCAGGGTGCTGGGAGTAGGGATTGCTGGGAGCAGGAATGGCAGGGTGCTGGGAGTAGGGATTGCTGGGAGCAGGAATGGCAGGGTACTGGGAGTGGGGATTGCAGGGAGCAGAATGACAGGGTGCTGGGAGTGGGGATTGCAGGGAGCAGGGTGCTGGGAGTGGGGATTGTTGGGAGCAGAATGACAGGGTGCTGGGAGTGGGGATTGCAGGGAGCAGGGTTCTGGGAGTGGGGATTGTTGGGAGCAGGAATGGCAGGGTGCTAGGAGTGGGGATTGCTGGGAGCAGGAATGGCAGGGTGCTGGGAGTGGGGATTGCTGGGAGTGGGGATTGCAGGGAGCAGGGTGCTGGGAGTGGGGATTGTTGGGAGCAGGAATGGCAGGGTGCTAGGAGTGGGGATTGCTGGGAGCAGGAATGGCAGGGTACTGGGAGTGGGGATTGCAGGGAGCAGGGTGCTGGGAGTGGGGATTGTTGGGAGCAGGAATGGCAGGGTGCTAGGAGTGGGGATTGCTGGGAGCAGGAATGGCAGGGTGCTGGGAGTGGGGATTGCTGGGAGCAGAAATGGCAGGGTGCTGGGAGTGGGGATTGCAGGGAGCAGGGTGCTGGGAGTGGGGATTGTTGGGAGCAGAATGACAGGGTGCTGGCAGTGGGGATTGCAGGGAGCAGGGTGCTGGGAGTGGGGATTGTTGGGAGCAGGAATGGCAGGGTGCTAGGAGTGGGGATTGCTGGGAGCAGGAATGGCAGGGTGCTGGGAGTGGGGATTGCTGGGAGCAGAAATGGCAGGGTGCTGGGAGTGGGGATTGCTGGGAGCAGGAATGGCAGGGTGCTGGGAGTGGGGATTGCTGGGAGCAGGAATGGCAGGGTGCTTGGAGTAGGGATTGCTGGGAGCAGGAATGGCAGGGTGCTGGGAGTGGGGATTGCTGGGAGCAGGAATGGCAGGGTGCTGGGAGTGGGGATTGCATGAAAAGTTTGGTTTGTGGAGAAAGCAGCAACTTTGAAGGTATTTTTATTTTAAGTTTTTGAGCAGTCATTAAAAAGGTCAGGGCAAGGACAAAGGGGGTGGGATCAGGGGCGGCAAAATAAGGTTTCGCCTAGGGTGTCAAAAATCCTTGCACCAGCCCTGCTTAACTTCACCCCAAACAAACAGAGCTCCTCACGGAGGAGTTGCAACCTCAAACAGCCGCCTGCAAAAACTTGCGGCCAAGGAAGCATCTGAAGATGCACACACATCAACTTTGTAAAACGTTGGGAAAGTGTGAACAGACAAGGACGCCGTCTCATACACCTTGAAGACAGATGCTAGATGTAAGAAAGCCCAGGAAGCACCAATTGCCCGAAAGGGCATAGGCCTGGATGACGATCAGCCTGATCCACCTAGAAAGATGGCCGATGAGACCGTCAGGCCCTTCTGTGGATCAGATACCGGCACGAACAGTGAGTCAGCACTCCGAAATGGAGCAGTAGCAGACAGGTACATCCTTAGGGCACGTACCACCTTTAAGGTATGTAGTGCAGCCTCCTGGGATGCGATGGCTGAGGACACAAGGATGGAAGCACAATGTTCTCGTTTAGGTGAAAAGCCGAAACCACCTTAGGAAGGAATGAAGGTTGCGGGCGAAGCACCGCTTATCCGTATGGAGAACCAAGTAAGGCGACTTGCAAGACAAGGATGCCAATTCAGAAATCCTTCTGACCAAAGTAATGGCAACTAGAAAGGCAACTTTTTGAGAGAGTGGAATCTCCCTGATGTTCTCAAAGGGAGGTTCCTTAAGTACTGAGAGCACTAGAGTCAAGTCCACGGAGGAAGCGGTGGTCCAAACGGGGGAACCACGTGTCGGACCCCTTGCACACACATACTTACCAGTGAGTGAGCCACCAGAGGCCATTGGAAGAAGACAGGCAAGGCTGAAATCTTCCCCCTTAACGGTGCTCAAAGCAAGGTTCAGATCCACTCCGCACTGTAAGAACAGCAGGATCCGAGAAACCGGCTATGTCCGTGGGTGCCCGGCAATCTCATCACACATAGAGATGTAGGCCTTCCAAGTGCAATGGTAGATAGTCCGGGAAGAAGATTCCTGGGCCCCCAACATAAAGGGAATTATCAAATCTGCCAGACCACGGTACCTTAGTACCTGGCTTTCAATAGTCAAGGCGTTAAAGTCAGCGACTGTAAAACAGGATGAAGCATGGGACCTTGAGACAGAGGGTCCTCCGCCGGGGAGCGTCAGCTACCAGTCTCCTGAGGTCAGCGTACCAGGGACGCTGGGACCAATCTGGGGCGATTAGAATCACCAGAATCCCCGCGGCCTCCACTCTGCGGAGCAGACGAGGAAGCAATTCCAGTAGAGGAAAGGCATAAATTCCCTATGGAGCCACCAACGTGTCCGCCCAGGGAGCCCTGGACCTGGCCACAAACCTCGACACCTGCGATTGAGTCGAGAAACCAGGAGATCCACAACTGGTGTGACCCAATTCTGGCAAAGTAATTGAAAACACCTCCGGGTGAAAAGACCATACCCCTTGGTCCAGCATCTGGCGACTCAGATAGTTCGCCTGCCAGGTCTCTACGCCCAGATGTAAGCAGCTGATAGAGCCGGCACGCTCCTTTCGGCCCAACTTAAAATGCGAGCGACTACTGACGCTGGGGCCGTCCAACTGAAACCTGATCAGACACCCCTGAAGTCTCTGCGACCTTTTGGAGAGGCACAGTCTGATCGCTCAAATTTTGAGAACATCGATCAGCGGTCGAGATTCTTCCAGACCATGAGGCTGGTGTCCGTCGTGATCACAGACTTATGGAAAGGAAGTGACAACCTCCCAGACTGAAGAGCTGGGAAATGCAGCCGCCCTCTCAGGGAAGCCTTGACCAGGTGACTTACCTGAATCTAGATCTCTCCCTGCAATACTCGAGTGTGGAATAGGGCAGACAGAACTGCCTCGAAGGAGACCACCATGAGGCCCAGAATTCGTGCAAAAAAGGAGAGAGAAGACCATTTGCGGGATGCCAACAATTTCAGTGCTGACTGGAGCGTCTGCAACTGCTCCAAAGGAAGGAAGACCTTCAGCTCCAAAGAATTCAGGCTCAAGCCTAGGGACTTCAGACACTGAGTCGGTACCAACACCGACTTCTGTATGTTCAGTACCCAACCAAAGTCCCGGAGGGTCTGACTAGCTATAGACATGTCCTTCTCTAATTCTGAGCCAGAAGCAGCTCTAAGAAGAAGAACGTCCAAGTAGCCCACAATATCAATGTCTCGCTGTCTCAACAAAGCCCAGATCGGGGCAAGCACCTTGTGAACAACTCTTGGTGCCGAAGCGAAGTCAAATCGCAAAAAACTCAGATGGCTGTTGCAGATGGGGACATGCAAGTATGCGACCCTGGTATCCAGAGACGCCATAAGTGCCCAAAAACAATACAGACACACACTGTGTATGTATTAATGCATATGTTCATACTGTGGCGCCGAAGACGCGCAAGTCTTTGGAGTGTAGGAGGAAACCGGAGTACCCGGAGGAAACCCACGCAGACACAGGGAGAACATGCAAATTCCAGGCAGATGGTGTCGTGGTCCGGGTTTGAACCAGTGACCCTCTTGCTGCCAGGTGAGGGAGTTGATCACTACCCCACTGTGCTGCCCTACAAGGTATTGAGGGCCCTGAGGTCCAAGATTGGACGGACACCGTCCTTCCGTGGGACTACCTACAGATTCAAATAGAATCCCTGAATCCCTTCCACCAGGGGCACAGGTAAAAGTATTCTGCACCAGAGAAAGTCTTGTACTGCTCCTATCAAAGCAGACCGACGAGCCGGAAGAAGAGGAAAAATTTGAGGGAAAGATCTATTTGGTGGACAAGAAGAAAACTCTATCTTGTACCCCTAAGTGACCACCTCACAGACCCACTGGTCAGAGAGCAGAGAGGTCCACCGAGCTGCAAACTCGCAAAATCATCCCCCCCACCCTTGAGTCGGGCGGGGAGAAAATACCATGCGTAGCATGGTATGTTAGCCGGCACATTCGTGCACACACCCAGGGACGCTTCTGTCCCCCAGCTAAAGCCTTGTCAGCCCGGGAGGATCTACTGACGAAAATACCGCTTCTGCACGGAATCGGAGGGCCCCGGCCAATGGCACGGCTCTTTCCCCTCAGAGGCCTGAGAGAAGAGTGCTCTTACCTCCAGTGACATCTTAACAATGTTGTCCAGCGAGGTACCAAAAAGCCTCAGAAAGACAATCTGCCAGAGCTCACTTGGGAGCTTAGCCAGCGGACCAGCATTCCAGCCAATCAGGCGGCGCAGCACCACCGCAGATACAGAGGTTCTGGAAATCATTTACATACACACACCGAGTATGTATTAGTGTATACGTCTTTACCAAGGCACGCGTGTCTTTGGAGTGTGGGAGGAAACCGGATCACCCGGAGGAAACCCACGCAGACACAGGGAAAACATGCAAACCCCAAGCAAACTGCGACGGGGACATTTAAAATACACACACTGTGTATTTATTAATGCATATGCTTTTACCGTGGCGCTGAAGGTGTGCATGTCTCTGGGGTGTGGGAGGAAACTGGAGTACCCGAAGGAAACCCACGCATACACAGGGAGAACATGCAAACTCCAGGCAGATTGTGTCTTGGTCCGGGCTCTATCCAGTGACCCTCTTGCTGCCAGGTGAGGGAGTCGCAGCCATATATAGGTCGCAAAACACTGACCCCAGCATCACCGCCTTGGACCTCTTATCAGAAGGGTCCTGTATGATAATGAACCGCCATGTGCTGGGGGACCATAAGGACCTCTGCGGCCGTTCCCATTCCTCATGTATGAACTATCAAAGAAAGTAACATAAGGAAAAAACGTCACAAAGGAGGCAGATTTGTGTGACCTAAGGGAGACAGACTCCTCTGCGGAAGTCTCAGCTGCATTCCTTGCTGGAGAGTGTCCCTTACAGCATCAGAAGTGCACTCAGAAGTGCCCTGACAAACATTTCCCAGAAGATGGCGGGGGGAGGGGGCGCTTTCTTACCCCCCCCTTGCGCCCGCAATCTATTTCTACCTTGGCAACAAAAGGTTCCAGGACTATCTATAACGTATCCAAGGAAACCGCAGGTGCAGGGGCCCCATTTGCTGCCTCTGGCAATGTATGGGGAAGAAAGGTCACATACTGACTCCATAAACGCCCACTGACAGCCCTCAGGGACCAAGTGAAACACATATAAGAGTCCACCCTCCATGCTGCACTGACCGGGGGGGTAACCCAGGGGACTCACCACCCAGAAGACCGCTTGGCACCGCTGCCCACCTTGTATACACAGCGTGTGATGAAAAAGCTGTAAGGAGAAAGAAATGCGCTGTTCAGAAGTCAGTGCTAGAGGCCAAACCCACTCCAAAATGGCCGCCAGACACCTCAGATAAAAAAGGGCGTGGACCACAAGAAAATGGTCGCCCGCAATACCGACCTGCGCCACAGCGCGGCTACAACAAAATGGCCGCCAATGGAAGTTTTAACACAGAAAAAAAATGGCGCCCGAGGCCAGGGATGTGGCCGAGAAAGCCTGCAGAGATTACCCGGGAGAAAGACCCCCTCACAGGAAGCGGACCCTGGCGCCCCACGGTCCCCCACAGGGACTCGGAGCCCCCCCACAGGTACACCCCGGTTGCAGCGGGCCCTAGGGCAGGAGGGGAAAGGGCAACAGAGAGCAGGGAAAGAGAGGACAGGAGAACCTCTTAATCCTGGGAATGCCCATCCTGCCGAGACAGGCGGAACCGTACTTACCCGTCCTTGCGAGGACAAGCTGGCGCGTCCCCGGCAGACCCACAACCCATGGTACGGAGTAGCTGTCGGCCCGGTCCACTGTGAGTGATGCAACAAGCAGCCCAGTCATATGTGGACCCTGGAGCATGTGCTCACTGTCCAACCTTGGAGCCATGGGGTATGTCGTGGTCAGAACCAAGCGCGAATCAAGGGACTGGCACGCTCGATGGCCGGAACTGGGAAGACTTCAAGGATCTATATATTCAGCCTGTCGCTCAGCCAGCAATTGATAGAAGATATCACGAAAGAAAAAAAAAGAAAAAATCCTTCAGGACTCTAAGCCCAAAGGGAGCAATGTCCTTCCCCTCTGCTAGGCAGAAAAAAACTGAGACTGCTGACTGCAGGTAGGAGGGTTATGTACGGAGGGACCGCCCCCTGGGCGGGGCTGTTCAACTCTGTTAAAGTTACATGTTTTATGATAACTAACATAGGTGTGCGCAGCCTGTTGCATTAGGGTGTGCACCTGAAAGCTCAAAAACACGGTACCGATCTCTCACTGTGTTCATTCAGAAAGGGAAGGGGCTGGCAAATGACATTACCCCTTTGCCCACTCATCCTGACATATCATCTATGTGTGCCCACTGCAGTAGCCAATGGGAGATGAGGGAAGCCAGCCATGCTGTGGGAGAGGACACCGGGCAGCAGGGGGAATATGCACTGCAGGGAGTGATTAGGGTGTGCCTGGGCACACCTGGCACACCCTGTGCGCACACCTATGATAACTAACATGTTCTGCCTAGTCCTCTCCTATGAACAGGAACATAACCCACTTTGTCAAGATTTAAGGTGCTGTGTCCGTCCATGGACGATAAGAGAAATATTTTTTTTTGAGAATCACATCCCAACTCCCCCTCACATAATGATTGACCAATCAATATGTCGCTTATGATGCAAGTCCATATGAATAAATCATTAAAGTTCATCCAAGAATAATTGTCCTTGACAACATAATCAAAAATAAATTTTGAAAAAGCAAGAAGTAGGAACAAATAGAAGTTTTGTTGTGCTTGTTTCCTGGTCATAGAAGAATTTAAAAAAAAAAGTCCAGAAAATAATAGAATGATTTTCTTTAAATTTAGAAGCGAAAGACATATGTAGGAAAGAAAATGAAAACAAGTATCAAATTCTTATAAAAAAAATAGGATTTTTGTACTCACCGTAATATCAGTTTCTCTGACGTCCATGGACTGATACAGCTCTAATACTGTAAACGTGTGGGTATATGTCCCTGCTTGCAGGAGAAGATCTAGGCAGAATGTTAGAAATTCTAGAACAAAACCAGAGCTGAACAGCCCCGCCCAGGGGGGCGGTCCCTTCGGGCATAACCCTCCTACCTGCAGCCAGCAGCCTCAGTTCGTAACAAAGCAGCACAAACCTTAAAGAAGGGTGGGTTCTGTGTCAGTCCATGGACGTCAGAGAAACGGATTTTACGGGGCGTTACAAAAATCCTATTTTCTCTTATCGTCCATGGACTGACACAGCTCTACTACTGTAAACGTGTGGGACGTCCCAAAGCAGTATCAGAAAAGGGTGGGAGCAGTAGTAAAGGAAAAACCAAAACTTCACTCCAAACAAGCAGAGCTCCTCAACGGAGGAGTTGCAACATTAAACAGCGGCCTGCAACACTTTGTGGCCGAAGGAAGCATCCGAAGATGCAGCCACATCAACCTTATAGAACTTAGAAAAAGTATGAACGAACGACCAGGTCGCCGCCTTGCACATATGTGCAACCGACGCTTGATGTCGGAAAGCCCAGGAAGCACCAATTGCCCTGGTGAAATGCGCCGTAACCGGAAAGGGAGGCGCCCACCCCTTAAGGGCATAGGCCTGTATAACGGTCTGTCTGAACCACCTAGAAAAGGTGGCAGACGACACCGCTTGGCCCTGTTTTTGACCAGAGACAGACACAAACAGTGAGTCAGACTTCCGATTGGAAACAGTAGCAGACAGGTACACCCGTAAGGCTCGTACCACATCCAATGTATGAAACGCAAACTCTCAGGGATGTGATGGGTGAGGACACAAGGACAGAAGAACAATGTCCTCATTAAGGTGAAAGGCCGAGACCACCTTTAAATGGAAAGACGGTCGTGGGCGCAACACCGCCTTATCCTTATGAAGGACCAAGTAAGGCAACTTGCGGGACAAGGCCGCCAACTCAGACACCCGTCGAACAGAAGTAATGGCATTAAGAAAGCCACCTTCTGGGACAAGGTCAAGAGAGGAATCTCCCTGATATTTTCAAAGGGATGTCCTTGGAGAACCGAGAGCACCAAATTCAGATCCCAAGGAGGGGGAGGAGGCTTGACAGGGGGGATCACATGGCGAACCCCCCTGCACAAAAGGTGCTAATCAAGGAATGGCCCGCTAGCGGTCGTTGAAAAAGACAGCCCGGGCCGAAATCCGACCCTCGATGGTATGCAAGGCCAGCTTTTGGGTCACATCATGCTGTAAGAACAGCAAAATCTTGGGAACGGAATACGTCCGTGGACGCCATCAAGCTCCTCGCACATAGCGATGTAAGCCTTCCAGGTACGGTGATAGATCTTTCTGGAGGAAGATGTCCGTGCCACAACATAGATGAGATGACCGAATCTGAGACCTTGGTCCCTCAGCTCCTGGCTTTAACAGCCTTGCCAAAGCCAAGGACTGCAAAGCAGGATGAGGTATGGGACCATGAGACAGAAGGTCCACCCAAATAGGCAGTCACCAAGGAACGTCTGCGACTAGCCGAACTAGATCGGCATACCAATGTCGCCGTCCCGGAGCAATGAGGATCACCGGAATGGCCTCGGCCCCTACTCTGCGAAGCATGCGAGGCAAAAACAGTAGCGGAGGGTAAGCATACATCAGGCGATACTGCCCCCACGGGCCACCAACGCGTCTGACGCGTCTGCCCAGGGAGCCCTGGACCTGGCCACGAATCTCTACATCTTGCGAGTGAGTCGAGAGGCCAAAAGGTCCACATCCGGTGCTCCAATCTGGTAAAGGAGGTGAAAACACCTCCGGACGTAAGGACCCTTCCCCTGGAATGCACACGGCCGACAGGACCGTCCTGCAGAGGGGATGGGTATGATAAACCCAAGGAGATCCCGCAATGTATCGGAGAAGGGAGGCCCCGGCTTACGGGGGTGCCTCAATTGTTGGTCAAGAAAGGCAACCTGACAGAGCTTCCCTAGAAACTCGGTCAGATGACCAGTAACTCAGCCTCTACAGGTGGTGCAGACCCACCCCGGACACAGAGACCCTAGAGGCTAAAGCAGTTGCAGTGCACCTGCTGGTCGACTGATAGATGAAGCAGAGGCTTTTGCCCAGTCATTGAGCTTCAGGAACGCAAGAGACGCAGCCACTACCGGGCGTAACGCTAACCTCAGCATGGTGGACACCGTCCAAGCTAGCGCCTCTGCTCCATTGATAAGTGCTGCTTGTACAAACACATAGTTTATACTGTGTATTGCGTCAAAACGCGCAATTAGAGCGTGGGAGGAAACCTCCTCAGCCCCAAAGAGCATAGTACAACCACATACGTAGTTTAGTATGTGTGGATAAACATAATAAACACGTTTATACTGTGCCAGCGACGAAGGCGCGCACATCATTGGGGCGTAGGTGGAAACCAGCCACGCAGACTGCGTACACAACTGTGTAGGCATGTTAGCATGCGAACAAACAAACTGCACATGTTTATGCCGTGCATAGCGCTGAAAATGCGCACACCATTGGAGCGCGGGGGAAAAACCGGAGCACCCGGATGAAACCCACGCAGACAGCATACACATACTGTTAGTATTTATAGCATGTGCAATAAACCTATTGAACATGTTTATACTGTGCAGAGAGCCGAAGCGCACATACCGTGAGAGCGTGAGAGGACACTGGAGCACCCGGAGGACACCCACGCCGACCCAGAGAGTATAATACATACATATTGTCAGGGAAATTCCCCACCTAGTGTCACCAATCTGCGCCCAGCGCGCATGCACGGCTGAACGACGCTTCGGCGCATGCGCGGTGGAACGTCGCTCCGGCGTTCACGGGTGTGCGCCAGCGCAACGGCGCATGCGCAATGGCGCGCCAATAGGATGACAGGCGGGCCTATTTAAACAAGCTCAGTGACACAGTCTGGTTGCTGGTTTGTCAGCATTCCTGTGTTCCTAGTACCTGAAAAATATGTTTGATCTCCTGCTGTGACCCGGACCAGATTGACTACTCTACTACCTCTCCTGCACCTGACCCCCTGGCTTGCTCTACGGACTTCCACCTCTCTCCCAGTGTTTGACCTTCGGCCTGTGACTCGGATCTGCTGTTGTCTCCAGCCCTTGACCCCCTGCCTGTACCTGGGACTTCTTTGCTCAGCCTGCTTCTAGTCTCTGCCTGGACTTGTTTACCCGCTGCCAGTTCTTGCCTGGACTTTTTTCACTTGCTGCTGGTACCTGCCTGAACTTGTCTACTCCCGGTGTTTGACCCTCGGCCTGCTCTCAGCCTACCCATCACCACTAGACCTTCCAGCAAGACACCTCTACCTGCTGGTAGCCAGTGCTCCCTTGTGCCGTCCTCTCCCTGTCTCACCTCCAGGGGGCGGAGTGCGCTTGGGTGCAAGGGTGAACCACTCTCAGCATCTCGGCCTTGGTGAGTACTCGCCTGATACATATACTGTGAATGTATTTAGAGTTGTGTATAAACATATTGTGTATGTTTATATCGTGTATGGCACTGAGGCACTGAAGACACAGCATTGGAACGTGGGAGGAAACCCACGCAGACACAGAGATCAATAACCCATATATACACTGTGAATGTATCCAGTGTAGAGATATAAGATAAGTTTTAATTATGGTGCCAAGGCGCATAATCTTCTCTGTTATCATTCCAACCTGCTTAAAATGTGCTGCCGAAGCAGTATGCAGGTAAAAGGTAACCTCTGACACCGCAGACCGAAGTCCTGTCAGAGCTCAGAGCGTTCCCCAGGAAATGGCGGGAAACCACAGGTGCAGAGACCCTGTTGTTGCCTCAGAGACAACACACAGCAGGCTCACAGGGACTATAGAAATAAATGAATAAAGTGCCCCCCCCATGCTGCACCGACCGGGGGGGGAGGCACTGTGTACCACTGTATCATCCATGCTGCTCTCGACGCAGCGTGTGAGGAAAACAGTGAGGAAGCTGTGTAATAGAAAAGCTTGTGAGGTACCACAGCCACAGCATCCAGCTTGAGAGTGTCCCTCACAGAATCAATGAGTTCACTTACAAGCGCCCTGTCATTTACTGACTCAGAACTGGAGTCTTCCTCACAAGGAATGTCCTGTTCAAAAACATTAAAATATTCAGAGCTAGGGTCCTGAGCAGCAGAAGCTAGGCCCATATCTGAATCAGAGCACTCCCCATGTGTGAGATTGTGTGAGGAGAGGGTGCTTTATAGCTCTCTTGCTCGCACACCGCTTCCATCCTGACAAAAAAAAAATTTCCCAGGACTGCCGACAACTGGTCCATAGGGACCGCAGGTGCTGGAGCACTGCCAGTTGCCTCTGACAAGAGTGGGAAGCAGGTGAGCCAGACTCCATATTTGCCCTCTGAGACTTTATACACTATAAAGTGAATAATACAGTCCACCCACTGGCTGTGCTGAGGCTAAGGAGGGGATACCCAGAGGACCCACCAACCTTTGTAAGGACTGCTCAGCTCTGTTGTATGTCATCGCGCTGCCAGCGCGAGTGAAGCCTGAGGAGAGTGTGAGGAGATTTGCGCCGCAGCAGCGGCGATAGAGGCCAAAAGTGAAAGTGCAGCGGCTTCAAGAAAATGGCCGCCAGCCGCATTAATACTGCGCCAGAGATCCACGGCAAGATGGCCGCCGAACGCAGTATAAAATCACCACACAGCGCTAATGGCGCACGCAATAAAGTCTCCAAACACTCACACATACCAGAACACTAATCCTCTCCCAGCACACAGACATGAGCGCCCCCGCCAGGCCAGAGTGACCCCCAAGTACCCCCACACAGCACAGCGCCAGTACAGGGTGCAGAGAGCAGCATAACAGGTGGGAGACAGGGAGAAACCCCCCATATAAAGAAACACAGCCAGCATGTACTCCCCTGCAGCAGGAGAGACTACTTACCCATCCCAGAGGGACCCACTGGCTTGTTTCAGACAGACCTATCACAGAGTAGTACTGAGTAGCTGTCGGCTCGGTCCACCGCAAAAGATACAGACAGGTACTGTTCAATCTTGAGAGGACCGCGGGAGCATAAAAGCAACCCGGCCACCCCTGGAGTCATGGGGCATGTTGTGAACTGAGTCTCACGCACACAAGGCGAGGATCAGCACGCTCGATGGTCGGACAGGGAAGACTACGAGGATACCAGTGTACCCAACCTGTTGCCCAGCCGACAGTTGATTGAAGGTTTCAAAAATAAAATAATAAAATTCCCAAAGGAATAAAATGTAAAAATAAAATCTTCCAGGAGACTGGCTCCTGAGAGAGCCATGTCTTCTCCTTCTGCTAGGCAGAAAAAAACTGAGGCTGCTGGCTGCAGGTAGGAGGGTTATGTCCGGAGGGACCGCCCCCCTGGGCGGGGCTGTTCAGCTCTGGTTTTGTTCTAGAATGTTTCTAACGTCTAACATTCTGCCTAGATCTTCTCCTGCAAGCAGGGACATATACCCACACGTTTACAGTACAGTATTAGAGCTGTGTCAGTCCATGGACGATAAGAGAAATTATGTTTTCTTAAGTAATTTTCATTAATCAATATAAAACATTCTAGACTCATAATCTTTTCTGTGTTTACCCATTTTGTTTTTATTTTTAACAATTATTTTAACAAAAAGAACTATAATCCCAATTACCTTAAAAATTATAAAATAACCTTTCCAGTTGGCGTCCCTGTTGGCATCCCTGGTACCTCCAGATCTATAATTCTTAACCATAACTTTAGCTACTGGAATAAATTACTAAACATACTCATTAGAAGTAGAAATCTCATTCAAGACATTTCTATTAAATTTAGCAAAGGTTTAGCCCCATGTTTTGTGAGCAAACTTCTGAAATTCCTGTACCTGTTGCAATGTTTGCAACCGCACTCCTTTCTATACAACAGATTGTAAATAACTAAGTAAGCTAATTTCAAAAGACATAGAAGAATAGACATTCTTTATCCTGTTAATTTAAAAAGTTAACAAACCCTATGTTTAGAAAATACTAAAGTTTTAAACTAAAACTATAGCAGGTAAATAAGTCACCCAATCTTTACCTTTTTCTTGAATCATCCTATTTAGACTTAATAATACTATTCATACCTTCTACAACACCCGAGTACTAAGGATGATGAGAAACATAAAAACTTTACTAAAATTGCATACATGTCCTTCATTACCTGTCCTGTAAAAAAAATCATTATCCGATTCCATGGTTTGAAACCCAACCCCAATGGAATATGGCATACATTCACAACAACTTGGCTTTTGTTAAAACAATATTATTTGTTGCTAAAATTACCTCTAATAATTTATCAAAAAAAATTGCTACAACAAAAGCATCCTTGTATCCTCCTTTAGCAGGTGAGAAAAACAGATATAATCAATCTATATAGTTTGCCAAGTCCGTGAATACTTTGTAGTATCAGATTACCCTTTCCTTTTTAATTGTTCTATAAACAAATAAAACAATATTCAGATGTTTGATGACAAAGGGCTCTAAAATGAGTATTTCATCATTTCATTCATTAGCTTAAACAAAAAAAAAAAAAATCAGTCAGTTTGGTACCTGGATATGCAAAAAGAGAATATTTACAATTAAAAAAAACTCTATCCATTTTTGTTGGAATCAATTATTTTTACAATAAATTTTATCTGCATTATCAGTCTGTACTGATTCTAAGACAAGATTTCATAGTCCCCCTCTTTATTATTATTATTATTATACAGGATTTAGCACCAACAGTTTGCGCAGCACTTTACAACATCAGGAAAGACAGTACAGTCACAATACAATTCAATACAGAGGGATCAGAGGGCCCTGCTCGTTAGAGCTTACAGTCTAGAAGGGAGGGTCAAGTGAAACAAAGGGTAGTGGCTGTGGAGGGTGATCAGGTGGACAAAATGAAAATACAGTTGTTAGGTGTGGGTAGGATAGGCTTCTCTGAAGAGCAGGGTTTTTAGGGATCCTCTAAAAGCTAATAGAGAAGGAGATAGACGGACAGATTGGGGTAAGGAGTTCCATAGGCTTGGAGAGGCTCTGGAAAAATCCTGGAGACGAGCATGGGAGCAGGTAATGAGAGAGCTAGAGAGCAGGAGGTCTTGAGAAGAACGAAGAGAACGATTAAGTTGGTATTTAGAGACTAGGTCAGTGATGTAGCTGGGGGCAGTGTTGTGGATGGCTATGTAGGTAGTGGTTAGTATTTTGAATTTAATTTGTTGGGTGAGCGGAAGCCAGTGGAGGGATTGACAGAGAGGAGTAGCCGAGACAGAGCGGTTGGTAAGGTGGATGAGTCTGGCAACAGCATTCATGATGGACTGAAGGGGGGATAGAATATGCAGAGGTAAGCCAATGAGGAGGGAGTTGCAGTAATCGAGGCGAGAGATGACCAGGGAGTGAATTAGGAGCTTTGTTGTGTCATTGGTTAGAAAGGGGCGTATTTTAGAGATGTTGCGGAGGTTGAGGCGGCAATATTTGGACAGTGATTGGACGTGAGGCTTAAAGGAGAGTTCAGAGTCCAGGAGTACTCCTAGGACCTTAGCATGTGGTTATGGGCTGATAGTTGTGCCATCAATTTTGACAGAGAGATCGGGGGAGGAGGCACGTGGGGAGGAAAAATGATCAGTTCAGTTTTGGATAGATTAAGTTTGAGGAAGTGGTGTGACATCCACACTGATATATCTGATAGTAAATTAGAGATATGTGAGGAGAATGAAGGAGTGAGTTGAGGGGCAGAGAAATAGATTTGAGTATCGTCAGCGTAGAGGTGGTATTGGAAGCCGTGGGAGGCTATCAGCTGACTCAGGGAGGAGGTGTAGATTGAAAATAGGAGAGGTCCAAGAAAATAACCTGAGAAAGGAAGAGGAGAGGAGGAAGTAGAGTTGTAAGTAACGCTAAAGGTGCGGTTGGATAAGAAGGTAGAGAACCAGCGAAGAGTACAGTAGTGGAGACCAAAGGCATGGAGTTTTTTGAGGAGGAGGGTTGGGCAACCAGATCGAAGGCAGCAGAGAGGTCCAGGAGTAGGAGTACAGAATAGTGTATCTTAGTTTTGTCCATTAGTATATCATTTGTTAGTTTTAGGAGAGCAGTTTCTGTGGAATGTTGAGAACAAAATCCAGACTGAAGGGGATCAAGAAGGTTATTATCAGCAAGGTGGACGCTCAGTCGGTTGTAGACTAGACGTTCAAGGAGTTTGGATAAAAAGGGGAGCAAGGAGATGGGGCGTAGGTTATCAAGATTGGATGGGTCCAGAGAGGGCTTTTTAAGTATGGGGCTGACTAGTGCATGTTTCAAAGAGTTAGGGAAGATGCCAGAAGAGAAGGAGAGATTGAAGATGTGGGTTAGAGAGTGTAGAATAGAGCCAGAGGGTGAACGTAGCATTTGCGAGAGAACAGGAACCAGAGCGCAGGTGGTAAGATGGACATTAGCAAGTAATTTAGCAACCGTGTCTATAGTGGTGGGGTTGAAAGAGGGAAGTAATGATTGTACCTGTGGGCAGGAGGTGTAATGCGTGAAGGGTATCTGAACAGTAGAGATCTCCTCGCAAATTGTATCAATCTTCTGTTTGAAGTGATTGGCGATCTCCTGGGCAGTGAGTGAGTTAAGTGGGTGGAGGCAGTGGAGGACGAAGGAGAGAGTTGAATGTAGAGAAGAGTTGACGGGGATGGGATGATACGTTTTTAATGAGGGTGATGAAATAGGTCTGCTTGGCAGTGAGGAGGCTGGAATTGTATTTTTGGAGGGCAGATTTATACTGGACAAAATCTTTCTGGGACTTAGTCTTACGCCACTGGCGCTCGAGAGCACGGCTGTGTTTTTTTCAGACTTCTAGTATCACCTGTTTGCCAGGCTTGAAGGGGACGGGGCCTTATTCTGCGTGTAGTGAGGGGTCCAGTCTGTCCAGTGATGCTAGAAGTGAAGTGTTGTAGACAGAAGTGGCTAGGTGGGTGCAGGAAAGGGGTGTGATTTTGTCATAGAGGTGGTCAGTCGCAGAGCATAGAAGAGAAGGGTTGATATGGCAAAGGTTTCTACGAGTAACCATTAGGCATTTGTAGGGAGAGGAGGCGGAGGAGAGGGAGAGAGTGAAATTAATAAGGTGGTGATCAGAGAGGGAGTAAGGATAGTTGGAGTGGTTGCATGGAGTGCATAGGTGGGAAAAGACAAGGTCAAGGGTATTGCCTTCGGAGTGAGTAGGAGCATGTATCCATTGCTTCAGGTCAAAGGAGGAGGTTAGACTCACAAGTTTGGAAGATGCAGGAGTGTTATTATTAGTAGGGATGTTGAGGTCGCCAAGAATGATTGTGGGGATTTCAGAAGAGAGAAAGTAGGGCAACTGGGCACAGAAGTCATCAAGAAAGGAAGATACCGGACCAGGGGGCCGGTACATCATAGCTATTCTTAGAGAAACTGGGGAGAAGAGACGAATATAGTGTGCCTCAAATGAGGAGAGTGACAGAGAGGGAGGTGGGTGAAGTACCTAAAAGGTGCTATGTGGGGCTAAAAGGATTCAAACACCCCCTCCTTTGCGTCCACTGGATCCTGGGGGAGTGAGTCCAAAGAAGACCACCGTGGGATAGAGCAGCAGAAGATGCAGTGTTGGATTTGTTAAGCCAGGTTTCGGTGACGGCGAGTAGATTAAATGAGTTAGTGATAAAGAGATTGTGGAGGGAGGTCAGTTTGTTACAGACAGAGCGGGCATTCCAAAGGGCGCAAGAGAAAGGGAGTCTGGTCTTGGGAAGAAGAGAAATGGGAACTAGATTGTGTGCATTGCGGCTGCAGCCAGAGGGTGTAGGGTATTGGGTGTGTTGAGCACAGTTAGATGAAGGAGCCCCAGGGTTTGGGGATACATCACCAGAGGATAGGAGAAGCAGAAGGGTGAGGGAGTTAATGTGGGAATGTGATTTATATGAAGGGACATGCCCCAGTAGTTTGGAGTATTGGGCAAATTTAGAATTAGCCAGAGTTGGTGAGTGCAGTAATAGGGAGAGGACAGAAGTGAGGGTCATATATATATATTTTATATATATATATATATATATATATATATTGTGAGGGGGTTAGCTCGGCAGCGGGTGTGTGTGACCCCCGGGATGGGCTCCCCACACAAAAACAGGCCCAGCAAACGGAGGTTGTGGTTTTCAAAATCAAAAAAGGTGCGGTTTATTTTCTATTTACAGTGACAAAACACAGCAAAGCCAAAAGAAACATAAACAAAATAAATCCTGGTCAACTTGACCTCTGACTAAACATACAGGTTTCCTAACTAACAACTGGGATCAGCCTAGTGCTGTCCTAGTCCCTAAGTCCCTGGTTTTAAATGTCCAAGCAAATAGCCACACAGGCTTTGTCTCACCGCACAGGGGTTCACTCTCCCTAGACAGTCCACACAGGTCTGGGTCCAGGCATGAGCTAACATCTAATGAAGCTGGGAGTTCTTATAGAGGCCTAAATGAGCTGACAAGCTTCAGCTGGTCTCATCAACTCCCTGTCTGCACGACGCCCCACACTCTCCCTAGAGGTATGAGTCATCCATGAGCCCACTAGCCTTAGCTGGGCTTATACAACTCTCCACCTAGTTGTATAAGTCGGCGTAAAGCCTGAATCTGGGCGAAATATATCTACCCCCCTGGATGCAACCAGGTGACTTTACCTTCCTGCTGTCACATACCCCCCCCCCTCTTGTTTTAACCTCGGGGTTGGAACACCAGCAATCAGGCATTCATGTACTCGAGACAAAGCATCCACATTCCCCATTTGAACGCCAGGGCGATGCTTTACTGTGAAGTTGAATTCCTGGAGGGCCAGGAACCACCTATTCACTCTTCTATTTGTTTCCTTGTTTTGAGCCATCCACTTTAACGGAGCGTGATCCGTAACCATGTCAAAGTGCCTACCTAGCAGGTAGTACCGAAGGGAATCTAGAGCCCACTTCACCGCTAAACACTCCTTTTCAACGGTGGCGTAATTTACCTCATGGGACTTCAACTTCCTGCTGAGGTAAATGACTGGGTGCTCTTCCCCGTTCCAGACCTGGGACAATACTGCTCCTAACCCCACATCTGACGCATCACTTTGTACGACAAAGTCTTTAGAGAAGTCGGGTGAGTACAACACTGGCTGGCTACATAAGGCTTGTTTCAAGAATTGGAATGCTGCCTCAGCCTCGGGGGTCCATTTAATCATGACCGACCCTTTCCCCTTCGTTAGGTTGGTTAGGGGCACAGCCTTAGAAGCAAAGTGGGGAATGAATCGCCGATAATACCCAGCGATTCCCAGAAAGGCTCGTACCTGCTTCTTGCTGTTGGGACGTGGCCAACTCTGGATGGCCTCGACTTTGTTGAGTTGGGGTTTTATTACTCCCCTCCCAATGGTGTACCCAAGATATTTGGCCTCCTCCTGCCCAATGGTACACTTCTTGGGGTTAGCCGTAAACCCAGCTTCCCGAACAGAGTCCAGGACTGCTTGCACTTTTGGCAGATGTGAGGCCCAATCTGTGCTATGGACAATTACGTCATCCAGGTAAGCCACAGCATACTTCCGATGTGGCCTCAGCATCTGGTCCATTTTCCGCTGGAATGTGGCCGGCGCATTCTGTAACCCGAACGGCATTCTTTTATATTGGAACGCCCCGTCTGGGGTTACAAATGCGGTTTTCTCTTTGGCCAATTTGGCCAGGGGGATTTGCCAATACCCTTTTGTGAGGTCAAGAGTCGTCATGTATCGGGCTGTTCCCAGCCGGTCGATCAACTCATCTATACGTGGCATGGGGTAGGTGTCAAATTTTGTAACTTTGTTCAACTGACGAAAATCGTTACAAAATCGCCAGCTCCCATCCGGTTTAGGCACCAACACAATGGGACTAGACCAATCACTTTGGGACTCCTCTATCACCCCTAAGTTCAGCATTTTCTGTACTTCCTCCCGTATTGCCTCCCGTCGGGCCTCTGGGATCCGATAGGGTTTTAACTTCACCCTTTCACCGGGCGGGGTAATGATGTCATGCTCTACCCCAAATGTTTGTCCCGGCAGCTCAGAGAATACCTCCTTGTTGCGAAGCACAAACTCCTTAACCTCCTGTTGTTGGGGTTGTGACAAGGTGGCTGCTATTCCAACCTCAGGAATCACGCAACCAGTTTGAGCTGGTGACCAAGTGTCTGCGACTAGGGACTCTCTATCCCTCCAGGCTTTCAACAGATTAACGTGATAGATCTGTTCGGGCTTTCGCCTTCCTGGTTGTCTGACCTTGTAATTCACTTCGCTCACTTTTTCCATTATCTCGTAGGGGCCTTGCCATTTGGCAAGGAATTTACTTTCAACCGTAGGGACAAGTACCAGTATCCTATCCCCCGGGGAAAAGGTACGGGTCTTGGCTCCACGGTTGTACACTCTCTGCTGTGCTAACTGCGCTTGGGCCAAATGTTCCTTCACGATGGGCATTACCTGTGCAATTCGGTCTTGCATCAGGGCGACATGCTCAATCACACTCCTGTGGGGAGAACTCTCACTTTCCCAAGTTTCCTTGGCAATATCCAACAGCCCTCTTGGGTGTCTCCCATACAGTAACTCAAAGGGGGAGAATCCCGTAGAGGATTGGGGCACCTCCCTAATAGCAAACATCAGATAAGGAAGTAGACAGTCCCAATCCTTTCCATCTCTATCCACCACTTTCTTCAACATTTGTTTTAGGGTTTTGTTGAATCTTTCAACCAGCCCATCGGTTTGGGGGTGATACACAGATGTACGTAATTGCGTCACTTTGAACAATTTACACAGCTCCTTCATAACCCGGGACATAAAGGGTGTACCTTGGTCCGTAAGCAGTTCTTTACAAATACCCACCCGGCTAAACACAAGAGATAGCTCTTTGGCTATGGTTTTGGCCGAGGTATTTCGGAGAGGGATCGCTTCTGGATAACGGGTGGCATAGTCCATTATAACTAATATGTACTGGTGCCCCCTAGCGGACTTGATTATAGGACCTACCAAATCCATGGCGATCCTCTCAAACGGGACCTCAATGATGGGTAGAGGGACCAGCGGGCTACGGAAATGTGGCATCGGGGCCGACCTCTGACACACAGGGCAGGAGGAACAATAATTTTCTATGTCCTTCATCACCCCCGGCCAATAGAATCTCTGTAATACCCTCTCTCGGGTTTTCTCTGTCCCCAGATGACCTCCAAGAATGTGCCCATGGGCCAACTCCAACACCAACTTCCTGTAAGGTTTGGGCACCACAAGCTGCTCAACGGTTTCTTCTGCCCTTTTTGCCACCCGATACAGTAGGTCCTTCTCTACGCTGAAGTATGGGTAAGTGCAGGTATTATCTGGGTTCACTAACTCGCCATCTATTTTCACTACGTTTTCCCGTGCCTTTATTAGGGCGGGGTCTTTCAACTGTTCTGTGGCAAAGTTTTCCCTGTGAACCTCAAGATCAGAAAACTCCACAGACGGTAGGTTTTCGTCTGAGGAGGTGGGCTCCTCTCCAGTTTCTTGAGTCTCCCCTGCCAAAACTGATAAGGGAAATTCCGGAGAGTCCTCACCACTCTCAGGGGAGTTCTGGCTATCACATTCCTGGTACATAGGGGCACCAGTGGGGGGCTCAGGATCATCCCACAGTTCCCAGAACTTCGGAAAATCCCTTCCCACAATGGCGTCATACGGTAACTGAGATACTAAGCCCACTGGATGAGAGAGGGTACCTTTGGGGGTCTCGAAACACACTGTAGTCACTGGATACTCTCGGGTGTCCCCATGCACACAAATAACAGCTACCTTGCTATTCCCAGAGACCTCTGTTTTAACTAACTCAGCCTTTATCAGGGTCACAAGGCTACCTGAATCCAGCAATACCACAACATTTCTACCATTAACACACATTTTGCATAAATGTTTCTCAGTTCCTCGAATGGCAGTGCATGCGACTGTCGCACACAGCGACTGACGTCTGCCCGTCAGAAAGTCACACTGCATGGGTTCCTCCACAACCGGGCAATTGGCTGCAATATGTCCCGCTTGCCGGCAGCGGTAGCAAACGATCCTTCTTGCCGCCTCTTGAGCCGCTGATTTCCCAGGCTGTTCTCGCCAAACTTGGGGTAGAGCTCCCACCCTCTCACTCTCTCCACCCTTACCCCTTGGAATCCTCTTATCCGCCCCTGGGGATGGTCTGGTCTTAGGGTGGAAAGTCCGAGTGTCTCTGGAAGAGGCCGTCAGGTTCTCTGTAGCCAAGTATTTCTCCACACGATCCACAAGACCATCGGCCGTCTCTGGGTCTCCATGGCTTACCCACTTTTGGATGGCAGTAGGAAGAGCTCTCAAAAACCGATCCATTACAACACGTTCCACAATCTTTGGTGCGGACAAAGTCTCTGGCTGTAGCCACTTTCTGCTCAGGTGAATGAGATCATACATTTGAGACCTGGGGGGTTTTCCAAGCTGGAAAGTCCAGTTATGCACACGCTGAGCCCGGACAGCCTGGGTGACACCCAGCCTTGCCAATATCTCAGCTTTTAGCATCACATAGTCTTTTGCTTGGTCAGGCTCTAGGTCATAGTAAGCCTTCTGTGATTCACCAGTTAACAGAGGAGCCACCAGTCCAGCCCACTGCTCCTCAGGCCACTTTTCTCTTTCAGCAGTCCTTTCAAATGTGGTCAAAAATACCTCTGGATCATCCTCTCCAGTCATTTTTGTCAATAAACGACTCACCCCAAAGGACGCGGTATTAGTGGGACGGCTTTCCTCACTGGTCTGCGGACGTTGCTGCATTACTGCTTCCATTTGTTGTAGTCTCTGCTCTTGCTTCTGTAACAGGTCTATGAAGCGGGCCTCAGATTGCTGCTGGGCTTGTTGCTGAGCTTCCAGACTCTGTTGGTGAGCTTGCTGCTGGGCTGCAAGGCTCTGTTGATGAGCTTGCTGCTGGGCTGCGAAGTTCTGTTGTTGAGCTGCAAGGCTCTGTTGATGAGCTGCAAGGCTCTTTTGCAAACCTGCATTTGACCGCTGTTGATTGGCATTTGCTAGAGCCAGCTGCTTCAGTATCTCCTCCATGCTGGCTTAAAAAAAAACTGCCACTGGTTCTCCACCAACTGTGAGGGGGTTAGCTCGGCAGCGGGTGTGTGTGACCCCCGGGATGGGCTCCCCACACAAAAACAGGCCCAGCAAACGGAGGTTGTGGTTTTCAAAATCAAAAAAGGTGCGGTTTATTTTCTATTTACAGTGACAAAACACAGCAAAGCCAAAAGAAACATAAACAAAATAAATCCTGGTCAACTTGACCTCTGACTAAACATACAGGTTTCCTAACTAACAACTGGGATCAGCCTAGTGCTGTCCTAGTCCCTAAGTCCCTGGTTTTAAATGTCCAAGCAAATAGCCACACAGGCTTTGTCTCACCGCACAGGGGTTCACTCTCCCTAGACAGTCCACACAGGTCTGGGTCCAGGCATGAGCTAACATCTAATGAAGCTGGGAGTTCTTATAGAGGCCTAAATGAGCTGACAAGCTTCAGCTGGTCTCATCAACTCCCTGTCTGCACGACGCCCCACACTCTCCCTAGAGGTATGAGTCATCCATGAGCCCACTAGCCTTAGCTGGGCTTATACAACTCTCCACCTAGTTGTATAAGTCGGCGTAAAGCCTGAATCTGGGCGAAATATATCTACCCCCCCTGGATGCAACCAGGTGACTTTACCTTCCTGCTGTCACAATATATATATATATATATATATATAATATATGGTGTGGGGTGTAGAAAAGACAGTCTAAGGATAGAAGACACAGCTGTCAGAAGGAGTGGTAGACAGTGCATTTTAGAAGGGGGAGGAAGAGCTGAAAGTGTGAAGTGTTCCAAATTGTAAGGTGTTTTGTGTTCCTTCGCTTTGTGCAATCACTTAAGTGCAGAGTCAGAAGTTACATAGTTAGTCAGGTTGAAAAAAGACACAAGTACATCCAGTTCAACCATAATAAAAAAAAGAAAAAAAATATATATCGTACAATCCCATATACCCAATTCTATACCCACAGTTGATCCAGAGGAAGGCAAAAAACCCCAGCAGAGCATGATCCAATTTGCTACAGCAGGGGAAAAAATTCCTTCCTGATCCCCCGAGAGGCAATCGGATATTCCCCGGATCAACTTTACCTATAAATGTCAGTACCCAGTTAAATTATGTACATTTAAGAAAGAATCCAGGCTCTTCTTAAAGCAATCTACTGAGCTGGCCAGAACCACCTCTGCAGGGAGTCTATTCCACATTTTCCGTATTTGGAGGTGAAATCTCTTTTCCTCTAGACGCAAAGAGTGCCCCCTTGTCCTTTGTGTTGACCGTAAAGTGAATAACTCAACACCAAGTTCACTATATGGACCTCTTATAGATTTGTACATGTTGATCATATCCCCCCTTAATCTCCTCTTCTCAAGAGTGAATAAATTCAGTTCCTCTAATCTTTCCTCATAGATGAGCTCCCCATGCCTCTTATCAGTTTGGTTGCCCTTCTCTGCACTTTCTCCAGTTCCCCAATATCCTTTTTGAGAACTGGAGCCCAAAACTGAACTGCATATTCCAGATGAGGTCTTACTAATGATTTGAACAGGGGCAAAATGATATATCCCTCTCTGGAGACCATACCTCTCTTAATACAAGAAAGGCCTTTGCTCGCTTTGGAAACCACAGCTTGGCATTGCATGCCATTATTGAGCTTATGATCTACCAAAACCCTCACTTATAGAAATAGCCCCACTTGAAGAAAATGCCCCCCCTTAAAGGATGAATGTATATAAAATGATGATTAGCGCTTAAAGAAATCACATTAGGGACAATGATGTACACAAAATAATATTACATCAAAAAACGTTAACATAAAGTGAATGCAGATAAAAAGGTATGCCACAAAGTCTCTAATATCCAGTGTGCAAGTGTTTAAATAAAAATGGCTGGAGGTCACAATGGGTGAATATCCTTAATAGTTCTTAACCTCCCTGGCGGTATGATTCTGTCAGATTTTAGGTGCTAAAAGTGGTACCATTATTCTGCTTGGAAATTTGGCGTTTTATATTGTAGGCCTGTAATTCTTAGGAATAACTCATTTAAATCTGTCCAAACCAGAGTCTAGTAGACATCCCGGGTATGATCAAGTTCAAAAAACAAAATCATAAAATATAATAAATAACTATAAAATAATTATAACAAATAATAATAATAAAAGTGTTTTTCAGTGTTTGATGACAAATTTCCCCATAAATCTCTATCGCTCAATTTTGCGAGTGATTCCAATTTATTATTGCTGTTTTCTAGCTGGTCTAAAATCACTTTGACATAAAGGGACACTTTTTGGTTGCTATGGACAATCTCCAAATTCCAGGCAGAAAGAACAGTTTTTATTATATAAAAGTGCATGCAGGACACTGGACAGACCACTAGGGACAAAGGGGGTGTGTAATTATTTTATACAGTACTGTAATCTGTAAGATTACAGTGTACTGTATGTGTACTGTTTTAACTTTTTTGAATTTGGCGCCGATCTCCGTCCCCGTGCGTCGTAACGTTGCACTCGGCAGTGTGTGAATCGAGCGAGGAGACAGCTCGATCACACAGCGGGGAGGCATCGCAGGATCCAGGGGACAAGGTAAGTAACTCTGCCTGGATTACTGCGATGCAATCCCGAGTCTGGCTTGAGGTTACCGCTTTTTATGCTGAAATTTCACCCCGAGCCAGACTCAGGAATACCGCCAGGGAGGTTAATATGGAGGGTTCCTCCTATAGAACTGATACTTCTCAAAGTGATGTGGTATGATAAACTGAGCTTCTCCTCTATAGCCGTCTGCGCTGGAAACACTTCTACAGTACAACTTTATCCTTGCCCAGTCTCCCAGAACTCTCACCTTGGTACTTTTAAAAACTTGCATGTAGTGTTGGTATCTTAGAGATGATCTCTCACACTTCTCTCCACTTCCCCTCCGCTGGTATATGTAGTGAGGTGGCCCACCTGTAATGTTCCCGCTATTCTCCAAGGCTCCTGTTCACTTAGCATAATGTGCCATACCATGTGACACAGGGAGGGAAAAGGAGAAAATGCCTCCAATAGTGAAATATTGTAAAACTCTAATGCTTTATTGATCTACTAAATGGATTCTTACATCAAACAAGGTAAAAATGAGCATGATAGACAAGAAGCGGCGTTTGCAGCCGTCTTACTTCTCCGGTCACTTCCGGTCTACGTTCGTCTCACGTGATCCCTACGCCGTTACGCCAACTGTCTCATGACTTCATCAGGGGAACCTGATTGGTTGTCGAGACAGGATATTTATATCATGGAAACCGGAAATGTATGTTCCACCAATTTGTTGTGGTCCGCTGTGTGTAGTCTAGTGCGGCCATATTTCTGGTGGGTAAACACCTACAGCGGAGCCACCATTTTATTGAAGGCTAAATCACATTAGTCATGGGTATGTATAATCGACAACCAGTGTCGGACTTATGGAAAACGATGTGTATCTGTGTACTAATGAATAATCAATATACACCCTCGTTTTCCTACATGATAAATGGGTAAATGGCATAGTAGATTTAATTGATAGATAGTGAATCCATATAAAAAGGAAAAAAAAATGACTAAAAACGCATATGATCAATGAGTAAAAATAAGTGGTAAAAATCATAATTAAAAAATTTATGGATAAAAATTATGAATTCCAAAGTGTTTGGAATTAAAAAGAAAAGTATGATCCGGTTTATATGAAGAAAGGGTTAAAACAGCTCACTGAAAGGAATGACATTGTCATCTGCCCAGTGGATAAAGGGGTGCAGTAGTCATTCAAGCTAAAGACTAATATTTAAGAGAAATAAATAGGCAACTGCAAGAAGAAAATACTTGTATACAACTATTAGCAATCCCACTAATACATATAAAAAAGAACTTCAATTATTGCTAGATTTGGGAATTAAAAAAGACATTTTGAACAAGAAAGAATCCCGTTATCTTATACCAAAAACTTGTAGGATCCCCATATTATATACTGTCCCAAAGATCCACAAATGTAAAGAAAATCCACCAGGAAGGCCTATAGTAAACGGCATAGAGTCTTTAACATCAAGGATGTTAACATCATACAACCAGCCGTTCAAAGCACACAAGTGTATGTAAAAGATACCAAACATATACTTCAACTAATCAATACAGTGCCAGTACTAGAAGGTCGTACTCTGCTAGCCACAGCAGATGTCACATCGCTATATACGATCGTCCAACATCACGATGCCTGCCATGCTACAAAATGGCTATTGAGAAAGCATTGCAACTTGATTTGCAAACAGAGGAAGTACTTAATCAAGTGCTTAGAATTCTGCTTAATGTATAATTACTTTTGGCATGACCAGACATACTACAAGCAAGGAATTGGCATAGCCATGGGCGCTAAATTTGCCCCCGGCATGGCTAATGCCTTCATGGCACAGTGGGAGGAACAAGCAGTATATGAAAACACAACCACGGAATTAGCATTATACAAAAGATATATCAACGACATGATTATTATATGGAATGGCAGCAGAGATAAACTGGAAAACTTCCTGGAAAAACTAAACAGCAACGAGAAAAACATTTGTCTGGTATGGAAGATTGACAATAACACTGTTGATTTCTTGGATTTAAGTATGAGGTTAGAAGAGGATAAAATCACTACAAAAACTTTCTTCAAGACAGTTGACACCAACAGTTACCTATCAATAGAGAGCTGTCACCACAAACCGTGGTTATACAACATCCCAAAAGGACAATTGATCAGGATAAAAATAAATTGCACTAAGAATGAGGACTTTAACGAACAGGCAGAATTGATAGGAAAACGATTTGAAGAAAAGGGATATGAAAATTTCTGGATCAAAAAACAAATTCAAGAAGTACAAGAGATGGATAGAAAGGTGATGCTACAAGGTAAAGTAAAACAAACATACCATCAAGATGCACCATGCCTAATATTGGACTACAACATACAACACAAAAAAAAAGCCAAACTTGTACAAAGACACTGGCATATTTTGAAAAATTATAAAGATCTAAAAAGCATTCTCCCGGATAGACCTAAGATCATTTACAAAAGAGCACCCACCCTGAGAGACATGATGGTTAACTCAGTGATTGTTCCATTTCCCAAGCCTAGTTATACATTTTTTAATGGGAAAGGTTTTTTCCATGCAGGAACTGCCGACATGCCAAAAAATTCCAAGGCAAAAGAATAGATTTTGTCGGAACCAATACCGGACAAACACACATTATACAAGACTTCATAGGATACCACACAGAAGAAGTAGTGTATGTGCTCCAGTGTAGCTGCAACCTCCAATATGTGGGCAGAACCAAAAGGGCATTAAAAGTGAGAATAAAAGAACATGTCCAGAACATTGTGAATGGGTTTCCCAAACACAATGTATCACGACACTTTGCACAAGTACACAACCAAGATCCCACATCATTACAGTTTTGGGGCATTGAGAAATTTAAGGGATCATGGAGAGGTAGTCACAAAATCAGAGACATTAGTCAAAAGGAATCCAGATGTATACACACTCTAAGGACACTAACACCAGGTGGAATGAATGTAGAGTTTGACTTAAATTGTTTCCTGAGCAATTTTTATTATTTCCACTAAACCTGCTCTGATCATTCTTTTTTTTTTTTTATCAAAAAAGAGTTTCAGAAACTAGGCAGGTGTACATACATTAGAAATATATATGAAACAAGAGATTCAATGAGGTATCATCAACATTCTTTCAACGTACACATATACAGATACATAAAACACCATAAACTGGTGGAACCGTAAAGAACTAGCACTTTACATTGATATGTGACACCTGCATTGAAACGACCTGCGGTTGGAATATCTGCTCTGATAAATGACCAGCAATCTACATAAAATATGTCATTTAGAGAACAGTGAAAACCTCAAGAATTAACAGGCATCAATAAAAATAAAGAAATAATAGTAAAAATAAATAAAACGGCCAAACCCTTCAGGGGTATAAGATGGCCCGACTACAAAACAAAGGAAAAGGGAAGAAAGGGAAAGAAAAAAAAAGAGGGAATTATAAGTACGGATCATCCACCAAAACATCTCTCCCACTCCACCACGGACACCTATATTATCACATCCCAGAGCCTATCCGAACCATTTAATTTACCATATCACACTTGCAGAAGCCTATGCTTCACCAATTGAGTTGGACCCAGTCCTGGGGTATCTAACCACGGTTGCCACATTGAGTAAAATTTCTTCAGGACACCACGGTGTTGGTAAGTAAGCTTTTCACGTATTAGTAGGCTGTTCACCAGTTCTACCCATTGCTTGCCCGTTGGTACCCTCTGAGTTATCCAAAGCCTCACAATTGCCTTGCAGGCCACATATAATAAGCGCAATATTGCTGTATGTTCATTCGGTGATAACGAGGGTATCTCCAAAGCACCAAGCAGGCACACAACCGGATCTTGCAGGATCGGGAACTGGTACACTTGTGAAATAGTGGTAAGAACATAACGCCAATACCTGAAGAGCTTTGGGCACTTCCACAACATATGTAAGAGGTCACCAGTGTGGCTATTGCATTTTGGGCACAACGGAGAATCTCTAACTCCCACTTGTGTAGTCGGGCCGGGGTTCTGTACACCCGATGTAGTAGATAAAGGTGAGATAGTCTCTGTGAGGCAGACACCGACACCAAAGGTGCAGCTGTTAGGCATAGTTCCCTGGTGTCTCCATCAATGGGACCCAAGTCTCGTTCCCAACCCCTTCTACATGGAAGCTTACTAGCGTCATGTGTGGCGTTAGGCAGTCTCACATATATTCTCGATATCATGCCCTTCCTGTCATCCATCAATATCACATCATTCATCAGGGGGTGCGTTGTTGCTACCAGTATTGACAGTCTGCGCTCGCACTGAAGCGCATGGCGCAGCTGGAGATACTTAAAAAATTGATGTCTGTGAAGAGAGAATTCTTCCCTGAGATCTGAGAATGATTTTAGAACAGTACCATTGTATAACTGCGTGATGTAATGAATGCCTGCTTCCTCCCAAGTGCGAAATTCCTCCAGCTTGAGTAGCTCTTTAAAGTACTCGTTCCTCCATATGGGAGTGAACAGACATACCCCCCTAATTTGCAAGAGAGACCGGATATATTTCCATAATGTGTTTAGCAAGGTTATAGTGGGGAGATTATCCTGCAGATGAGTAAACCCTGATTCCAAATGTGCTATCGCTGGAAGACTAGAGACATTGGGAACAAGTAAGGATCGAATAGGGTCAGAGTCATCCTCCACTCCCCAGTTACCTAGATGTTGCAACTGTGAGGCTATGAAATAGTATCTAGCGTGTGGCACCGCCATGCCACCCTGGTCTTTAGCCAGTTGTAGGGTGTGCAGGCTAATTCGAGCTGGTTTGTTACCCCATATCAGATCCCTGAACTGACTATCAATTTGGGTAAACCATCTGTGCTTCAACCAGCTCTGATCATTCTTTAACAAGAAGTCATTTATCAATCTACAACACATTTTTGAATCTATTTCATTTTTTCTTTTATATCCCTCTCCTCTATACGACTTTGATCATATTTCAAGTCAGATTATTTTTATGACTGAGTTCTAATCTGTACCCTAATTTGGGTCATATATTTATACATTTAAGAATTATTATGTTGCTGATGCTGGTCTTCTCCTGTTGCTTCGGGTATGCGAAAGTCTGTATGAGAATTGGACCCATTCTCTATATATATCCCCCCTCTTTGGTGGTGACATATATTATCACCATTTTTTTCAGTCATACAGCTTAAAATTTATTATTATTTTATGACTGTGGAATTTTGAGAATTCATAATTTTTATCCGTAAATTTTTTAATTAGGATTTTACCACTTATTTTTTAGTCATTGATCATATGCGTTTTTAGTATTTTTTTTTCCTTTTTATATGGATTAATTATCTATCAATTACATCTACTATGCCATTTACCCATTTATCATGAAGGAAAACGAGGGTGTATATCTATTATTCATTATCCATTAGTACACAGATACACATTGTTTTCCATAAGTCCGACACTGGTTGTTATACATACCCATGACTAAAGTGATTTAACCTCCAATAAAATGGTGGCTCCGCTGTAGGTGTTTACCCACCAGAAAGATGGCCGTGCTAGACTACACACAGCTGACCACAACAAAATGGTGGAACATACATTTCCGGTTTCCATGATATAAATATCCTGTCTCGACAACCAATCAGATTCCCCTGATGAAGTCACGAGACACGTGACGTAACGGCGTAGGGATCACGTGAGATGGACATAGACCGGAAGTGACCGTAGGATAAGTAAGACGGCTGCAAATGCAGCGTCTTCTCTATACATGCTCATTTTTACCTTGTTTGATGTAAGAGTCCATTTAGTAGATCAATAAAGCATTAGAGTTTTACAATATTTTACTATTGGAGGCATTTTCTCCTTTTCCCTCCCTGTGTCACATGGTATGGCACATTATGCTAAGTGAACAGCGGGAACATTACAGGTGGGCCACCTCACTACATATACCAGTGGAGGGGAAGTGGAGAGAAGTGTGAGAGATCATCTCTAAGATACCAACACTACATGCAAGTTTTTAAAATGGGATTTCTTTAAGCGCTAATCATTTTATATACATTCACCTTTTTATTGTGTACAGTGAACACTGCTAGATTCTGCTGCTTTAGAACACATTGCACCTTTCTGGTCACATTTTTTTACTCACAAGTAGCGCGAAAGCCTTTCACCACTTTATCCCCCCCAAAAGGATGCTTTTATTTATACTGATGGGGATAGGGGGTGGGTGCATTTAAATTATCTAATCAGGAGGTAATAAAGGTTTGCTGGTCAACAGGGCAAAATTCTTACTTCAGAAACAGATCAGCAAGAGGGCAATAAAATTAATGGGCCATAATTTTGGGTAAGTGTGTTGCTATGGCAATTCCTATAGTGACTTTATGATAATAATATAGAGTCAGATCCGCCCTGCGTAGGGCCCCACAAATTACTCAAGGCCCCGCCTCCCCAGGGGCAGCGCCAGGTGGGTGTGCTCAAGCCTCCCCAAAAATTATTTAAGCACCCCCAAAATTCACATGGTAGTATTTGCAGATGTTAGTGTTTTTTTGTTTTTTTTCCTTGCCTGCATCTTCTCTACTGCTGCCTGGAAGCTGGGACTCTTTTTTTTCTTGTGGAAGAATACAGCAGCTACGGCCGCAGAAGCCTGATCTTTAGCTAGACCCGGCACAGGCTAATTTCAGAGGTGGATGGATATCCACCTCTCTGCTGCCTCCTCAGCCAATGGTGAAGACTGTACCCGCCCCCTTCCCCCAGCCCGCCTTCTTTGATTTCTGAGAAGAGGAAATGTCAGCACTCCACAGCTGGAGAGAAAAGGTAGAGAGGAGAGAACACAGCCTGCTATGGCTGGGGGACACATAACTCAGCCCCAGCACTAAGTAAGTAACAGTGAGTTGTGTTTGCCTGCACTGCTGACAGCATGGAGAGAACAAGCTGCTTTCTACAGGGTGGGAAGGTTACCAGAGAACAAGATGGTTTATCTATCCTGTAATCTGACACCTGCATTCCTCTCTGCCAGCACAAGTCATATGATTCTTACAGAGACTCTGACAGGGAGAAAATACAGGATTTATGAGTTATCTATCTTTATATCTATCCATCCATCTATATATCTTCTCATCCATCCATCTATATATCTGCTCATCCATCCATCTATATATCTGCTCATCCATCCATCTATATATCTATCCATCCATCTATATATCCATCCATCTATATATCCATCCATCTATCTGCTCATCCATCCATCTATATATCTGCTCATCCATCCATCTATCTGCTCATCCATCCATCTGCTCATCCATCCATCCATCTGCTCATCCATCCATCTACTCATCCATCCATCTGCTCATCCATCCATCTATATATCTATCCATCCATCCATATATCTATCCATCCATCCATCTATATATCTATCCATCCATCTATATATCTATCTATCCATCTATCTGCTCATCCATCTATCTATCTATATATCTATCTATCCATCCAGCTATCTACTCATCCATCCATATATCTATCTATCCATATATCTATATATCTATCCATCTATCTATATATCTATTCATCTATCTATCTCTATATTCCTTCACTCATCTATCTCATCTATCTCTCTCATCTATCTATCTATCTATTCACTCATCCATCCCTCTATCTCTGTCTATCTATCCATGCACTCATTTATCCATCCGTCTATCCATTCATTCACCTATCCAGCCATCCATTTATTCATTCATTCATCCAGCCATTCATTCATCCATCCTATCTATCTATCCAGCCATCCATTCATCCATCCTACCATCCATTCATCATTGCTGGTGTCACAATACAAGAAGAATGGATTGAAAAATTAAAGGATATTCTGATGCCATTATACTAACCCTATGTTTCCCACACTTTAGTAACAAGCCAGAGCTCTTGTACACGGCGCACTCCTGAACCCTGCATTGTATGCGTATCGCACTCCTGAACCCTGCATTGTATGCGTATCGCACTCCTGAACCCTGCATTGTATGCGTATCACACTCCTGAACCCTGCATTGTGTGTGTAGCGCACACCATAACCCTGCACTTTGTGTGTAGCACAAGCCTGAATCCTGCACTTTGTAAATTCCTGTAAATAGCGCACCCCTCAGCTCGTGACGCACTCCATGCATCCCCATACACCCCCTATGCTCGCTGCAGACTCAATGCATTGCCCATACAGCCCCTATACTCGTTGCATATTGCACTTTATATGTGTGCGCAGATTACACTTTTATCAAATATTTATTTATATATTATTTATTGAAATTTGTATGCTTTTACTGCTTTCTTTGAATTATTGTGGCGTACATTGTGGTGATAATTAGCTTTAGCACATTTTGTAGTTTTTTTGGGGTATGGGACAATGTGCCCGACTGCATGGCCTGTTTTCAATGTGTGACTGAGTTTTTGGATGGTTCTCTGGCTTCTTTGTGGCTGTTACTGTAACTTTTTATATTTAACTACCCCACTGACTTGAGGTTATTGCTGGCCCTGACATATGCTGGGGGCTATAATTGTTGGCCTTGATGAAACCTATTTTACTTCACAATATCTTCAGTGTACCTCCAGGCTCTTTTTGGCCTATACAAAGAGGGAAAGGTGGCACACTGCACACTACAAGCTATAGATTGGGAAGAATCACTCACATTTGGCCACACCCATTTTAGCCACATCCACATTTTAGGCACGCCCACATATGTAAAATTTCACTTATTCTTCCTGCACAGCACCCCCAAAAAATTTGGGCTGGAGCCGCCCCTGCGCCTCCCCCTCGTGTCATAGCGTGTCAATTAATATTTACAACATCCCAGACAAAATGAAGCAAAACTATCCTTATGGTCACGAAAAGAGAAAAAAAAAACACCATGAGATTGAATTGCGGGAACAACAATCAGGTAAACTTGTGTTCTCTCCTCTCCAAGTTCGATGTCGGCAAAGTAGAGTTATGTTTTTATGCATTTCTGTAGTGTTTTTTTCGGTCTTGCTAACCTAGCTGGGCAGGCAGGCAGTGCATCTCTTGGTCTGTGTCTAGCTGCTAATGCCAGTCACTTCCAGGGCTGTGTTTTGTGACTTTGTGCCTGACAAAAGTGAGAGTAAAATACAATTATTTATTAGGTTTGATAAACGACAAAGTGCAACGGTGTTTGTTTACTGCAGCTCGGAAAAGATAACCGCGTCGGGTGTGTTATCATGCGTTAGGCGCGTGCACGAAATGAAACGCACATCTTTTTTAAGCAGAAATATATGTGAAGACCAGGTAGAGGGCCCCTTAGCAGAATTTTGCTTAGGGCCCCAGGGAGGACCGGATCGGCACTGTATAGAGTTTAGGTTTAGTTACAGTGACCCTCCCCCCCCCTCCATTGATATGTCTGGACGTTCTTTGCAGGAAGCAGGAAATGGGTGGGAGGGGCTTGGAAAGGGTTGGGAGAGACATGTGTGTTTGAACAACAGTTGGTGTTTGGAAGGACAAAGGAAGGAGGCATGGCTCCCTGAAGCTGGATAACTTTGGAGACACTTTTGGGAGTTAGACTGAGCAAGAAACTATGGACATTACATCTTGACCTCTAAGTTGAGTAATTATTTAGTTTACTTAATGTGATATTTTGTAAGCTATAAATTGTGTTGTGTTGTGCATCCTACAGTTGTATGTGCAGATTTTTCCTTGTTTAGTAAAGCATTGATACACTACAGAAATTTAAAGTGGTTGTAAACCCACTTTTTCAACTTGCACCTACAGGTAAGCCTAGATTAAGGCTTACCTGTAGGTGCAAGAAATATCTCCTAAACCTACACGGTTTAGGAGATATTTACTAAAAATGACAGGCGCCGCTTTCTACGGCGCATGCGCGCCGTAGACAACGGAGCATTCATGGGGTTAATCCCATTCACAAAATCGGCTACTTCCCAGCAATCGCTGGGCGTAGCCGAATGAAAAGGCTCTCGCGCGCATGCGCAGAGTGACGTCTCCGCCGCTCCGGCCAATCACAGCGCCGGAGCGGCGCTGTGATTGGCTGCAGCGGCGATACCCGGAAGTAACCTTCCGGCTATCGCCGCAGCGATGGATGCGGCTGAAGAGGGAGACGAGGACGGCTTCGGGGGCCCCGATCTAAGGTAAGTGATGCATAATGAGCTATTATGCTAGTCATATTAGCTCATTATGCCTTTCTCTTACAGGTGGTTGTGAAAAAAATTAAAATTATCGGGTTTACAACCACTTTAAGCTTCCTTGGTTTTACCACAAGAACTTAATAGATAGACGTAAAGCATTACAAACGCAACACAGTAAGACAAGGGAGATAATAAAGCATTGTAATGTGGACAGGTCTACAGAGGGTTAAGCAAAAATAGCATGCCAGTATTATTAAATAGACATGAGCAAAGCAGATATCAATGTTTTAGTTTTTGGGTGGAAGGCATACCATAGCAATTTAGACTAGAGAAAACACTTTTCAGTTTTCAATTCTGGGTGGATGGCACACAGCTGAGACATACCTGTGAAGAGACTAAGGCCTCGTACACACGACCGAGTTTCTCGTCTTAAAAAACATGTCGTTTTTTTCGACGAGATTCTTGTTAAGCTTGTCGATTTTCTCGTCAAGCTTTCTATGCGTACACACTGTCATTTCCCAATTTCCTCGTTGTTCTCCGTGCTCACGTCCAGCACGTACGACGGCACTATAAAGGGGAAGATCTTTTTTCTTGGCGCCACCCCTTGGGCTGCTTTTGCTGATCTCGTGTTACCGCGTGTGAATTAAAAGTTTGGGAAGAGACGATTCGCGCTTTTCAGTCTTCGTACTTTTCAGATCGTTTTCTGCGGTTCAGTTTGTGCTTGTGGGTTCGTATCTTGACTTTCAGGGCGTCTAGGCAGGTCGTATCTGTTTTACAGTGCGTTCTTGCCTGTTTGTTTCTGTTTTTCAGTTCGTTATTCATAGGCCTTGCTGTTCTAAAGTGCGTTCTGTTCTGTACGTTCTGATTAGACGACCGTTTCCTAGCCATGTCGCCTGGACGTTCTCGACGTCGAGTTCGTGCTGTGCGTGCGCTTGGTGTTGGTCTGCTTGTTTTGGACTAAGACCAGTCCATGAACGGTGTGAGGAGGAGTTCATGGACCAAGAATTGGTTGCTCCAGCGGGACCAATTCTGCCACATGCCTCTGCTGCGGGAGATCGTCGAGAATAATCCTGAGGACTACAGGAATTTTCTGCGGATGTCTGACCCCGTTTTTCAGGAACTGTTGGCTTTGGTGTCCCCCTATATTACCAGGAAGGACACCGTTATGCGGGAAGTCACCAGTGCTGAGCAGAGGCTCATCGCCACGTTACGTTATCTGGCGACAGGGAGAAGTCTTCAGGACTTGAAGTTCACCACAGGCATCTCCCCCCAGGCTCTGGGCCTCATAATCCCAGACACCTGTTCTGTCATTATACAAGTCCTGCAGGAGGACTATATTAGGGTAAGTTTTCTCCCTTAACATCAAATTTTATGTATTACATGTATGCTAATGTATTGTATTTCTTTCATCCTTCCCTAATTACCATGATTGTAATATGCTGAGAATGTCCCCTTTGTCCCCATGCATGTTGGAAGCTTTAGATTGCCCCTTTTTTCTCCTCCATAAATATTTCCCTTCACTACCTTTTCCAGCAGGGGCGCCTGTTGCTCCAAATGTTTGGGGGTTCAAACCCCAATTTAGGAAATAAACTTCCTCCTTTTTTGCTCTGGTGCCTATTAAACGCCCCCAGTTGTCCCCTCCAATGCAGCCATTTTTTTCCCTCAAATGCAGCCATTTAGTCCCCTCTAATGCAGCCAGTTTCCCCCCAGCCCTGCATTTACCTTCTTGTGGTCAGCGCCATCCTTCTTCTGTCCTTGATGTCTTCTCCTTCCCTTCATGTTGCATCAGCCAATCATGTTACCATTAAACAGACTTGGTGAACATGATTGGCAGAGCAGCCTGTCAGTGTTTACCCAAGGAATGCCCCCCCCCCCCCGCGTCCCCGATTTTACTTTTAGGAAGCCAATTACATCCCTCAGGTTGTAATGTGCAAGACTATTTTACTACCTGTTTCTGCTATGCAATTTTAACCCCCTAAATGCCGCAATGATTCATATGTCGGTCGCTTTAAAAGAGGCCATCCACCTGAATAGTGTGCGGCATAGACAATACATAGGTTCATGCAACGCATGAACCTATGTATTGTTCTGAGTGATGGGCACAGGAGAGAGGGGGCAGTGCTCCAGCGCCCACTCTGGACGCACCGCCACTGCAATGCTATCCTGTCGCCAAACACATCTCCCCCCCCCAAAATAATTTAGTAATGGCCCATCAGAGGGGGTGATGAATATGATAAATGAGCCTTCCATTATACTTTTTTTAAACACCTTAATAAACGTATAAGTTGATTGATGTTGGCCTCTAATTTTTTGGGATAGAATTTCCTTGCAATGTATGACTTTGTTTTTCTAATATTATTTCATCTTGTTTCACTCCACAGCTTCCTTCCACGCCACAGGAATGGCAGACTGTGGCATCGGAGTTTGCCACGCGGTGGGACTTCCCCAACTGCGGTGGTGCCATAGACGGGAAGCACGTCCGCATCGTGCCGCCACCCCGTTCTGGGTCCTACTACTACAACTACAAGGGGTTTCATAGCATTGTGCTGATGGCGGTGGTGTCAGCACGGTATGAATTCCTCTATGTTGATGTAGGGAAAAATGGGCGGATGTCCGATGGGGGATCCTTCATCCAGACGGAGTTTGCCCTCCGTCTCCAGAGTGACGACCTTGCATTGCCACCGGATGCAGGGAATATTGAAGGACTCCCCTTTGTTTTTTTGGCTGATGAAGCCTTCGGACTCGGACGGCATCTTATGAGGCCATTTCCACAGAGAAACCTGACCCCAGAGAAGAGGGTGTTCAATTACCGGCTGGCCAGGGGCCGAAGAGTCGTTGAAAATGCCTTCGGCATAATGGCCAGCCGGTTCCGCCTTTTTATGACTTCTATCCACTTGGCGGACTACAAACTAAACTATGTAGTGTTATGCTGCTGTGTGTTACACAATTTTCTTTGCCGCAAATCTAATTCATATATGGCCTCAGTTTTGCCAGAGGCTGGACTTTCCCCTGCAAATCCCCTGCCGGGCCTGGAATCTGCCCGTCATGGCTTGCCCCCCCAAAATGCCCGTGAGGTTCGGGACAAATACATGGAGTATTTCACGGGTAGGGGGGCAATTCCTATGCCAGCCTATGTCTAAGTATCCCAATAAAAAGCTTGTTTAAACCTTTAATTATTTGTTCTTTCCTGTCTCCTAGTTTGTCTTTGTGCATTTGTAGTGGCAAGTGTATTTTACTTTAGTAAATAACAACCATTTCACTATGTAACCTTACAAAAGACCCAAATAAGCTTAGAGGGTATTATAAAAAGAAGCTACACGTTGTTTGTGGTCAAATATTTTACTCTGTGCACATTCTCTTCATTTTTTTTTTTTTTTTTATTTTGGGTTGGCCTGGCCCCAACCCGGCAATTTTTTGCTTATGAAAATACAAAAATAACAGTTGCATTTCAAAAATTACAACATTGGATACCTCTGAGCAATCGGAGACATTCACTTACACAAACTATGTCTCTATGTGCCCATCCTAATATGGGGTCCTGCCACCCCTTGGCCAGCCAAAAATTGAATATGCACACATTTGGGATTTTTTTTCATCTAGGAAGTTTACAATCCTGATCCCTATTGTCAACATGTGCTATCTGCCATCAGGGGTGATCAATGGACGTGTTTTGGGGGTGCATCCCCTTCCTCAGTTCACCGACTTTAGATACGAGGAAGGGGTTGCACCCACAAAAGACGTACATGGATATCCCCTGATGGCAGATAGCACATGTTGACACACTGTGTGCATATTCAATTTTTGGCTGGTTTTATAGTCAAAAAAATTCAAAAAATTACAAAAACAAACATGTAAAAACAAATGTGTTTGGATGGCTTATTGAATTCTCCCCAAAACATCGAGAATGTCTTTAAATGTTTGTTCCATCACATGGATTCTTTGTTTAATAAGGTCCAGTTCCGTGCTACATTCCATCACTTGCTGGATGAGGCGGAGGGCACTGTCAGCAGAGAACCGTGTACTATCCTTCACAACATTTACATCCCCTAAAAACCAAAAAAAATATGTATTATAACTCTGCAGGCCTACCTCTCTTACCTGAAGCTGTGGTGACAGATACTGACCTGTTGTGGTGACCAGATCCACAACGTCATCCACCTCTCCTTCCTGCACTTCTCCTTCCTCCACCTCAACTTCCTGCACATCTTTCGGTTGTGGGTCTTTGGGAGTTTGGGGTTGCTTGGAAGTTGTGGGGTGCATGTGCTCCCTGGAGTGTCCTCCTCCCAGTCTTCTCTCCCCTATGAGAATAAAACAAAAGGTCTATTTATCACACTGTAAATCTCATTGTTAAAATAAAAACAGGCTAAATTGCTTGGAAGTGGGGTACAAGTGTGTGTTTGTGCGGAATTTAAAGAAGAATGCATTATTTATGACCCAAAATATGTTTAGTATTCACATTTGGATGTAATTTTTTTGACATGGAGGCACCACAAAAATTCTCTGATGCACCTGTGTGGGACACCCAAAAAAGGCGGGTCTGGTGGCCCACACTATAGTGCTCCAAAGTACAGATGTGGAAGCAGCTGCTGAGTGTCCTCTCCTTTACACTGATAAAAGTTTGCATTTCATTCTCTTTACAAACACATCATCTAGACTAAAAAATTATCAACAATATTTGAACAAAAATGGCAGATGTCTAATTACTTTTGTGGCTCTAAAATAAGCCAAAACCGCGGATAGTGGCTGAACGAAGTGTCGGTAACGTAACGAACGATTACTGTGCCCAACCAAGTTCAAAATATTACATTTTGGAAGGGAGTCCAATATGAGAAAAAAAAAAAACATGTCAGTTTATAAAAAGATTAATAGCAGAAAAGTCTACATTTTACTTACTTTTAGCGAGCATTCTCTTTATGCTCCTCAACTGGTCTGGCTCCCTCAGTTTGAGGTCTGACCGCCTCTTTCTGAGCTGCTCATTTGAGCGTTTCACCCCGAACTTCGCCTTCAGACTCTTCACAACTTTAGTGAGGATTTTGGCCTTCCTTCTATTTGGTTTGCTATACGGCCCATGCTTGGCATCATAATCAGCCTTGAGCAAGATGTCCACCATCTCCGCCATCTCCGCCAAAGACATATTCGATGCCTTGAATCTCCTCCTTGATCGTGACGTGTCCTCGGTCTCCGGGCTTGTCTCCTCGTTAGTTGCGGAATTATCAGACACCTGCTGTAACTCCGCCATATCTGTCTGCGCGCCGAAAGAGAAGGGGCGGGGAAAAGATGTTAGTTAGAACGTCATGGGCGGGCGACGTGTGCGGAGCGACGTGTTCGAATTTTGACGCATGCGTGGTGTGTATATAGCAAACACACGTGACTATAGTACGTTCGGTGTGCGGAGAGAGGAGTTCAAGTGACAGACGTGCGAACGAAGGTATGTGATTTTGTGACTTGTAAAAATTGTTGGCCTATACTGTCTTGAGATTGTTGGAGGATATATATGGTGACTAGGATGTTAAGGAGGTAAGACTGTTTGCCTCACATTAGTTAAATATAATTTATTTAACTTGCAGATACAATATGAATGTCTTTATTAGCGACAAAGAGTTCCTGGCGGAATTTATTGACCGTGTAAGGGAGCTGCCGGCTCTGTGGGAGACGAAAAACCCCATCCATAAAAAAAGAGGGGTGAGAAAAGCAGCGCTGGAGAAGCTGCTCCCATTTGTGCATACCAAGGTGCCCACAGCCACAGCAAAACAAGTGGACACTAAAATTGGGAGCTTGAGAGGTACCTACAGGACTGAACGCTCTAAGGTGCTGGCTTCTCAGAGGTCAGGAGCAGCAGCAGATGATGTTTATGTCCCGATTTTGTGGTACTACAACAGGATGTCCTTCCTGGATGACCACATTGAGACAAGGCCATCACTCTCCACTCTTCCCCCCAGACTTCCCTGCAGCCAACCTGAGCCTTCTCTGGAGCAAGAGGAGGCAGCCATCCTGGATGATCCTGATTTGGCCATCTGGAGCCAGGTATAGTATTAACTGAAAATGTATTGGGATAAAATTAAAGTTTGACAAATATGTCAAGATGAGAAACATACATTATTTTGGATTCCACAAGTGAAATCAAGATCTGTAGACATTATTCTGCACTTAATTGTGTGCTAAATAGTCAATCTGATGTAGTGGTAAATTTAAAGCAAGGATTTATGCATTTACATTCTAATTGCTTCAATCAGGATTACAAAGTTTGATGCAAAGATTAAACCAACATATTAAACTATGTTCCTTTTTCATACACAGGATGAAATCAGCCAGGAGGAGGGTCTGGAAACTGTCAGGCAGGAGGAGGAAGGGCCCAGTGGCAGCCAGGAGGTGGCAGGGCCCAGTGGCAGCCAGGAGGTGGCAGGGCCCAGTGGCAGACAGGAGGTGGCAGGGCCCAGTGGCAGACAGGAGGTGGCAGGGCAAAGGAGAAGCACCAGATCCCAGGTGCCTCCCATCCGGCTTCACAAAAGAGGCAGGAGGGACAGGACCACCAGTGAGGCAGCAATGGCCCTTATTAAAGAGGCCCATGCCACCCTCAAGGAGCCCACATCCCCTGAAGAGGCCATTGCCGGCCTAGTGGAGGCTAAGTTCAAGGTGATGAGCATGGAGCAACACCTCCTATGCGAGCCCCTGCTCATCACCTTGCTCAACAAGGGGGTGATGGAGAAAATTACACCCAATACCGCCATATGTGAGGTGGCCCAACTGACCCAACCTCAACCTCCACCTCCACCTTCTTCTTCTGCCCCACCCCCTTCTGCTACACCTCCACCTTCTGCCCCACCCCCTTCTGCTACACCTCCACCTCCACCTTCTGCCCCACCCCCTTCTGCTACACCTCCACCTTCTGCCCCACCCCCTTCTGCTACACCTCCACCTTCTGCCCCACCCCCTTCTGCTACACCTCCACCTTCTTCTTCTGCCCCACCCCCTTCTGCTACACCTCCACCTTCTTCTTCTGCCCCACCCCCTTCTGCTACACCTCCACCTCCTCCTCCTGACAGGAGTACCCCTCCAGTGGGCCAGCCTCCAGCCAAACGAAGAAGGAAGGCTGCAGGGAAGGCTTCAGGAAAGGCTGCAGGGAAGGCTGCCAGGAAGAAGAGGAAGTGATGGCCTTGCTTCATTGTGGTCGGACAGAAGGCAGCCTGTTGTAGTACCACAGACTTGGGACATATATATCACCTGCTGCTGTTCCTGACCTCTGGGAGGCCAGCATCAGATTGTGTTCAGAAATGTTGGCCTTCTCAAGCTCCCAATTTTAGTGTCCACACAGGGTTGCTGTGTGCTCTGGGGTCCCTGGGATGCACAAATGGCAGCAGCTTCTCCAGCGCTGCCTTCTCTTTATTTAATTTATAAACATGAATAAATGTGATTTTTGTTTAAGTTCATACTTGACTATGTGTATTTTTAAATAAACAAAATCAAGCTTTGGAGTAAGCAGATACATTTGACTGACAATAAAAGGGACAGATATCACCCCCCCAAAAGAATAACTAAATCTGATTATCACAAAAACATGGTGGGAAATTTTAAATAATATAGATTCCAAAATTAAATGGAAGATCACTATCAAAACATTGTGAAATTATAATTAACATAATTTTGAAAAATCTAACCATTTAAATTATTCCTAAAAACTTGCACGATATAATACACATAAATCTTATAAAGAGCAGCATGAAAAAGGTTAAAAATAAGGCATAACTCTGTGTGAATATCAGCAGCAAAAGAAGGTCACTCGTTTTGATTAATGTAACATTCTAATGAAGATTTCAATGCAGAACATTTAAACGAGGAAATATTTTTGAGCGTGACGAATATGCTCTCTCCATTACGAAGGCTTGTTTTACCAGAAGATGCGCTCCCGTCTCATAGTTGCTTGTGAGCATGCGCGCTTTTGGAAGAGTCGTAAAAGCATACACACGAACCATTTTCTCACAAAACAGGCCGACGAGAAACACGACGAGGAAATCTGGAATCCTGACGAGAAAATAGAGAGCAGGTTCTCTATTTTCTCGTCGAGATTCTCGGCAATTTTCTCGTCGTAAAACCATACACACAAACGTTTTTGTAGACAAAAAAAATCTCGCTGCACTTTTCTTGACTGTTTTGGACGAGAAACTCGGTCGTGTGTACGAGGCTAGAGAAGAAATCTTCAAATAAGTGCAGAGTCAGAAGTGCTTCCACTTATAGAAATAGCCCCACTTGAAGAAAATGTCTTTATCCTGTGACTAAAATAAATCTTGTAAATGAATAGTCTTACCAGATTATAGTTTTTTTTTTCTTTACACTTACAATTGCTTTAATTTTGCAAAAGAACACTAATTTAGGTTGGGCTTTCCTAAATATTCTATTTCTGAAAGAAATGTGATCATGTTGAAGTAGATTATTTTTCAGAACCAACCATGCCTCTCATACAGTATGATTGAATGAACCACACATGCTCTGTCACTCTGACTGCTAAACAAACACATGGCAGTCTTGCGTTCAGCTTTTAGTGCAGAACACATATACAAAAAGTTTATATTGTAATAAAAAAAATGCCAATCTGAAATCCAAAACAGCAAATCCCATCACATACTGTACATTCCATTGTGCCAATATCTAGCTCTATGTATATAGGCACAGGAAATTCTTTCATGATAAATGTCCACTAAAAGTTGAAAAAGTGACTTTTTCATGATTAATTTACACAACTGTGGCTCTATTCCTCATACTGCATCATTTTAGTCAAGACATATTTATCTCCTACTTCAACTGACAATCCTTTATTTTTAACATCCAATTGCCACTAGGCTGTGTGCATCGATTTGACACCTTCTGTTTTCCTTGTAATAACACCTTTAGAGCCGGTTCACACAGGGGCGACTCGTCAGGCGACTCAGCCGCCTGACAAGTCGTGCTCAGCTCTCTTCAATGGAACTGTTCTAATAGGAGTGACGCAAGTCGCTCCGACTTAGAAAAAGGTTCTTGTACGACTTTGGGGGCGACTCGGGGCAACTTGCATTGACTTCAATACAAAAGTCATTTTGCAAGTCGCCTCTGAAGTCGTCTTCAGAACAAAGTTTGTGTGTGAACCAGCTCTCAGTGTAACATAAGATGTTTTCAAAACAAAATGGTGCAAAACCCACAATGTGTCTGACCTGTAGCATTGAACAGTGCACTCCTAATACCAATGAAATTGTCTCCTCATCCACATACACTTGAATGTAAAATGGCTGAGAGAGATCTCTATATTAATCAAAAATACTAAATTAATAATGGCTTTCTTTTAGATCTTCAAATGATTGTATACAAGTTATCTCTTGTTATTAAAAATATTTGCCCTATATCTTCAGTAAGTCTTTATAATTAATTAAAAATTTGCTCAGATACTTTGTCTGCAAAAATCTCATTGAACTCTCGAGAAAAGTTATTTAGGCCCAAACAATCTTCTTAAAACAATTACTTTAGTAAGTAATAATACCTTTTTTATTTTTTATTTTTTTACAATGAACCCTTTTCCAGGTATCTGGAAAAGTTAGCACCAAAATTTGTTGTGCTCTGATCCACAGAAGTGAAAGCTGTCATGGCATGACTGACTAGTCTGTGTAACTGAATCTGTGCTCCTCTGTAAGGACTGGTAGTACATTCCTTACATGTCACATAGTCTTCAGAGAATGATCTCTTACTGTTAGTCTTAGCTGTCACACTTTGTATCCCCACATTGTACAATTCGGTAACAATTTGGTTTCTCGTTTTGTAACATTTTTAACATTTGTAACTAACAAGACTTGCATAATGACATATGGTATAGTGATGTGGTATTGGCTTCAGGAGGAGGAAGATATATCAGATGTTACATTCTCCTATGTTCCTTCCCACTCTTCCTAACTAACCATTCAACCCTCTTGGATTCTTATACTGTTTCATAAAGTTATGTCAGCACTTCACGAGAGTAACGCCCATTCTTGCCTATATGGATTTAGTGTATAGTTAAGTTACATAACACCTCATTACTTACTAACATAGAACTCAGAATATAAGTTCATACACAGCAAATTACTCTTCTGTCCTCTGTCAGTAACCTTCCGAAACTAAAATTATTATTACATTATAGCATTCATATGTTTCATATATATTTCAGAAACTTTTATCACTTAAAATAGTATTAAACCCTAAATCTCTAACACAGAGCACCCCATCCCCCCTTCATGACTTCTTATTATTGTCCACCTGTGGTATAGGAGGAGTCCCTATAGTTCCCCCATAAAGAGGAATTTGTCTCCGATGGTTGAGATGCAGGACCTTTGATTCTATGAATAGTGTAGGACCCACTGAGTTGCCATCTAGATAAAGGAAGGCCCGTAGACGTGGTGTATCTGTATTTTGCAAAAGCATTTGACACAGTTCCCCATAAATGTTTACTGTACAAAATAAGGTCCGTTGGAATGGACCATAGGGTGAGTAAGGATTGTGTCCAGTGTACCACATCCCAACATTAATTCTCTTTTCTTCCTCGTGTTTCTTCATTTACGTGCACCCCTGCTTCCAAAGCCAGAAGCTTTCATTCTAAGTGCCAGACCCTCTGAAGAGATGATGGATAACGATAACAGGTGAGTACAGTCTACCGAATCCTTATGTTAAGTACCCTTTCCTCTAAAATTCAAGTCTTAACTCACAATGTTCAGGGCCTTAATTCCCCTACGGAACGCACAGTATTTGCGCAGCGATTTTTCAAACGCATTTTTTGGGGAAAAAATACACTTTTTTTAATTTTAATGCACTAAAACACACTATATTGCCCAAATGTTTAATGAAATAAAAAAGATGATCTTAGGCCGAGTACATAGATACCAAACACAACATGCTTTAAAATTTCGCACAAACGCGCATTGGCGACAAACTACATACATTTGTAAAAGCCTTTAAAAGCCTTTACAGGTTACCCCGTTAGATTTACAGAGGAGGTCTACTGCTAAAATTACTGCCCTCGATCTGACCTTCGCGGTGATACCTCACATGCATGGTGCAATTGCTGTTTACATATGACGCCAGACCGACGCTTGCGTTCGCCATTGGGCAAGAGCAGGGCAGGACAGGGGTGCTTTTTTTTTTTTATTATTATTAATTTTGCTTTATTTTTTTATTTTTAAATTGTTCCTTCCATATTTTTTTATTTTTATTGTTATCTCAGGGAATGTAAATATCCCCTATGATAGCAATAGGTAGTGACAGGTACTCTTTTTTTGAAAAAACTGGGGTCTTCTAGACCCTAGATCTTTCATCTGCCCTCAAAGCATCTGACCACACCAAGATCGGTGTGATAAAATGCTTTCCCAATTTCCCAATGGCGCTTTTTATATCCGGGGGGGGACATTCCCTCCCACTGCTTGTAAAAGCAGTCCAGAGGCTAATTAGCCACTAGGATTGCTTTTACATGAAAGCCGGCCGCTGGCTGAAAAGAATGATACCAAGATGATACCTAAACCCGCAGGCATCATTCTGGTATAAACATTCAAAGTCCAGCAACATACCAGTACGTTGCTGGTCCTTGTTGGACATGTATTGTAATCTTTTTTTTTTTCATGCAGCCAGTTGGCTGAACGAAAAAAGAGATTGATCGGTGGGTATGCCCACCATTAGAATACCGCCCTTCATCCACCCACTTCTAATGATGGGCATACATGCACCATTTATATATGCCGAAGCATGGGGGCATCCTCCCGCAAAAAAGTTATGCCGCACACACGGTCGGACTTTTCCACGGGCAAGCCTCCGTCGGAATTTTGACTGTATGTACGCGGCATTAGGAGCAAAATCGCTCCTCCGCCCCTGCTGCCCCAATGCTTCGGCATATATGCTTTTTTTTTTTTAACTGTGGTGGTGAAATCACCTCCTACAGCACTGGAGTCGCAGGGATGAGGCCTGTCTCTGCGAACGCTGCAGTTATGTGTGTTGTGTTTTGTAAGTGACAGTGATCGATCGATACTGCACTTGGGTGGCCTGGGCTGGACGGAGGGGAAAAACGCAGGTGCTAGCAGGTATCTGGGCTGATCCCGCTAACACTGCGTTTTTGGGAACCCTAAACTGCTGGGGACGCTAGTATAGATCTGATCAGATCAGATATTGATCTGTTCAGATACTATACCACTAAGGGAGGTGTATGCTTCACGCGTGGGTGTTAGCGTTACTGGCACTAAGCTGACGCTGCCTGGGGTGTGACGCAGACCCTCTCTGACGCTAAAACCTAATTGATATCACCCGCCGGGCGATCAGGGGGTTAAACCTTTATTGGGTTATATATACGGCGGGTGCCCTGACACTATAAAAAGCAAACTAACTAACCAGCGTCACCCGTAACACTTATATGGTGATCACTGGTGAAAGGGTTAACTAGGGGCAATTAGGGGGTTAAAACCTTTATTAGATAATATATGGGGGTACCTGACGCTATAAAAACCTGCGGCGAACCTAAAAAAAATTACTGGCTACCGATCGGCATCACCGACACTAAGACAGCGATCAGAAAAATGATCGCTTAGCGACAGTGGTGATAGGGGATGAAAGGGTTACCTGGGGGGCGATCAAGGGGGTTAAACCTTTATTAGATAATATATGGGGGTACCTGACGCTATAAAAACCTGCGGCGAGCCGAAAAAAAATTACTGGCTACCGATCTGCATCACCGACGCTAAGACAGAGATCAGAAAAATGATCGCTTAGCGACGGCGGTGCTAGGGGGTGAAAGGGTTATCTGGGGGGTGATCAGGGGGTTAAACCTTTATTAGGTAATATATGGGGGTACCTGACGCTATAAAAACCTGCGGCGAACCTAAAAAAAATTACTGGCTACCGATCTGCATCACAGACGCTAAGACAGCGATCAGAAAAATGATCGCTTAGCGACAGTGGTGATAGGGGGTGAAAGGGTTACCTGGGGGCGATCAAGGGGGTTAAACCTTTATTAGGGGGGGTTAGGGGGCTACACTGGACCTAAAACTAACTTTAGTGACACTTTTACAGTCACAAATGTCACTGATTGCAGTGATCAGTAAATAAATGGTCACTGCAATGACACTGTGACTGGGGGCTGGGGGGTGATCTGGGGGGGCCTGGGGGGGGCGATTTGTGTGCCTATGTGTCCTGGTGTCAGTGTGCTGTTTGTGCACTAACCTGTATGTCTTCTCTTGTACGGCACTCGGTATATGTGAGCGCCGCATGAGAGATGACATCACTTCCTCCTGCTTCCTCTGCCTGTGTTTACATTACAGGACAGAGGAAGCATTTTCATTCGCCGGGAGCGATCGCGGGGGGGTGGCCGGAATCGAACGGCTGTCCCCTCATCTCGGATCGCTCCCCAACGAATACCGACCGCTCACTGTATAGGAGGGGGGTCCGATCGGACCCCCCAACTGTACAAAGGCAATCACGTACACTTATAAAATACAGTGTTTAAAAAACTCGCTTTAAAAGAGTTCAGACTAAAACTGCAGCAGCGCTACGGACAAAAGTTCGTATGTACGTCTTCTATATCAATAGCTTGTATAGGTGATGAAGTAGTGGATGGTGAGTCTAGTTATATTTAATCCAAATCTTATTCTTAGTGCTCCTTTCACCAAAGTGTATTTCACAGCGTGGGGGGATTTTTAAAAAGTCCCCTTCAGGGGGCGCACTCACCAGATATAAGAAAAAAGCAAGCCTAGATACACAATCCTCCTTCAGCAATATTACAATAACTTTCTCTTCTTCTCCACCATAAACTCCACATGGTATCCCAGGTATATGTAAGGGTAAAGAATGTGTCCACATAGGTGTAATAGAATGTATAAATAATCAACTCCATTTTAAGTAGAAATGAACTTTGACATACTTAGCTTAACTGAATAGAGTCACACCCTGCTACTGATAGTCATTGTGATTAAGCCTGTTCATGCACTACCCTGATTGTCAGCAGTATAATATAAGATAAGAATATACTGAGTTTGTATAATTTTTAGAAACGTATGTGTTAAGACATAGCCCCTCCTATCTTTCTTTTACATATAAGCCACTCTAAAAAATCAATAAAGCCCAGAGATCTAATGAACACACTCAAATCCGTTTCCATGTGTCATTTTGATTTCTCACGGATCCGGGGGTCACTGAAAATGATCTTGCATTTACCTGAAGTACACCTGGGTGGCGATATCACCTGCTTCAGATGGTGGCAGTGGTGGAGATGAAAAAATCACCTTTGGTAAGAAGAATCTTTTTGTCTTTTAGACAGACTGTTTTCTCTTACCTTAGCTCTGATTTAAATTTCATCTAGAACTAAATTTATGTAGAAGAGGGATACGAACCACACCTTGGGGTATAGGGGATTTTTTGGGAAAATCCGCCTTTGAAAGTACCTTTGAGAAGGTCCTAATTAATTAGAAGCGTTTTGGTAACGCTGTAAAGTACCTTTGAGAAGGTCCTAATTAATTAGAAGCGTTTTGGGAACGCTGTAAAGTACCTCTCAGAAGGTCCTAATTTAGAAGCGTTTTGGGAACGCTGTAGAAAAGTGTACACGACAGTCCTTTTGGCAAGGAGCTGAAATGGTAAATGAGGATTATATTTCGGTGATCCAACCTACTTTCGCTTTTCTATCTGTCGCATAGAAGTAATAAGATAATTTGTTGTGTAGATACACTGACTGTAGGGGGCGGTTTGCACCATAGAAATGCAGTCCGGATGCGTTCCAGGTGGTTTTTTTACATGCACATTTTTGATGCGTTCCAGTGCGTGTTTTGTGCATTTTTAATGCAGTCCAGTGTTTTTTTCACCCCTCCAGTGCGTTTTTATGCATTTTTGCAGCGTTCCAGTGCAGGAAGGATGCTTGAACTGAAGTGCACTGGAACTGCAAGCACTGGTGTGAACTATGCCATTGAAGACCATATAACCTGCTTTAGAATTTTTATTTTATTTTTTTAAAACTCACTGGACTGCATGTGGTGTGAACTGGCCCTAAGGTTAAACAGTCAAAGTGGTCTACAGTATTAGAAATCTCCCTTGCTTATATCCAAATATTGTGAGAGTGGTAAGTACTTTTGTATGTATGATAAATGTTGTCGCTGTGGTGCAGATGGGACAAAGGAGTTTTAGCTATACTATAGGGAAAGTTGTTGTTAGTATAGGGAATTCTCTTCCATCTGCTCAGAGAAAAATGCTTACATTTGATGTGTTTGTTTGTTGTTGTCTTGGAATTCCAATTTAAAGTATAAGTTGTTTTTTCTTCTGAATGCAAACGGATTGTTGAGTAATTGATATGTCCTTTGATCCCGCCAAGTAGGAGAGCGTTGCTAAAGTGGGCAGGTGAGAGGGACAGAGTAGGGTACTCATCTGTGTGTGGTGCTTTATTGGAGTGATTCCTCCTATCCAAATTATTGTTTAGCACAATCCACAGAGGTATATGTCCACTTGCATAAATCTGCTATTTCACTTCAAGTGAAAGAGGGGATCAAACAACCGACCATACCTTCGTCAACGCTTTTGCGCAAAGCATACTGCTATATTTGCATTCCATATTCAGCGAGTCCGAGAGACTTGCTGAGGTGGAGAAAATGTTAAAGAAGGATTTGATTCAGAAAAGTTATCTATATAGATTAAAAAATACATGTTTATTGTTAAAATGTTGCAACTATTGTCAGTCTATTCATGAAATGTGTTGGGCCCATATTCCCATGTCAAATGCATAGTGAGTTGGAAACATTAAAAGGGGAATGTGACGTCACTGATAAATTAGATGTATGCGCTGGTACCAAATGTTTTGTTTTTTTTGAGGAATCTGATCAGATACAATTTTTTTTTAGAGTAGCATTTCAACTTATACATGGGGTATTTTGATTATTTCAGTTAGGTTCTGTTTCCGCTATTGCAACCCCAGATTTGCGTGATTTGCAGTGCGACTTTGCAATGCGATTTTTGATGCAATGTCATTCAAAAGTGTGAGAAAAGGTTGCACCGAAGTAGGAACAAAATAGTACAAGAACCTTTTTGTGTCGCTGCAACTTGAGTCGCACAAATTAAAACAAGGACCATTGAAATACATGGGTTTTTGACTTGTCATGCGACTTTGCATGTGTCAAGTCGCACAGCAACTCACAGTAGTGGAAACAGAGCCTTAGAGCCTTGGAGACTGACTTTGGGGACTGTTTTATTGACGTTAAAAGGTGTTGTTTTCTTTTCAGTATCGACAAATGTGATATAATTGCCCTGGGCTCCGGTGTTCAGTGAATGGTATTATGGTTTTGTTGACGTTGAGAAAAAAAAAAAAAAGGGAACTTTTGCATTGTATAAGGACATTGCCTGTTACAAGACAAAGGAATGGATATTTGTGCAAATGGTTTTAATTTGTGTTTAGGCTGTATGAACAATGATTGGGGATTTAAAAATGTTTGATTTTCTTTTTTTTGGTTAAATACAATTTTAGGGCTGGGTTCACACATATGCAGTGCGAGTTTGAGCTCTGCTTTCACAGCTAATTGACAAAGTAGTTGTTCAGCGCTTCATGTCAGTTTTGATCAGGTCAGGATTGCATATCAGGTCAGGATTTTATACTGTTCACAACTGAATGACATGTGCGATTCAGAAGCGTTCCCATAGAAGTCAATGGCCCTGAATTCGCATCTAAGCCGGACCGCACTGCCTAGAAAACGCACACTTTTTGGGTAGTGCGGAGTGCGAATGCACCGCAGGTGTGTGAGCCAGCCTCATCCAAGGAAGTTATGTATTCCTGGCGCTACGCCAGAGGAATTGTGGTTGGTAAAAAAAAAAGGAAGTAACTTAAGGTTTGTGTAATCCTATGCACTAGGGAAAAATACGAGAGAAAAAAAAAAGTAATGGTAAAAGGTGCTTAAAAGATGTTCAAAGGGCAAATATGGAAAACATTTCTAAATGAAGAATGAATGGAGTGGCCAAATGGATGTGAATAAAAGGAGAAAGTGTTTGTATCGTGTTTAATGAATGCACAAGGTATTATTTGATTAGTAAAATATCTTAAGTGTTTGTTTAAAATGTACACAAAGAGTCGTCTTATATTGTGTTTTCTTGTTCAGGGAGTAAAAATTATTAGGCCCATGTTCCTGATAATATATATTTCTCTAAAAGTTTGGGTTAAAGGGGTTGCTCCACCGGAAAAAAAAAATTAAAAGCCAGCAGCTACAGCTACAGCAGCTGCTGGCTTTTAATATTTGGACACTTACCTGTCCTGGAGTCCAGCGACGTCCGCAGCAGAGGACGAGCGACCGCTCCTCGCTCTGCTGCTCCCCCCGCCATCCTCGCTGAGGGAACCAGGAAGTGAAGCCCTGCGGCTTCATGCCCGGTTCCCTACGGCGCATGCGCGAGTCGCGCTGCGCCGTTCTGATTGGTGCTCCTGTGTTCTGGGAGCCGAGTGTCTCCCAGAACACCAAGGGAAGTCTGCGGGAAGTGACGTAACTCCCGCAGATTCCCGGAGACAGGACTCCCGGATGTGGGTGAAAATACCTGTCTTAGACAGGTATCTTCACCCCCCTCCCCCCTGAAAGGTGTCAATTGTGACACCGGAGGGGGGGAGGAATCCGATCCGCGGAAGTGAAAAATTAGGGTGGAGCTCCGCTTTAAGTAACCAGGATACACGAAATACATTGCTGCATATATTGAGTCCATGAGGTACTGAAATATGATGGGAAAGTTTGTTTGAATAACAGTCAGAGTGACTATTCTGGATATATTTACCTTTTGAATTCCCAGAGTTTCAATCATGAAGATATGTTAATGATGTAATGAAGTTTATCCATCAATGTTTTGTTTGTTGCTGATGATCAGATACATTTGAAAAGTTAGGAGGCTGACTTCTGAGTCAGAATATGTGTTTGGGTAAAATGTTCAGTTCTGAGTTCCTCGGGTCCACTTGGGTCCCGGGGATAGAAGAAACTAAAGTTGTTTAAGTTTTATTGAAGTCCTGCTGTAATACTGGATTAGAAAAAATGTTTAGTTTAAACATATTGAATCTATATAATAAAGACTGTTGCTGAGAAACATTTTATATTTCTGCATGCTTTACTTATGTTTGAGGTAATAAGGAATATTATTTTTAATACCTCCAATGGTTAAGGCCTTAATTGATCAGGTAGATTCTGTGATTATTCATGTTGGATGAGGAATATCCGCCCCAGCCAGCCAGAAGAAATGCCCATCCCATTCCTACCCTATACCCCATTCATACCCTGCCTTATACCCTATCCGGATGAAGAGATGACTACAGCTTTTACATGGAAATCTTCATTGTTCATCTTCGTTGTTCATCTTCGTTGTTCATCTTCATTGTTCATCTTCATTGTTCATCTTCATTGTTCATCTTCATTGTTCATCTTCGTTGTTCATCTTTGTTGTTCATCTTTGTTGTTCAAATGCCATGGGAGATGCTGAGATAAGTAAAGGCGGACACCTGTTGGAAAATATTCCTGGAATGACACCTTGAGGGTTAGCCATGATGCACGCCCAAGGTCTACGAAATTCCAGTGAGCATCACAAGGGAGTGATCCATATATGCCAGCCCGAAGACCCAAGTCTAGCCCAATGCATCAGTTCCCATCTGTCTGTGGATATCGAGTTCTATCCTTACAAAGAGGCAGGGTTTTGGGGTAGAAGGATCTCTGTAAAATATGGATAAACACAGAATCGAACCAAAAGTTTTGGGAATAGTTTAGGAGAATGAGAATTATAATGTGGACATTTATTTTTCCTTCCCTTTCATGAATTTATTGGACATTCAGAAGCCATACAAGAGATTTTTTTTGTGCTTTTCTTTGGGACAATTTTTTATTTTGGCCTAAAGGCTGTCATGCCCCTCCCACTTGCTTTTAAGGACTGTCACGCCCCTCCCCCCTTTGTATTTCATGGACAATTGCTATGAAGCTGAGATTATCTGTTTATTGTTCTCTATTTTTACATGCTTCGGATAATGATACATTTATGAGAAAGTAGTCCAGGTGAATGTTGGGGGCTTCAGGGTTTGTGATTATCACATTTGTGATAAAAGAGGGGATTGTAATAGAATGTATAAATAATCAACTCCATTTTAAGTAGAAATGAACTTTGACATACTTAGCTTAACTGAATAGAGTCACACCCTGCTACTGATAGTCATTGTGATTAAGCCTGTTCATGCAGTAGCCTGATTGTCAGCAGTATAATATAAGATAAGAATATACTGAGTTTGTATAATTTTTAGAAACGTATGTGTTATCCCCTCCTATCTTTCTTTTACATATAAGCCACTCTAAAAAATAAATAAAGCCCAGAGATCTAATGAACACACTCAAATCCGTTTCCATGTGTCATTTTGATTTCTCACGGATCCGGGGGTCACTGAAAATGATCTTGCATTTACCTGAAGTACACCTGGGTGGCGATATCACCTGCTTCAATAGGGTAATATTGTACAGACAATTTATTGAAAATAAAACCCTTTAGTTTCCCCCCTTACATAATGTGCGTACCATAATGGTATAATATACAGGCGATGTAATGAAATAAACGAGCGCTTCTGCGCTTGGAACTTGCCCCTGATGCACGCTGGATGTAAAATCCTGTTTAACGTTTCATGTGAGGCAGGTCCTGGAACGCATCCGCGTCACTTCCGGTTTTCTAGATGTGTTGGTCACGCCCTGACGTTTCGTCACTTCCTGACTTCTTCTGAGGGCGTGACCAACCATCATAGCAACCGGATTAAATACAGGGCCACATCCCGCCCTCCGGCTGGACGTCAGACCACGCTCTGCGCACCTGCGTCGTCGCGCATGCGCACTGAGTCAGTGTGCGTCCATGACCTAGTGTGGGCGGAAGTGTTTCAAGGCGCAGCTCGGTATGCCTCCCTCTGATTGGCGTTTGTGTTCGGGCTGCGCCTTGATTGGTCACTGTGTGTTTACATGTCGGGACCAGCTGGACATATGCAAATGCCAAACTCGAGGGGACATCTATGTGCTGATTGTCAGGGATGATCCCAAACAACAACCCCATACTGATGTCACCCCCGCAGCTGACATGTGTGAACAGGAACTATATGGGCCTGTTTCGTTTGCATGCAAAAGTCCGCAGTGCCCCGGTGGCAGACTTGCATGTTGATGTTTATATTACACCATCCGGGGTTTGTGATAAACACAATATAAAGTGTAAAAATCTATGCAGCCAACATATTCAAATTGGTTATAGTGCATGTAACCTCTTACTAATAAAACAGCAATAAACCAGCGATCCAACATCAAAAAACTGAGAAATAAATATATCAATAAATTAAAATCGATATAAATATACATGTTCGTGCGTCAGGCACACTGTGGGTCTGTTAATAAAATTCTGTCTATAAAAACACTGGCTATAAAATCCATTGATAAAAATTCGTTATTGAAATATATTAATACAAAAATATATATTGATAAAAATTCATTAATAAAAATACATCGATAAACTTCATCAATAAAATCCATTAATAAATTTTACCAATAAAAAAACATTAATAAACAGAACCCCTGAATCTGAGTACCTAATACATAAAACCCTGACTCTGAAAATGCTTTATGATGTTGGGGTTTTGGGTTATGTAGGGTAACTTAGTGTTAATCCACCTTTCATAATGGGCCCCTCACTCATAGTATATTCTGTAGGTAATGTTTTCTTAATCAGATGAGATAAGTTTGACATTGAACAGTTTATCACGTGCAACAGCAGCTTCGTAGTTTATGCTCTGAAATGTCCGTGTGGACTCCTTTATATTGGACGCACTAAAAGACTACTACGCATCCGTATAGCTGAACACGTCAACAATATAAAGATTGGCTATAAAGACCATAACGTGTCACTACACTTCAAACTCAAACATAACCAGGACCCCTCAGGCCTCCAGTTCTGGGGCATTGAAAGCTTGGAACCACACTGGAGGGGTTCACATAGAGTTCGTGAATTGTCCAAGAAAGAAACAAAATGGATTTTTCTAACTGAAGTTTTAGCGCCCAAAGGTTTAAACATAGAGCTTGACATCAATTGCTTTATAAGTGACTCATAATAATAGTACGACACACTACCAAAGTGCCAGTTACAAGGTTCATAAATATACACGTATGGCTCCTACCCTGTATATTTAGTCGGTTGGCCGAACTCTTATCTCATCTGATTAAGAAAACATTACCTACAGAATATACTATGAGTGAGGGGCCCATTATGAAAGGTGGATTAACACTAAGTTACCCTACATAACCCAAAACCCCAACATCATAAAGCATTTTCAGAGTCAGGGTTTTATGTATTAGGTACTCAGATTCAGGGGTTCTGTTTATTAATGTTTTTTTATTGGTAAAATTTATTAATGGATTTTATTGATGAAGTTTATCGATGTATTTTTATTAATGAATTTTTATCAATATATATTTTTGTATTAATATATTTCAATAACGAATTTTTATCAATGGATTTTATAGCCAGTGTTTTTATAGACAGAATTTTATTAACAGACCCACAGTGTGCCTGACGCACGAACATGTATATTTATATCGATTTTAATTTATTGATATATTTATTTCTCAGTTTTTTATTTCTCAGTTTTTTGATGTTGGATCGCTGGTTTATTGCTGTTTTATTAGTAAGAGGTTACATGCACTATAACCAATTTGAATATGTTGGCTGCATAGATTTTTACACTTTATATTGTGTTTATCACAAACCCCGGATGGTGTAATATAAACATCAACATGCAAGTCTGCCACCAGGGCACTGCGGACTTTTGCATGCAAACGAAACAGGCCCATATAGTTCCTGTTCACACATGTCAGCTGCGGGGGTGACATCAGTATGGGGTTGTTGTTTGGGATCATCCCTGACAATTAGCACATAGATGTCCCCTCAAGTTTGGCATTTGCATATGTCCAGCTGGTCCCGACATGTAAACACACAGTGACCAATCAAGGCGCAGCCCGAACACAAACGCCAATCAGAGGGAGGCATACTAAGCTGCGCCTTGAAACACTTCCGCCCACACTAGGTCATGGACGCACACTGACTCAGTGCGCATGCGCGATGACGCAGGTGCGCAGAGCGTGGTCTGACGTCCAGCCGGAGGGCGGGATGTGGCACTGTATTTAATTCGGTTGCTATGACGGTTGGTCATGCCCTCAGAAGAAGTCAGGAAGTGACGAAACGTCAGGGCGTGACCAACACATCTAGAAAACCGGAAGTGACGCAGATGCGTTCCAGGACCTGCCTCACATGAAACGTTAAACAGGATTTTACATCCAGCGTGCATCAGGGGCAAGTTCCAAGCGCAGAAGCGCTCGTTTATTTCATTACATCGCCTGTATATTATACCATTATGGTACGCACATTATGTAAGGGGGGAAACTAAAGGGTTTTATTTTCAATAAATTGTTTGTACAATATTACCCTATGTGGACACATTCTTTACCCTTACATATACCTGGGATACCGTGTGGAGTTTATGGTGGAGAAGAAGAGAAAGTTATTGTAATATTGCTGAAGGAGGATTGTGTGTCTAGGCTTGCTTTTTTCTTATATCTGGTGAGTGCACCCCCTGAAGGGGACTTTCAAAAATCCCCCCACGCGGTGAAATACACTTTGGTGAAAGGAGCACTAAAAATAAGATTTGGATTAAATATAACTAGACTCACCATCCACTACTTCATCACCTATACAAGCTATTGATATAGAAGACGTACATACGAACTTTTGTCCGTAGCGCTGCTGCAGTTTTAGTCTGAACTCTTTTAAAGCGAGTTTTTTAAACACTGTATTTTATATGTGCATTTTATTTTAAGCAGCTGCTGTTTATTTATTTATTTATTTATTTATACATTTTTTACTATTGTTTATATCTTTACGGTGTTTTATCCACAAGCGCAGAGTGATACTAGGAAGGAGGGCCAGGCTATTTTAGTATCTTTTATCAATCACGTACACTGTACGTGATTGTGCCTGTCGGTGCCATTCTGCCGACGTACATATACAGTGAGCGGTCGTTAAGTGGTTAAATTGATGACCAAAAGTTTAGCAACTAGAATGAATACTTTTCTATCCAATTATATCCATCCAGACCAAGTAGGGTTTGTTCCCAATCGGCAGGTTCCTGACCAAACCCGATGGGTGATAAATGTAATAGCAGCGCTTCATTCAAACTGGGACAATCATGGCAAGCGTAAGGGCATGCTGTTGTAGTTAGACCTTTGCAAGGCATTCGACCCTGTATCATGGGATTATATACTCTATGTATTGAAACGATATGGATTTGGGCCTAATCTTTTAACTATATATTGCAGACATTGTATAGCGCACCTACTGCTAGACTGCATAACATAGATATACACAGAGGGACACGACAAGGTTGCCTTTTATCTCCCATCTTATTTATAATGGCCCTGGAACCCTTGCCCATCAAACTAAGAGGTCACCCAGATATAAAAGGCATATATTGTGGAGATAGGGAACACAAATGTGCCCTTTTCGCTGACGACATATTGATGCTTCTCTCATTCCCAGTAACGTTGCTACCTAACTTATATCAAACCTTATGCCATTTTACAGCTATCTCGGGTCTTACAATTAATCATTCAAAATCGGTTGCTTCAACCACTTCCCGCCCAAGGTACGTATATGGAGGTCCTTGAATTTGAGTGGGGATATCTGAATGATACCTGCAGCTACAGGCATCATTCAGATATCGTCTTTTAGAGCCAGCGATTCTTTGCACCGTAAGAATGATCATAGCGGCTGTTCCGCCACTTGATCTTTCTTACGGGCAGCGAGAGGGGACGACCCCCCCTCCCGCGGCCCTCCGGTGCTTCTACCATCTCACCGCTGTGATCGGTGAGTCGGAGAACAAATCCGCCGGCCCCAGATGCTTACCATAGAGATTTCCGGCGGACCAGATAGTTGCCGGAGTCTTTATGATCGTTCGGAAGCCGGGCGCGATGTTATGACGTCATGCCCGGCCTCTGCATAAAAAATAACGGTGCCGCCTCCGCTGGGAAGCGGAGATTGTTTTTTTATTTTTTTATTTCAGGCTTCCGAGCCTAGAGGTGAGATGTGGGGTCTTATTGACCCCATATCTCACGGTAAAGAGGACCTGTCAAGCTTATTCCTATTACAAGGGATGTTTACATTCCTTGTAATAGGAATACTTGACGTGATTGTAGCCGTATTAGTGCAATTGTGACAGAGAAAATTGAGTACTGTCCGTTATACTTTTTTTATTTGTACTAACATACAATTTTTCAGGACAAGCTTTCGGGGTATGTCCCCTTCTTTAAGGTCCAAGCAGTACTGATTCACAATTTTTTTTAGCAGAATGTTAAAATAAGACAAGAAAAAAAAAATCTCTGCGGGAAAGGAAAAAAGAAAAACAAACACATACAAATCAATGGTAATAAAGATAACAGCAGAGTTAGTGAGATAAGACAGAGGGAGAGATGAGGGGGGATGCTAGTCACAGTAAAACTGTAGTATAATGGGTAAGGAAACCAATATCTAAATTTAGGCCATTAGTTTTTGTGTCAAAAATAATTATCATTTTTTGTTCAAACGTTTTCCTTTCCTGGATAGTTCTGAAATTTCCTTTAAGAACTAAAACATTGAGGTCTACTATAGTGTGGTCCGGTTGTGAGAAGTGATGTCCCACAGGTGTGCACAGGTGTTCCTTGATGGTATGTCTGTGAAAATTCATCCTCGCTTGCAACTGTCCTGTTTTACCAACATAATGTGGCAAAGGATCCTATGTTGGTGAAACCCGACAGAAGTTGCAAGCGAGGATGAATTTTCACAGACATACCATCAAGGAACATGCTCCTCAAATCCTCTCCCTTCTTGATGTCCTTCCCGGCAAACTCTGTCCTTGACGGCGGCTATGTCAGCCTGATCCACTTGTGCCCTTGGTGATCACATGAATGCCCAAAGGCGTTCCAGCCTTTTGGCTGGACGCCTGATTTACTGGCCGCTCCGTGAATCCCACTCGCCGCCCTATATTCCTCTTGAGAAATCACTTTTCCATTCTGGGTGTTTTCTCACTTTCCATCGCTAGAGGGCACTCCTGTGTGTTTTCTCTATTTACAACACAGCGGAGAAACACGGCATGACGTCAGCGGCGTGGATCGTGCATGCGCGGTACAGCTCTGTGTCCGCTTCCGGTCTACGGACCAGATCGGGGGTATAAAAGCCACTTGCTCCGGCATTTAAACGCTGCTGAGCCCCTGGGACAACGTATGCTGTCATGGCTCTACAGGTAACTCTATTTGACTTGGCACTGGCGATTTCCATCCTAAACCTTCACCTATCTTCTTTTGATTGGTGCTATTGTGCACCTGACATTTTTTACTTAGAGGCATGGTATGCCTATTGGTGCATATTACAGTGAAATCATTCCTCTGTTTCTGTTCATCTCTTTGAACTGTTCGCCTTTTTCTGTCTATCATGATCCCCTCTTTGTTTTTCCTGTTTAGTTTTCTGGATATTACTACTACTTCAGAAATAAGTGACAGCACTAGTCCCAGGAAATAGGCCATCAGTATATTTTGCCTATGTAAGTTGTTATTCTTTATCTCAGTGTTCCCCAGTGTGGTTTACATTTTTCCCCTTCTGGGTCCATTTACTATATTTTATAACTTGTAGATACTGCTATATAGTTGGTCATCTTGTTCCCCCTGTGACCACCTGGCATGATTTGATGGTTTGGGCGTTAATTGCCGCCCTTGGGGTGCAGCTGCTTGGACTGGCTATAGCAGGGAGAGGTAAGGGGCTGCACTTGTGGGGGTGGGTGTGGCGCATGCATAACAATAAATTGATGTTAAATGATATACGTGTGGCACATATTTTTTCTGTATTTTGATGCACATATATTTGTTTTTGTATTTATTTCTTTTTTTTAGAAGGCTTGTACCACTCATTGGACAGTTTCCCTTTGAAGAAGCCCGATATATGGGCGAAACATGTCGGGAATTTACTCCATCTGACTGTCCTATTAACTGTTATTTTGTACTTTCTCTCTCCATTCAGTTTTATCCCTTTTTTATTTTGATGTTCAAAATAAAAATATTTTAAATAATTTATTTGATATATTGCATTTGTGCACCCTAAAAATCCCATTATTTCCTCTTTTTGATGATTAGAATGTTGTCAATACAGTCATGAATGGCTTCTATTTATGACTGGTTTACTTACTTTTGCTGTGGTTGGCCCACAGCTTTGGTGACACTGAACTACTCTGCTGACAAGATGAAAAAAAAAAGTAACAGGTACCCCCACAGTGAGATCTCTCGGAAGTTCGGCACCCCTCCTCCTTCCCCGCCCCCAGGCTATTCATAAAGCACAGCGAGCTGGAACTGGCTGTGAAGCTGAACGGCTTCACTGCCAGTTTCCTATACCATGAATGGCTTTGGCAGCCTGGGGACAGGGACCCCCTTCTCCCCCGAGGACAGGGACTCCCTTCTCCTCTGGGGACACCTGGGGACAGGGACTCCCTTCTCTCCTGGGGACAGGACTCCCTTCTCTCCTGGGGACAGGACTCCCTTCTCTCCTGGGGACAGAGTCCCCCCTTCTCCCCTAGGGACAGGGACCCTCTGGGCCACTCACCTGGGGACAAGGACCCCTTCTCTCCTGGGGACAGGGACCCCTTCTCCCCTGGGGACAGGGACCCCTTCTCCCCTATTTGTGCTTTTAAGCGCAAGGAAATTATTTGCTTATAGGAGAAGCTTAAAATTTCCCGGACAGTTTTTGGCGGATCAGAAAGGAAGCCATCAGATCTTCCTAATTTAGTGGACCTCAAGTGGGAAAAGAAATCCAGAACCAGACCAGCAAAGGCCAGCCTATGGTAAGAAAACCATACTTTAAGTTTTTTGAACATTTTTGCTGTTCTGTGTTCGGGATCTTGATTCTCTGTCCGCTGGATGGGGTAAGGTCTACTAGGCAAAGGAACCTTATGTTTTTTGTTGCTTTCTGTATAATGACGGGACTTTAATTGTAGGTTATATTTTTGTAATTGTAAGTAGGTCTATTAATTGGGGGAGTACCTATATTTGAATCTTCCTATAGTTCCAATTTAATACTTAAAGTATGGTTTTCTTACCTTCCAATTTAATACAAACCTAAAGTGAATGCTGTATGTGTATGACTAAACAGGCTGACGCTGTGTGTAAGTAACTGATGCTGTGTAATAAGTTTGTGATGCACATGAGAAATGGAGATGTGTGAGTTGTGTATGTTGTTAAACTGATTCAAGACACAGATGGTTTGTATTGACGTTGCTTTTGAAAATGGCTGCTGCATATTTACTGTAAGTGGCCATGTGGCTGAGAGTGGTAAGGGCGGCCAGGCATGGCTGTTACATCACTTACAATAGGAGCTGTTTGGTAAAAGGGCTACGCTCTGTGGGTGGTCTAACATGAGGGAGCTCTAATGTTTTGAGATGAAAAAATCATGCATACAAGCATCATGGTTTGTATTTCTCAATGTCTTGTTCCTATGGGAGATGATGCCAGAGTAAGTATATGAACTTTATTTGGGAGCAAGAGTGTATGTTTGAGCCGTGTTATTTTGTGTTTTATGTAACATTGGTGGTTAGGGAGAGGTTTGTTTGATTGGAGAGCCTGTGTTGTTTGGTTGACCAGGCTCCCTAGTTGATGTAGCCTAAAATGTTTGTCTACAGTTAAGTGTTCATTTGGTGTCTCAATTGTTAAGAAATCTCGGTTTGTGCTGATTTTAGCGGGATCAGCAATTGCATTTCCATGTGTTAAATTCACCATGTGGTCCGATTGTCGTCAGCCATTTTGTTGTAGTACCATGTGGTTGTGGCCTGATTTTTGTCTGCCATTTTACTGTAGTCCACATTTCATCTACCATGTGGTCGTGGTCTGGCTTTCGTCGACCATTTAGTCATGGCTTGATTTTCGTTTGTTGCAACTTCCATTTCGTGTCTGCTGTGTTTTGGTTCTGGTGGAATTTCTCTGCTTTTCGGCCAGGTTTCAACATTTAGTGTGAGTTAAGTAGTACGGTCTGTTCTGTGTTGGAAAGGTGATTTTGGTTTGTAGAGGCGCAGTTTCCATGCGGTCTGAACCACCATCACCATTTTCTTGTTTTCCTTTTGAATGAATTCAATCTTTTCAGGTTTAGCTATTTTTGTACACTTTTCAGTGAAACTATTGCATTTTTTTAATTGAATTTTGGTTTTGGGTGATGTCTCTACTTTGCACTGAATTTCAGTGGATAGTGAGACTAAATTTTGACTGTGAGTTTTCGGTGTGTTTTTTTTTAGTTTTGGTTGTTTGGGCGTTTTCTTTGAGTTTCTCAGAGGGCAATTCATGCCCCTCCCCTATTGTTTTGGGTTTTATCGCTTTAGCTGCGTCTTGTATTGTATAGCTTGCGGTAGGGAAAAAAAGGCTTTGGTTGACCCTCTTGTGTCATCTTTTTGCAGGAGTTTCAGTGGTCTGACTGCCCAGGGGATATCGGAGTAGAAGGGGGATTCCCTCCCATTTGCAATATGGGGGGTTTATTTCACCCTTTCCTGGACAAAAGTTGTATTTTAAACGTTGAAGTTTCCTATATGATGTTAGCCATAGATTTTTTAATGTCTTGATAGACATAATTTGATATTCAGCAAATGTGAAGCTAGGCTCCCCTCCCTCTTCCTGTCCATTGATATGATGTGATGTATCAACAGGGAGTTGGTGGGAGGAGCTTGGGGGTCTTTTGAAACGAGCATGTGGGCAAAGGGACTTGTGTTTTGGAAGGACAATGGAAAACACTTTGGTTTTTAAATTTAATTCCAGTTGTTTTGTGAAGTTTTATACTGTAATACAGTTTTGGGTAGAGTAAACGGGAGGCATCCAAGTTATTGTTGGTAGAAAGAAGCCATAATATTGTTTTGAATAGTGGAGGATTTCATGGTGCTTTGTTTTTTGTCTGACAAACCCGTTTAGAGGGCTGTATATCGTGAGACCGGTCAGGCCGTACTCATGTTACATGTTCCACCAGTAAGATTTGTTAGTTAAAAAAAAAAAAAACTGGCTCCTTACTCCTAGATTTAAAGCAAATTTGTCAAGCCCTGGTATATACCATGTTTTGTAGACTCTAAATTTCACACAGACTAAATAACACACCATATTTTATAATTTTTTTGCCAAAGTAGCAGAATACATTTTGGCCTAAATTTATGAAGCAATGATATTTGCAAAGTTACAAAAATATCACCAAAAGAAAGCTATTTCAAAAAATTATAAACTTTTTTGGGTACCATGTTGCGTGACTGTCAAAGTATTACATGAGCTTTCCTGGCCAGCAGAGTGAGATTATGGCTGGTGGCTATAATCACATCAAGAAGAATCTGACAGGCTGGATATACCAAAGTTGATCGACGGATTGTCTTGGGTACAATAAGCCTGCCCATACATGGACTGAAATTTGAAACAGCCAAATTTGATCCATGTAAGGCCAGCTTTAACCATGGTAAAACTTGGTGCAGGATATTTGAAAAAGGTGCCCAATTGTGCAAACATGCTGCAGCCCAATTAGCCATAATTACAAAGTGAGTCTTATGAGACAGGGTTGTGCCATGGGTCTCGATCTAAAAAGTGCTCTGAAAATAACGGTTCAAGGCGTTTCCAGGTCTCATTACAGGCTGCATGTTCAGTCCAGTGTGTTCTATATAAGGCCTCCTAGGACAGTAGCAAAAAACTGAGGCATGCTAGGTAGAGGATGGCTTAAACAAGACCTGGTTTACCATTTTCTCTGTCTTTAATGGCGCGTACACACGTACGTTTTAAATGTCATTTTTTAAACCAACGTTTTTCTCTTAGTTGTTTTTCTTGTTTCCTCTCAAGCCTGTCTTGCATACACACGTTCATTAAAAAAAACGCTTGAGCAAAGCGCAGTGACGTACAACACGTACGACGGCACTATAAAGGGGAAGTTCCGTTTGGATGGCGCCACCCTTCATGTTAGTAAAGTTTGTTGAGCGACGATTCGCGCTTTTCAGCCTTGTACTTTTCAGTCCGTTACAGTGTGATGAATGTGCTATCTCCATTACAAACGCTAGTTTTACCAGAATGAGCGCTCCCGTCTCATACTTGATTCTGAGCATGCGCGTTTTTTTTCCCCTCGTAAAAGCATACACACTACCGTTTTTCACGACTTTAAAAAAAATTACGTGAAAAATTACGTGAAAAAATAGAGCATGTTTGAAATTTTTAATGGCCGTTTTTCACGTCGTTAAAAATGCTCTGGAGCATACACACGATCGGTTTTAATGGCCATTTTTAAAAATGGCATTTTTAACAGCATGAAAAACGATCGTGTGTACGCGGCATTAGTCTTCGGTCACACTGACTCCGAATTTAAAATTGTTAGACTTCACTTGGACCTGCACAATTTTGAAGTCGCATGTCTGACTTGGAGGACTTCTATGCAACTTCATGCACAGATGTCGCATGACAAGTGGCACTGGGTAACTCGGGACTAAACCTCCTATAGGCATAACCCGACTTTTTAAAATAATTTTATTGCACACTTTTCAAAATAAACAAACAAACATCTGTTACAATCTCTTATCCAAGTAACAGTAGTAACAGTTGGTAGGCTTCAAGATGTTTCAAATTACCAGTCCTGAGGTCATTTGATGAGAAAACATTTTTGTTTATATATAAACCACAGTAAAAAAAAAAAAAAAAAAAACATATTCCAAGCTTTCATAAAGCCAAGTGAGGGGACCCGCAAGTCCACAGATATCAATAACCTTGTAACAAGTAACTTTCAAAGTCTTGCCTAAAAACGTAGTGCAAGTAGAGCGGGGAAAGATGTGGGTAGCGGTAAAGAGGCGAAATGGGCGAGGCATTTCTCTTTTCTCCTGGAGATATACTGTGAATGACCTTAAAGCTAGCTTGAGCAGAGCTACATTCACTTCCCCTTGAATGCGAGACATTACCTGTAGATATGAATCGGTGGTAGTATTATATCTCCAAGGCCTCCATTTCTATCTGAATTTTTCCTCAGAATTGTTGAGGATGGAAGTGAGGTAATCCATAAGTAGATCTAGTTGGTGGTTGTGTGTTTCCACAAAGGGTAAATGCAAGGCTTTGCCACAATTAAAAGGTCAATAGTAAGGGAATCGTTACATTTTAGTGCAGGTCTGTCAGATGGAGAAGACAAGCCGCAGGGTTCTGGCTCAAGTCAACTGATGTCAGTTGTTTAATTGTGGCTGCCACATCCCACCAAAACGGCTAAAGTTCTGGCCAGAACCAGAAAATATTGGACATTGTGTCCAGCAAGTGTCCGGGACATTGTGATCTATTTTGTGCAACATCTTGTATCCCATTTTCTGGTACCTGTTAGCATGGATGATTTGTGATACAGATGCAATATCTTGTCAATTTGATGGGTTGAGAATTTGGTCCCAAATCTGATACCCAATGTTGCATGAACATTGACGGGTAGAATTAATCGGCAGGTAAATTATATAACGGCAAATATCTAGATGGTTTGCCAGTCTTACATAAAGATTTGAACATAGTTAATAGATAGGGATTTCACAAACATCTGTATATAATGCCTAAGCTGCAGGATGCTTCAGAAGTCTAAGGGAGGATGAATTTCTCTTGGGACAGTATCTTGCCCTGTGGCAAGAGATACAGCAGTTGAGATTTACCTGCCAGATTTAGGTGGCTAAGATTTTTATTAGTAAGGCCAGGCACAAAATCTGGGCTCACTATTACAGGGGCCAAGAGGGACATATAGGAGAATAGGATTGTGGAGCGGAAAGTGGCTCTGGATTTTTGAATGGCGCTTCCATTCACTGGCTGCAACTTTAACTCCCTGGTCAATAGCCATGGTAATCCCAAAATAGGTACTGAGGAGTTTCTTTGATTACAGGTAGAAGTCATAGGTATAGTAGACTTAAGCTGGCAATAGATATACAGTATTGAAATTCGGCAAGTTGACCAGGAACCAGACGATTTTCAATCCATCTATGGCTGTTCACATTTGACAGAAGTTGATTCGCTGATCGGCTTCTCTCAAATGAGACTTTTGGAAAACGTATATTAAATCGGCACCCTGCAGCTCAGTGTAATCTGACAGCAGGAGTCCCTGTAAGAAAAAAGTAGCACGGCAGGGAGGATTCCTCATTTTACCTCACCTGTGTGGATTAGGAAATCTGCCTTTTTCTTTTCCATTCAGCCCGCTGGCTGATCAAAAAAACAATCATCACTCTATGGCCAGCCTTATGCCATTCAATGTTCGATGTGAGCTTTTGTTCGGATATTCCGACCGTGTGTAGGCTCCATTGGACATTTGCTGTCGGAAATTCCGACAGCAAATGTTTGAGAACAGGTTCTCAAATTTTCCGACAACAAAAGTTCTTGTCAGAAATTCCGATCGTGTGTAGCCATTTCCAACGCACAAAAGTGCTGTGCATGCTCGGAATCAATTTGACGCATGCTCGGAATCATTGTACTTAAATTTTCTCGGCTCGTCATAGTGTTGTACGTCTCCGCGTTCTTGACCATCGGAATTTCCGAGCAACAGTTGTGCGACCTACAAGACAAGTTTGAGCCAACATAGTGTTGGAAATAATTCCGCGCTGCCCTTCAAATTAGCAACTAACACAGCAATTAGACAATAGCAAAAACAATATAGGAACCAATAGTGTAGCGCTTTAAATAACATGATGCAAATGGATGTGCATAATCCAAACACTCAGGTGATGAAACAACAGTAAAAAAATGAATGAATAAACAATGGTGATGAACGTGTATGCAAAATGTCCATAATATATAAAAGTCAAAACGACACTGTTTAAAGTGAAAGTTCAAAGTTTCATATTGACATCAAGACAAAGAACAAACAGTGAATGAAATTATACTGGAGTAAATTATGGCTTGTGTACCCGGAGCGGGGAGTAGCAGTGTTTGTGTGAATCGTCTGTCACGGGAGAGGAGAGCTACAGGCAGGTTGTGATATATGAGCTGCGGGGAAGAGGGAGGCCGCTAGACCATCATCCCTAAGGATACCCCCATCCTGTGGATTGTTGGTTAACCCTGGTCCAGCCATTTGGAGTTCACATGTGTGTCCAGTTCCATCGGTGGTCTCATTATACAAGCCCGTTTGACCCATAGAACGTACGTTCTCTAGGGTTCAAACGCTCCGGTAAGCCTTCTACCTGTCGGTGGTGGTTTTCTTCACTCCAGTATAATTTCATTCACCGTTTGTTCTTCGTCTTGATGTCAATATGAAGCTTTGAGCTTTCACTTTAAACAGTGTCGTTTTGACTTTTATATATTATGGACATTTAATTGTTTGCATACACGTTCATCACTATTGTTTATTCATTCATTTTTTTACTGTTGTTTCATCACCTGAGTGTTTGGATTATGCACATCCATTTGCATCACGCTATTTAAAGCCCTACACTATTTGTTCCTATAAGGTTTGAGCCAACATCCGTCGGAAAAAAAACCCTACGGTTTTGTTGTCGGAAATTCCGATCGTGTGTACGCAGCATTAGGCTTTTTCTTGTGGGGTAAAAGTACCCCCAGTCACTTCATTGATGAATGTGTCAAGGGATTCCTCAAAGCGGTGTTCACCATCAACTGTCATGCTTAAAAGACATTTCTTACAAGTGTGTTCAGCAGACCAAAGCTTTTAGCCACAAAATCTTGCATATATGCACAAAGATAAGAGATTCTTGCAAGTTGTAACTCAGTAATTCGTACACCGCTGACTCTCACACCATACATGGCTCTTCTAGGGATAGGCATCCAGGTTCCCAGAAATAGAGCTTTCTTTTGGTTGTATTTGATCACCTTTTGCGTTTTTTATTTTTTGCTAAACAAATAAAAGAAAAATTAAGTTTTTGTTTTGTTTCCGTTATAAAATTTTGTAAATAAGTATGTTTTCTGCTTCACTGATGGGCACTGATAAGGCAGCAATGACGGGCACTGATAAGGCGGCACCGATGAGGTGTCACTGATAGGCGGCACAGATGGGTGGCACTGATATGCAGCACTGATGGGCACTCATGGGTGGCACTGATAGGCGACACTGAAAGGCTGCACTGATGGGTACTTATAGGTGGCACTGCCGGGCACTAATACATGGCACTAATGGGCACTAATAGGTGGCACTGGCAGGCATTGTGGATGGGCAATGATTGGCAGCTGCCTGGGCACTGATTGGCATATCCATGGTGGTCCTGGCGGCATCCTGGTGGTCCTGGGTGTGCATCCGAGGGGGAGTTGCGCTGATAAACAATCAGCACAGACCCCCCTGTCAGGAGAGCAGCCCATTGTCTCTCTACTCACGTCTGTCAGACGCGATTGAGGAAAAGCTGATCAACGGCTCTTCCTGTTTACATCGTGATCAGCTGTGATTGGACACGGCTGATCACGTGGTAAAGAGCCTCCGTCGGAGGCTCTTTACCGAGATCGGTGTAGCAGTGTGTCAGACTGACATGCCGCACCACCGATCGCCGCAATGCGCGCCCCCACGGGCGCGCAGCAGCTGTTATCCTGCTGGACGTCATATGACGCCCAGTCAGGATAACTAAACCACCGCCCGGCCGTCATTCTGCTATAGGCCGGGCAAGAAGTGGTTAAAATGGAAGTAAACCTGCACAAAAAAATAAATAAAAAAAACTCCTGCAAGGCAAAGGCATAATGAGCTAGTATGCAGCTCATACTAGCTCATTATGATATACTTACCTCAGAACGAAGCCTCCGTATCGGAGTCCGGTCCACGCCGAGGGAGCTGACATCTTGCCCTCATCGTGTCTTCCAGGTTCGCGGCTCCGGCGCTGTGAGTGGCAAGAGCCGCGATAATATCACTTCCCGGCAAGTTTTCTTCCCGGCAAGGTCCGGCATGCAAAGGAAATTTCTCCTAAACCGTACAGGTTTAGGAGATATTAATTTTACCTACAGGTAAGGTTTACTACCGCTTTAAGAAATTCCCAAGAACTGGGCTATTAATATTCCTGGCTATGCTCTCTTTTGGAGAGAGAAGGTAAAAAGGAAAGGTGGTGGTGTCTGTCTCTATGTGAGAATTGACCTCAAAAGCAAGTATTAATGAGGACCTAGTTGAAGAAAAGTGTGATGAGGCTGAAAGATTATGGGTGGAACTGAACATGTTAATAAGGAGGTGGAGACTCGGCTCCATGCACAGATAGAAAGGACAGCGAGGGCTGGGAAAGTAATAATAATGGGGGATTTTTAACTACCAAGAAATTGACTGGAGTAATGGCAATAAAGGAACCGTTAGGGGGGCAAACATTTATAAATCTATTATAAACCTATTAGAAGACAATTTTATGGTACAGTTCATAGAGGCTCAGACTAGGAATGACGCTCTGCTAGACCTGGTAATCTCAAACCATGCAGCGCTTAATACTAATGTTCATATAAAAACATTTGGGTAGCAGTGACCATAACATGACGTCATTTAATGTAAGCTGTACTGAAAATATAAAGACACTTAAACTAAGAGAGCAAATTTTTCAAGGATGACGGCTGCTCTCCAAGACTTTGACTAGGAGGGAATATTGACATCGATGAACACAGAACAGAAATAGGAATTCTTCAAAAACACTATGTGAACACACTGCAAAATATATTCCTAGAGGCAAAACGTTTAAAAGGCTAAAAATAAACAGGTGTCATGGATCTGCAGTAATGTTCATGTCGGTCTGTTTACCGCTCTGTGTGTTCAGCTTAAGAGACTGACCGCCTTTCACTTGTCTGCTTAAAGCGGAGGTTCACCCAAATTACTGACTTAATGCTATACACTTCTGTGCATAGCATAGATGCGCAAATGACAAAAAATTATTTTATAAGTGTTGTATTTACCTTTATATATTCTGTTTCTTTATGTTACTTCCTGTCTTACTCCCGCGGGAGTGGGCGTGTGCATTCCTTTTCCCCGACTCCTGGGAGCTAAGTGTAAACATTCCCAGGAGTCAGTGCGGATCGCTGCTGCGTGCAAAATCTCGCAAGATCATCTGCTCTCCCTCCCCGTACTGACCTGTGTATTTTTGGTTGCCATCACAATGGGGCGGGAACTTCCGACGCCTCCGCCCGTTGTGATGGCAACCAGGAAGTGTTGACGGCGCTGCTCGCCGTCAACACTTATCACGTCAGATAGAGCGGTGAATGCCGGGAGACGCGCATTCACCGCTACCCGGAAGTCTGTGCTTGTGGGCTTCACAATGCCCACAAGCAAAATGGAAAACAGCAACCTTTTTTATAAACGTTTCTTTTTTACCAAAACGGACGGGGGATGTAATAAAGCGCTGGGCAAGTGAGTACTAAACTAGTAATCTGTAACCACATTTAATGGACTGAAAAAAAAATAACTATGGACCGCGGAACCTCCGCTTTAAGTAATCTTCCCTCAAGCATGGCTCCACCCCAGCCTCTAACTGAGAACACTATATTAACCTGTGCACTGCAAGCCAGCCTCACTGATCAATATTGTGCTTTTGGCTTCCTGTGTACTTCTTGCCGTGCGCGCTACATCTGTTTCTGTTTACCGATCTTGGCTTGTTTTTGACTGTCCTTGTCTGCTTCATATCCCGACCTTTGGGGTGTTCTTTGACTATCCCTATCTGCTTGTTGCCCCAACCTTTTGGCTTATCTCCTGACTATGCCTTGTTGTCCCGGTCTGCTGCTTCCTCTCTATCCTCCAGTAGATTACCGTTAGCGTGAGCTGGGAGACCCTGGGGGCCACGATCTGGAGCCAGACTGCAGCAAAGTCCATCCCCACCATTAGGGGTCCCTGGTGAGCACCTGCTGGCTCTTAGATTCTGCGCCCTGAGAAATCTCATGCTCTAGCTCCCAGTGTGATCCGTGTTGGTGCTCTAGAGTACCTGCTTTCCTGAACCACCCAGAGCTCCATCCGCAACAGTCAGCCGTAGGGTCCACTACCTTAGCAGTGCACTCCTGACCCCAAATGTGGTGCATCTGTCGCCTGGCATCAGGTGACCTGACAACAGGCTACGTTAAAAAAAAGCTATAAATAAGAAAAGAGCATTAAAAAATATATATAAAGGAACAATATTATCATTTAAACGTTACAAAGAATTTAACAGAATATGTAAAATGGAAATCAAGGCCACAAAAATTCAAAAAGGGACAATAGATTGGATTTTAGGGTTTGTCCTCCTATTTTTTATACTATATTAATAGTAAAAAGGTCAAGTTTGAGCATGTAGGCCCATTACAAAATATTCTAGAGTGGGTGACTGGGGGCAAAGAGAAGGCAGACTAAATACCTTCTTTACCTCTATGTAAACAAAGGAGCATGGGGGAGCTCATGTTCATAAAGGGATTTTATAACAGCTTACCTGTAAAATCCTTTTCTTGGAGTACATCACGGGACACAGAGCGACTTAGTCATTACTAATGGGTTATATAGATACCTTCAGGTGCTGGCACTGGCAACTTCCAAAACCGGAAGTACCCTCCCCTATATAAGCCCCTCCCATCCGGGAGCACCTCAGTTTTGTAGCAAAGCAATAAGTGTCCCAAAAAGAGGGGTGGGAGCTCTGTGTCCCGTGATGTACTCCAAGAAAAGGATTTTACAGGTAAGCTGTTATAAAAATCCCTTTTTCTTTTTCGTACATCACGGGACACAGAGCGACTTAGTCATTACTAATGGGACGTCCCAAAGCAATGCCAAATGAGGGGAGGGATACACTATACATAAGCTGGGCGCCATCAGGTATGATGATCTTTTGCGGCCTGCAACACACTGCGCCCAAAGGCGACATCCTCCTGACTTCTAACGTCTACCTGGTAGAATCTAGTAAACGTGTGTACTGAAGACCATGTTGCGGCCTTACAGACTTGAGCCAGGGAGGCCTGGTGATGCACTGCCCATGAAGTTCCAACTGCTCTTGTGGAGTGCACCCTAACTTTGAACGGAGGCTGTCTCCTTCTCAAGCCATAGGCTTGTATTATGACCTGTCGAATCCACTTGGCTAAAGTAGATTTTGATGCTGCCTGACCCTTTCTGGGGCCTTCCGGCAGAACAAACAAAGTATCCGTTCTACGAATCTGAGCAGTGGCTTTTAGATAAGCTTTAACTGCTCTTACTACATCCAAAGAATGCAATAACTTTTCCTCTACCGAGGTAGGTTTGGGAAAAAAAGAAGGAAGAACCACATCTTGGTTCAAATGAAACCTCGATACCACCTTAGGAAGAAAGGCTGGATGAGGACGTAATACTACTCTGTCCCTATGGACAACCAGATATGGCTCCTTACAGGACAAGGCGGCTAATTCCGATACTCTTTTAGCCGAACAAATGGCTACTAAGAAAATCAATTTCCTGGTGAGAAGAACCAAGGAAATGTGCTGCAATGGTTCAAATGGTTGTTTCTGTAGAACCGACAGAACCAGGTTTAAGTCCCATGGACATATGGGAATACTAACCGGAGGGCTAATACGCATCACTCCTTGTATGAAAGCTTTGACTAGTGAATGCGAAGCCAAGGGTCTTTGAAAAAATATTGACAAGGCCGAAATCTGATCCTTGATAGTACTCAAGGCAAGCTTCCTATCCACAGCCCACTGTAGGAAGTCCAGGATCCTACCTATTATGTACTTACGCGGATGCCATTTCTTGGCCTCACACCACGCGATGTACGCCTTCCAGATCCTATAATAGATCTGCCTGGATACGGGCTTCCTGGCATTGATCATGGTAGATACCACAGGATTAGAGAGACCTCTCTTTTTTAGAATGTGGGCTTCAAAAGCCAGGCCGTCAAACCTAGGGCTTGTAAGGAAGGGTGGTATATCGGTCCTTGCGAAAGCAGGTCCGGACGATGTGGGAGGGTCCAAGGACTCCCCACTGACATCTTTACGATCTCCGCGTACCATGCTCTTCGGGGCCACGCTGGAGCCACCAGAATCACTGGTTTCTTTTCTACCCTGATTCTGCGGATTAATCGCGGTAACAATTGTGGCGGTGGGAATGCATATATCAGCTTGAACTGATCCCAAGGGAACACTAGGGCATCCGAGCCGCAAGCTAGGGGATCCCTTGCGCGAGACACAAATCTGTCCACCTTTGCGTTGAATTTGGATGCTAGCAGATCTACATCCGGTGTTCCCCACCGCTGGCATATTGCCTGGAAAACCTCGGGGTGAAGAGACCATTCCCCCGGGCATAATTGCTGGCGACTTAGAAAGTCCGCTCTCCAATTTTCCACTCCTGGGATGAAAACCACGGATATGGCTGGGACATATCTTTCTGCCCATTCCAGGATGCCATTCGCTTCCCTCTGGGCTGCACGACTCCTGGTGCCACCCTGGTGATTGATATATGCCACTGCTGTGGCATTGTCTGATTGAATTCTGACAGGGGACCCTTGGAGTTTGGATGTCCATGCTACTAGGGCATACCGGGCTGCTCGTATCTCTAAGAGATTGATGGGCAGGGCCTTCTCTGCTTCTGACCACTTGCCCTGGAGAGACCATTGCTCCAGTACTGCCCCCCAGCCTATGAGGCTGGCATCTGTAGTGACCACCTTCCAAGAAACCGGACTGAAGGGTTTCCCTTTTTCCAGATTCCGGGGCACCAACCACCAATGGAGGCTCTTGCGAACGGAAGGGGACAGGGACATTGGTAAGTCTAAAGCCTGAACTTTTTTGTTCCAGGCTGACAGTATGGCCCTCTGCAAGTTCCTTGAATGGAATTGACCGTAGGGTACTGCTTCGAATGAAGCCACCATTTTTCCCAGCAGCCTCATGCACAGGCGTATGGATGGTTTTCTTTTTGTACACACTAAGTGGGTCAAATCTTTCAAAGACGACACCTTCTCTGGAGGTAAGAAAATCTTTCTCTGATTTGAATCCAGCCTTAGCCCCAAGTATTCCAGACTTTTGACTGGTCTTAGAGCTGACTTGTCTCGGTTGATAATCCAACCGTGATATTCCAGATACTTGATTGTCTCGTGAATAGCTACTTCCAGTTTTTCCACCGAGTGGTCTATTAGTAGCAGGTCGTCTAAATATGCCATTATCGTTACACCCCGTGTTCTTAGATTGGCCAATAGTGGGGCCAGAATTTTTGTGAACACTCGTGGTGCTGTGGCCAGACCGAAAGGTAAGGCTCTGAACTGAAAATGGCGCCCTTCTACTACAAAGCGTAGAAATTTCTGGTGGGCCGGAAAGATGGGAATATGCAGATAAGCATCCTTTATGTCGATCGGGGCTAACCATTCCTGCCCTTGTAGGGCGGTGGCCACCGATCGGATCGACTCCATCCGAAAAGTCCTGATATGTAGGAATTTGTTTAGCCCTTTTAGATTTAATATGGGCCTCACGTCCCCATTTGGTTTGGGGACTGTGAAAAGGTTTGAGTAAAACCCGAACCCGCTTTCTTCCAAGGGAACCTTCATGATTACACCTTGGAGCAATAGTTGTTCTAGTGCCAGAAGGAGGGATCCTCTCTTCTGGGGATCGCTTGGCACGTTTGACCTCATAAAATGGGCAGGAGGAGCGTCTTTTAACTCCAGCTTGTATCCCAGACTTACTGCAGAGATCACCCATCTGTCTCTGATGGTGTCCCGCCAGGTCTCTGTGAACAACTGAAGTCTTCCCCCCACCCGATTGAGTGGGGGCAACCCTTCATGACTTGGGGGGAGGTTTCGTACCTCTCTTGACCCAGGGTTTCTTGTTACCCTGTGATTGTCCCTGATTTCTGCCCCCTGGATTTGACCGCGGAGGCCGTCGGAACTGTTTCACAGCCGATGTGCCAGGGACTGGAGAAGTAGGCCTCTTAAAAGAAGGACTTCTACCCTTGTTCTTAACCGGCAAGAGTGTACTTTTACCGGCAGAAATTTTCTGGATATACTTGTCCAGATCTTCTCCAAATAAGCGTTCTCCATGAAATGGGAAGCTAATCAGCAATTTCTTACAGGGAGCTTCAGCAGACCAGTTTTTGAGCCATAGAAGCCTACGCATATGTACTACAGACAGCGTAAAGCGGGAGGCCTGTTGGATTGTATCCTTTATGGCGTCCACCGCAAAACACAAGGCTCTAGGTAGGTCAGCTAGGGCAAGAGCCTGCTGATCTGGTAAGTCCCTTAAGACTTGTTTTAACTGATCCTTCACTGCTTGGCAGACCCCAATCGCTGCTACTGCAGGTTGTGTCACCATGCTTGCTGTAGAGAAAGCAGATTTTAGTAAAGACTCCAATTTTTTATCTATTGGGTCTTTGAACATTGGAACATTATCTACTGGACATGTCAGTCAAGAGATGTCAAGAGATGGCTGCGTCCACTGTAGGGACCCTCCATTTTTTTATGAACTTATCCTCCATGGGATAGATCACCGGAAATCTCTTGGGGGGAGCAAATATTTTATCAGGATGCTCCCAATCCTGGTAAATAAGCCCTTCCAATAAAGGGTGGATTGGGATGGAACAGACAGTCTGGGGAGCTTTCAGCGACCCCAGCGAGGAGACAGTAGTGGTTGATGGCTCCGCAAGAGGCATTTTAAATGCTGATCGGACCATGTTAGTCAGAGACTGAACCCATAATCTTTCAGCCTGAGATGCTGAGAAAGGTTCTTCCACTGTTGATTCCTCTATAACCGAATCAACCTCATCCTGATCCCCTTCAGGCAGGTCGATCTCTGTGTGGGGCTGTTCCTCCACTAACAGGCACTCTGAAGGAGGAGACGGAGATCGGACGCGCTTTCCCTGTGACAGGGAAGCAGCGATCAATGCTGTTAATCTCTCTTCCAATCCTTCCAGAGTTGAGTAAAAAACCTCCTCTGTTATATATACAGGAGCAGGTGGACTGGGGACAGCCGCAGCACCAGGTACTCCTGCGGGGTTCCTACGGCTACTAACCTCTGAAATTTCAGGGGAGATTGGTGCAGTACAAGCATGCCCAAAATCCTCAGAGCCCGATGGGGACCCCTTTGGCTTCTTGGAAGACTTATTTCCAGAGCGTCTGGACAACATATCCTTCAAGCACAAAGCTGAGGTATTCCCGTCGTCATACACCAATTTTACTGGTAATAGTCTAACACAGTTGCTGCTATATACCAGCTGGTGTCCACTAAAGTGTCTTTCTATGGGGATGCCTGCATCAACCGCCTCTGTGTGCCACCGTTTTGTTGCTAGCTCTGCTTGCATCCAGCTGACACTTGTACTGTGTCTTTTATCCATGCTGGGACGACTGCACATGCGCAGAAGCGCCGCGGCGCGCATCGAGCATCAACCACCCGCCCCGCCCCTTTCATAGGAGGCGCGTGCACGCGCCCCGCGCGCCTTCGGCGCTCTTTTTTGAAAACAAGCAGGGACTAGGAGCCAGGGCTCTTTTTGCCGGAGGGCCTGTGCGGTGGATGAGCGCAGCAACAGGGCAGAGGAAGTGGATTCCCACAGAGAAACTTACCAACTGCCTGGATCTTTTGACTTGAAAAAGCCAAAGATCCACATGACAAGAAAAATGGACCACAGCGGCCTCTAGTGGTTTAACACAGGTACTGCGGTCTCCTTTTTTTTTTTTTTTTTCTTGACTACTATTAAAATTTTACATTTTCCAGTAGTTACAGGCATGCACAGATATTAGCGGGAATACCGTTAGGTAACAGACAGAAAGACAAATTAGGCTTGGGGGTCCCCCAATAGAACCAAGTTCCTGGGGGCCCCCACTTACCTGTTCCCCGCCGCAGGACTCTGTTTGGTCCACAGAAGCCCAAACTTCACCTCTCACGGCAGGCATTGTGTTTAAACCTTCAGGGACCGGGTTCCCAAGGATTCCACTCCCCTGGACCTGTATAGCACCCTGCACAGACAACATCTTGGTCGTGGGTATGACCAGAGCTCTGGATCCCAGGGTCCAGCCCTCCTAAGAGAGGCATTACAGGCAAAACCTTGCTCTTCTGTTGCAAGGCCCGGGTACCGACCGTTTAGCTATGAAGCTTTTTTGGTCGGATCCGGAACAGCTTACTAAGGCCCATAAAAGAACCTGTACGCAAGCCCAGTGAAAACACATGTTACTCTTTGGCCAACACCTTAGACACTGGCAAAAAACTGAGGTGCTTATATAGGGGAGGGTACTTCCGGTTTTGGAAGTTGCCAGTGCCAGCACCTGAAGGTATCTATATAACCCATTAGTAATGACTAAGTCGCTCTGTGTCCCGTGATGTACGAAAAAGAAAATGGGGATGGCATCGACACAGACCCAAATGATCCACAATGGCTCAAAGTTGATTGTTTGTCTGCGAGTTATTTTAAAAAGTGAGTGTATCAGCTATATTTTATACTTTATTAAATCCTTTATCATACGTTATTACACTATCTGGGATCTTTCTTGTACTTATATCACTGATATTGAGGAGAGCATATAGCTTTATTCATCACAAGGACACAAGAGTCAGACCTACTATAGAGGGTGGCCATCTGAAGTATCTGGCTTAGTTCTATGCTGTTACCTTACAGCAGTAAGGTGAGAGGCTAGGGCACACTGAGGTGTCATCACATTGGATTGGCTAGGCATCAGCCTTCTACTTACCCATTATCCTTTGATTGACTTATAAAATATTACATTTCTGTGCCGAGGGTGGCGCCTAGGATATTTGACCTCACTGCACTGTGTTTACTTACCCATCTTGTTTGCACATTATGTTTTTACTATTTAGTGCAAATTTCATTTATATTGTTTGTAGCTACTTTATTGTGAGATTATTTACACATCTTTACACACCAATGCTATCTGCACTTGCACTTTAAACTGAAGATTTTTATTTATAAGTTAGTAATTATCACCAGTCATCCAAAAGCGCAGCACCACTACTTTTACAATTTCAAAGCATTGTTTTCCAAAATTTTAGGGACTCTTTAATGACTGGAATGGTACCACTGGATTGGTGTAAGGCCAATGTGGTGCCTATATTTAAAAATTTATCAAAATATTTACCAAGTAACTTTAGACCTGTTAGTTTAACTTCTTTAGTTGGGCTGATACTGGATAGTAGACCATATAGATGTGTTCTAGCTAAAAAAATATATATATATTTTAGGCAACAGACCATATGGATTCATGAAAGAGAAGTTGTCAGACAAATCTGATTTCCTTTTATAAGATGGCAAGTAAAACCTTAGACAGAGGGGTGGCTGTGGATGTGGTATTCTTGGACTTAGCAAAAGCGTTTGACACAGTTCCCCACACACGGCTAATGTGTAAGGTAAAGTCTACAGGCTTGGAAAATTACGTTTGTAAATGGATAGAAAACTGGCTAAAAGACCGAATTCAGAGAGTAGTGGTTAATGATTCTTACTTTAAATGGTCTAAGGTTATCAGTGGTGTACCCCAAGATTCAGTGTTGGGACCCTAACTTTGTAATATATTTATAAATAATATAGGGTCTGGGATTAAAAGTACCATTTCAGTCTTTGCAGATGACACCAAGCTATGCAGTGGTATTTAATAACGTCCTTACAGGATGTCTCTAATTTACAAGCCAACCTCAGTGCACTGTTAAATTGGGAAACTATGTGGCAGACATAGGCGTGCCCAGCCTATTGCATTAGGGTGTGCACCACAAGGCTCAAATGCGTGTGTGCATATGTGTATATATACACACGCTCACGCTTTTATAAATAAATGTTAAAAAACATTTTAAAATGTATTAAAACGTGTTTTAATTAAACACTTATCAATGTAAAAAAAAATAAACTTTAATTTTATTCATTTATTAAAACATTTAATTGTTCCTACTAGCAGTTGAGGTGCAGTGAAACCCTGCTGTTGAGCCATGCTTTTACCGCCAATCCACCTTTACCATCTTTTAGCTTTAGAGGCAGCGGCTGGGCATGTTCACATGCCGCAGCTGCAATTGTACTTCCTGTTGCTTTCAGCAGGTGTAGCACCCACTGACCATGACCCATTCAAGTGAAAGGCGGCACTCTACAAGCGGCCTGCAACTGTGTGAAAAGTGGAGTTCAAGTGTGTGGAGGTGATACAACCCCTCCTCACCACCTCTGAAATTCTCTCTGCATGTGCGAGAGTGACATCATTGCGGCTCTGGCAGCCGGCTCATACAGCCCGCGAACCTGGAAGGAAGACAAGGGAAGATTTACGCCCTGTCAGAGTGCTTTGTTGTAAGGTGAGTATTTCATAATGTGCCAGTAAAGCACTTTTTTTTTTCCACTGCTGCGGTTTACAATCGCTTTAAGTTGGTACATGTGCACAGGTTTTTTTGTTCAGATCGCTAGCTGATGGGTTCTTGCATCTACGGAAGCGATATGGATGCAAGGATCCCCCCTGCTGGGACATCATATTCTGACAGCGGGGACTCTCCACCATCAGAATAAACTGATTAGCGCTGCAGCTGATTGGCTGCAAGCTGCTAATTAAACAACATTTCAAGCAGTCCTGTCCAAGAGAAGCTGATCTAATGATTGGCTTCAGTCTCACAGGGAAGGCTACACATAGTTTGAAATATATCCAGTCCTTGGTGAGGTAGCTTTACCCTATTCTTTGCTCCGCTCACTCCACTGCTGTGACTGTCCCCCTTATCTTCTGTGTAAGTTACTGGCTGTGGTCACACTCCAGCCTCCCCATCATACCATACAGGGTTAATGTCCCTGTATGGTATGAGATGATGTCACGGCTTTGAGTGAAGAAAGAGAGCTTTGAATCAGGTAAGTGAAAGAGGATATGCCCCCTCCCCCCACACGCAAGGATGGACTTTTTTTTTAACAGAAATGTTTTATTAATGAACAAATCCATTTGTAAAACAGTGAGGTATGTGATACATCAAACCAGCAGGTATACAGATAGTCATATGCACATAGCTGGTCAAAACAAAAATAAACATGACATAGCATAGGAGGAAAATGTTGTACACTAAGTTATTGTCTTTTGGGCATTAAGCAAAGGGTTAATATAATCTGTAAACAAATATAAAGGATGGACTTTTTTACTTCCTGGAAGTTGGGATGTATTATGGCATTCTATTCTTTGATGTTAATGTTTACGATTTGTGCTAAGTTGAGAATTACTGGGACTTATGAGGTGCCATATAGATGTATTTAACATACACATTATATCTTACTAAAAAATAATGATTTTAATAAGATATATTGTGTATGTTGTCCCAGTATTTCTAAGAATATTTCCTAACCTGTAACTTTTCTTTCAGTAAACCTTCCTTGCAAGGTGCAGGACAGGTTTACAGTTCAGTATAGTGTAAAAGGCAGAGAAGGTCGGGACTCACATGTGCAGAAGATGCAGGCTGACATAATTCCTCAGTCTGCCCCCGGGAGATCTGTGCTGTGTACTAGACAGGAAGCAGTGCTCAGGAGTGATTGCACTGTGATGATCTCTTCCTGGTCAGCCCACCTGTACTGGCGCTGTGAAAGCCCAGACTCAGCCAGAAAAATGAGTACCGAGGAGAGAGAGAGTTTTCCCATTGCAAGCATAGGATGGTGGGCTCTGGTAACTACTAACTCCTGTGAGGACTGCATCCACCAGCTGTGGAGTAAGTAGGCAGAAATTATCCAATGCTGCCTCTGTAGTCCTGGCTACAGCATCCCTGTAGCCGGGCGGAGTGATATTCAGCTGTCAGGCATTCTGTAGCCGGGACTACAGAGACAGTATCGGAAAATGTGGCTGCCTGACTGCTCACGCCACGGCCAGTGGTTGCAGTTCTGACAAGGAATTTGACATTCAACTGATAAATTATCACACTGGCAGCGCTATTAGTTAGCAGGGGTTGTTGTCACACAACGTGACAGTGAAAAAAACCTGGGGTGTGCCTGGGCATTAGGGTGTGCCCAGGCACACCCCCTGCACACGCCTATAGTGGCAGATGAGGTTTAATGTTGAAAAATGATAAGTTATGTACTTGGAGCTAAGAATATTCATGCATCTTACATACCAGGAGGAGTACAACTGGGGTAATGGTGGAGAAGGATCTGGGTGTTTTGGTAGATCATAAGCATGCAATACCAAGCTGTAGTTTCCAAAGCGAGCAAAATCCTTTCTTGTATTGAGAGGTATAGACTCCAGAGAACGCAGTATCATTTTGCCCCTGTACAAATCATTAGTAAGACCTCATCTGGATATGCAGTTCAGTTTTGGGATAGTTTAGTTCACAAAAAGGATATTGGGGAAACTGGAGAAAGTGCAGTTGGCGGAGCTCAACTATGAGGAAAGATTAGAGGAACTAAATTTATTCTCTCTTGAAAAGAGGAGATCAAGGGGGGATATGATCAACATGTATAAATACATAAGTGATCCATATAGTGAACTTGGTGTTGATTTATTCACTTTAACCACTTAAGGACCGCCGCACAACGATATACGTTGACAGAATGGCACGGGTGGGCACATGGGCGTACCTGTACATCCCTGCCTTCCCACGGGGGGGGTCCGATCGCCCCCCCCCTTCCTGTGCCTGCGGCGGTCCGTATTGCGTCAGGAGTGATCCGTGATGAGGGGATGGCCATTGATTTCTGGCCATCCCCTTATGATCGCTCTTGGCGAATTAGAAGCTTCCCCTGCCTGTGAACTGTAAACACAGGAGGAAGTGATGTCTTCTCTCCTCGCGGCGGTCTTTTCGCCCGGAACTCGAGGAGAGAAGACATCAATAGTAAGTGCACCAACAGACCACTAATACCAGTGCACATAAATCTCCCCCCAGTCACCCTCCAGATTACCCCCCAGCACTCAGTCACAGTGTCACTGATTGCAGTGGACATTTATTTACTGATCACTGCATGCACTGCAGCACTCTTTTTACTGTCATTTGTGACAGTAAAAAGTGTCAGGGCAGTTAGCTTTAGGCCCTTTTAGGTCCAGGGTTACCCCCCTAATAAAGGTAACCCCTCGATCGCCCCCCAGGTAACCCTTTCACCCCCTTTTGCAAGTGTCACTAAGCGATCTTTTTTCTGATAGCCGTATTAGTGTCACTGGTGACGCTGGTTAGCCAGTTAGTTATTTAGGTTCACCGTCAGGTTTTTATATAGCGTCAGGTACCCCCATATATTACCTAATAAAGGTTTTAACCCCCCTAAATTGCCCCTAGTTAACCCTTTCACCAGTGATCACCGTATAAGTGTTACGGGTGACGCTGGTTAGTTAGTTTGCTTTTAAAAGCATCAGGGCACCCGCCGTATATAACCCAAAAAAAGGTTTAACCCCCTGATCGCCCGGCGGGTGATATCAATTAGGTTTAGTGCCAGATTGGGTCTGCGTCACCCCAGGCAGTGTCAGGTTAGTGCCAGTAGCGCTAACACCCACGCATGCAGCATACACCTCCCTTAGTGTTATAGTATCTGAACAGATTAATATCTGATCTATACTAGCGTCCCCAGCAGTTTAGGGTTCCCAAAAACGCAAAGTTAGCGGGATCAGCCCAGCCTGCGTTTTTCCCCTCCGCCCAGCCCAGCCCACCCAAGTGCAGTATCGATCGATCACTGTCACTTACAAAACACTAAACACATAAATGCAGCGTTTGCATAGTCAGGCCTGATCCCTGCGATCGCTAACAGTTTTTTTGGTAGTGTTTTATACAGTTGCTGACAGTCAGGTGCTTTTTTACCTGTGAATCTTACTAGTGTACCACTAAATTTAGAGCCCAAAATGGCAAATCGAAGGTACACTAGTAAAGAGGCCGAGTTTCTGAGCGTGACAGATAGTGAAGAGGATGTCACGCATCTGTCAGATTCAGGCTCAGAATACGATCCCGTAGACGACAGCGGCTCCATGACAGATAGCACTCACGACGAAGGTGCAAGAACCGCAGGACTCTCATATGGAGCAGAGAAGTACTAGTGCCGCTCATCCTTCTGGTGAACTGGCAAGCACCAGCGGCCTAGTACACCCTGGTAGTACATCCAGCACTGCAGTAACACTTGGTGACGTGGCGAGTCCCATAAGTGCAGTTCAAGCTGGCAAGCACAAGTAGTGTCCCGCTGCCACCAAGAAGAAGACAAAGACAGGCCTGTCGTGCCCGTCGTGTCCTTCCTGCAGAATTTGCCAATCCTGATTGGGTGCCCACCCCTTTTGCAGAACCCGTACTTCCCCCATTCACTGGCCAACCCGGAATTCAGGTGGAAACAGCTGATTTTACGCCACTTGATTTTTGTTCACTGTTCTATTGTGGACCAAATTTGTATGCTGGTCAATTCATCGCCGCTAATCCCCAGTCCGCCTTTGCCAAAGAATGGAAACCAATTACAGTTTCCGAATTTAAGACCTTTCCGGGCCTATCCCTCCTCATTGGCATACATAAATTGACAAAGTTGCGGACATATTGGTCCATTCAACATATGCCCATGTTCTCTGCCTCCATGGCCTGGAAACGTTACGAGCAGATCTTGCTGTTCATGCACTTCAACGACAATGAACTTTGTCATCCTCGTGGAGACCCTGAATACTATCGGCTCTACAAAATTTCAACAAGCGTTTTGCAGCCTTGTTTACTCCCCATCAAGTTGTCTGTGTTGATGAGTCCCTGATTAAATTTTCTGGCTGCTTGTCTTTCAAACAGTACCTTCCCAGCAAGCGTACCAGATACGGGGTCAAGCTCTATAAGCTCTGTGACAGGGCAACAGGCTACATGGAGCTTTATGGTTTATGAGGGAAAAGATAGTCACGTAGAGCCAGAGAACTGCCCAGATTACATAGGGAGCGCTGGCAAGATAGTGTGGAACTTGGTGTCACCCTTATTCGGAAAGGGGTACCACTTGTATGTGGACAATTATTACACGAGTGTGCCACTTTTTAGTCACTTGTTTGATCATCAGATTGGCACATGTGGCACCATGCGACCTAATCGCTGGGGCTTACCCCAGTGGCTTGTAGATTCCCGTCTTAGGCTGGGGGAGAGAGCCTGCTCAAGGTGTAATAATTTGCTTGCTGTGAAGTGGAGGGATAATAAGAATGTTTTCGTTCTTACCTCCCTTCATGCAGACACGACAGTCCAAATTCGTACGGCGACTGGTGTTGTGGAGAAACCCCGCTGTGTCCACGAATATAACCAAAATATGGGAGGGGTGGACCTCAACGACCAGTTGTTGGCACCATACCTAGTTGCCCGGAAGGCCAGATGCTGGTACAAAAAAGTGTATGTACACTTATTTCAATTTTCTTTGCTGAATGCTTATGTGCTATACAGAGCTTCAGGACGGACTGGATCCTTCCATGAATCCCAGGAAGAGATCGTCACAGGCCTCCTGTATCCAGGTGGAGCTTTATGGATTATGCAGTAAGCCGGCTGCATGAGAGGCATTTTCCGCATGTCCTCGAGAGTACCCCTACCCAACGAGCCCCCCAAAGAAAATGTTGTGTCTGTAGAAAGCGCGGATATAGGCGTGACACATGTTATTATTGTCCACGCTGTCCTGACAATCCTGGTCTTTGCATTGGTGAATGTTTTGAACGCTACCACACACTAGTGCAGTTTTAGCGTAGGGTACAGCAATGCACAGAATAGGACACACTTACACAGGGTCTCCCAAGATGCCATCACATTTTGAGAGACCCAAACCTGGAACCTTAGGGTGAACAGTTGAACATTTACAGTTACAAAAAAGTGTCAAGAAAAAAAAAAAAGTAAAAAATAAAAAACACAACAAAATATAAAATAAAAAAAACAAAAATAGTTGTCATTTTATTGTTCTCTCCCTCTCTATTGTTCTGCCCTTTTTTACTGTATTCTATTCTGCAATGTTTTATTGTTATTATGTTTTATCATGCTTGCTTTTCAGGTATGTATTTTTTTTATAATTTACTGTTTACTGTGTTTTATTGTTAACCATTTTTTGTTTTCAGGTACACCATTCAGCTGCAGCGCAGATTTATTTATCTTGACAGCAACAGTGTTTGCTCCCACGATACATAAAGCCGTGACTCCAACGCTGTAGGAGGTGATGTCACCACCATAGTTTAAAAAAAAAAAAAAACATATGCTCAAGCATCTGCTCCTAATGCGGCGTACATACAGTCAAAATTCCGACGGAGGCTTGCTTATGGAAAAGTCTGACCGTGTGTACGCGGCATAACTTTTGCGGGAGGATGCCCCCATGCTTCGGCATATATATATTTTAGTAAAAAGTATGCTCCTTAAAAATATAAAAAACATTAACAGCGCTATAAATTAAATATAATATTCCACGGATAATATGTTTCCATATGTTGCAGTATAGAAAACACAGTCTTATGTGCTCCTCTAATCTGGAAAAAAGATGACACACTAAACCGTATGGAGCCAGGGAAAGGAACAATAATGTCAATAGTTCTTCTCTGATCTCAAGCTGAGTAAAGGTCAAATGCTCATCCAATTCTTATAAATCACTCTAAACAGTTCATATAATCAAGGACTGGAGACTGCAGGTGCTTCTAGTGCATATAGATCATCCAGTCTATCCTGTCCCTGCTTCCACTTATGCACTCCCCTATGTGAATCTACTCACCAGATGATGAGTTGATTGATGCCTGTAAAAAGACCTCTCTGGAGACAGCAAAAAAACTTTCTCTGGATATGTGATGATCCTGGTTTCAGTCTGTTTGCGTGCAGCAGTGCAGGTCAGAAGATGTTTGAGTGCAGCAGTGCGGGCTTGTAAAAAGGGATGCACTACATAGTGTAAAACCTTTAACATAATATAAAAGATCCCCCCGCATACAAGAAATGCTTACAAGATAATGGATTGAAACAAACGTGTCACATATTGCTCGGCATCCGCTCATTTACGGCAGAGATATATCACTACGTGTCTGCTCCTGTGAGTCCCGGTGACTTGTCCTTCTGGTTCCACTATCTGTATGGTTCCACGCTCAACTGCGCAGGCGCAGCCGAACAGCTGTTGAAGCTCGGAGATTTCCGTTGGCTTGCCTTGCGCCTGCGCAGTAGAGGGAACCAGAGCGATAGGAACCATAGGCTCGGCAACTGTGGACGCGCTCGCCCCCCCCCCCCTGCTTCATTACACACGCCGCCGCTTTCCTCTTCATACAGCAAGGGGCGGCTCAGATGTCATATTGTGCGATGCGATTTCTTTGTTTATACACGACACTCTATCCAGCCCCTTGCTGGATAGAGCGTTGTGTATAAACAAATAAATCGCACTGCTCATTATCACATTTCAGCCGCCCCTTGCTGTATGAAGAGGAAAGCGGCGTGTGTAATGAAGCAGTGGGGGCGAGCGCGTACTATCGATATGCTTCCCCCCTTGACTGCGCAGGCGCTGCCGAACAGCTGTTTAAGCTCGGCGATTTCCATCGCCTCGGCTTGCGCCTGCGCAGTCAAGCTTGGAACCATACAGATAGCCGGAACCAGCTTGGCAGATCACCGGGTTGACGCCAGCTGCTATGGACAGGTGAGTCGCGTGATCAAACCCTGACTAGTTTCGTGATTATGTCTTCAGAGGGCGTGATCGCGCTACGCGGCTGCCTGCTTAAGTATTCAAGGGGGCGGTGACTCCTCATTCAGAATTCCAAGCCGCAGCGTAAGAGAGATTCTCATCTCTCCACTGCAGTACGGTCGGTATCACTACCCCCGTGGTGAAAACTGTCATTACCAATGTCCATACAAATGAATAGATGCATATGATAATGACCGCAGTTAATTTGCTAAAATCTCAAAGTCACTAATGTCGGCGGCTTGTCATATGGTATTTAGTATTTAGCCAACGACCGTCACCGGCATAGTGTAATACATTTACTAAAGCTTCTATATTATAAATATAGTGGGCTATTTGAAAGGCAATAAGTCTCATGTTTTCAATGATTAAGATGGTTATAAGCCATTCTATACTGCACTTCCGATGTGTAACCATCTGAATGATCCAAGATTCATCAGTGATTACAATATTATATATAAATAATCCATTATTAAACGATCATTATTACTTTTTTACAAAAGCATTGCTAGTTTCATAAAAAAATTGTGAACAATAAAACAATGAACAGTACAGGAGAGACATATAGTCAGAAAATAAAAAGAAATTAATAATAACATTCTTAATAATATTATTAACAATATTAGAACATCATTCTTAACCTAAATAATGTAAATACATCTTCAGTCCATAGGCACGGTAACTTTCTGCATTCTTGAATGCCTCTAATGTTGCTTATATGTATGTGTATTATACACTACATCTGCGTTAGTCTATGTAATGTACCTATATGTGCCATAATACAGATCCGCTATGATTCTGTTTGTAGGTATATAGTATCCCATGTCCCAAAGAACTGCAATGCTTAATAGATCTATAATGTTTACTTCAAGCAAATCTAATCAATAATTACTGATAAAGCAGTTGAGGTCCAGGTCTATGTTAAGGCCATTGGGGCTGAGAGTATTGGTCAGGAATACCTACTGCGTTTCACATTTCAAAATGTCACGCACCATATTTGCCCCTCTCCACCTAGGGTGCACTTTATCTATACCCCAGAATTTCAGGCCAATAGGGTTCCTATTGTGCTTCTCTCTAAAATGTAGTGAAACACTTTGGTCTTTATACCCTATGGTAATATTATAGATGTGTTCAGATACTCTCTTGGCTAGTGTTCTCTTCGTGCGGCCAATATACATAAGCCCACACGGGCATTCCAGAGCGTATATTACATGTGTTGATGCACATGTAATACATTCTTTTATTTCAAATTCTTTCCCATTTGCGGTAGACACAAACCTAGTTAGGCCCCTTAAGTGGGTTGAGACTTGTTGGCATGATTTACAGCGTCTGCAGGCATAAAAGCCTGTGCGGTCCCAAAATATTTGTACTTTCTTAGGCTGATCTAGAACCTTTTTTACTACCTGGTCACCAAAGGATGCTGTTCTCCTATAGATGAAAGGCGTGACCTCAGGTAATGTTGATTTTAATGTTTTGTCCATTGTGAGTATATTCCAATGCCTTCTGAAGATAATTTATATCTCCCGATATTGTTCATGATACCCGCTGATAAATCCCCACTCCTGTGTGGAGTTTTGTTGCCTTACTTTTGGTGTCAGACTATGCTCTTGTGAGCTTGTTCCCACTTCCTCTATAAGTGCATCTAAACGATGTGCATTATATATTTTCTCCACAAAGCGTTGTTTGATCTGTCTCGACTGGGAGAGGTAATCTGTATCCTGTGAGCAATTGCGTCGGATCCGCATGAATTGCCCCTTTGGTATATTGCGCAACCATTGTGGATGGTGGCCACTCTGTACTGGGATGTAACTGTTACGGACTGTGGCCTTAAAATATGCCTTAGTGATCAATCGTTCCTCTTCTTTCATTACCGTCACATCCAGATAGTGTATCTGTTGTTTATACCAATTGAATTCTAGTTTAATATTGTTATGATTGCTGTTAAGCCAATTAGAAAAATCAATTAGAGACGCCTCTGACCCTTGCCATATGATGAACAAGTCATCAATGTAGCGTTGGTAAAAAATTAATTATTTTATTCTATTGTATATCCACTTGTCCTCCCATTCGCTCATGAATAAATTAGCCAGACTGGGCGTAAATTTTGCGCCCATGGCTACTCCAGTCTTTTGGCTAAAGAATTTCCCAGCATACCAAAAATAATTATGCGTTAAGCAATAATCTAGTGCCATTCTCAAGATTTTTTTCTGGATGTAAGGTAAATCATCTCTTTTGCTAAAAGCCCAATTAAGGGCTAGTAGCACGTCATCATGATGTATATTCGTATATAGTGATGAAACATCCGCTGTCACTAAAAACATCTCAGTATCCTTGGGAACAGTTACATTCTTAAGTTTCTGTAGAAAGCTGGTAGTGTCTTTGAGGTATGCCTTAGTGGATATGACGCTAGTCTGTAAAAACTGGTCACGGTACTGTCCTACTTGAGATGTGACGGAATCAATGCCGTTTACTATTGGTCTCGCTGGCGGCTCAGTTGAGTGCTTATGAATCTTCGGAACCGTATATATATTGTTGGTATATATATATATTTTAGGCACAGGTTGCATTAAAAAATGTTTTATTTTTTACTATGTTTTTTTTTGTTGGTATTTGCTTTGCAGGTATGGTATGGTAAGGTCTTACTGTTATACTGTAATGTTACTTTGTTTTAATGTTAACCATAATTTGCTTAGCAGGTACACCATTCAGTTGCAGCACAGATTTATTTATCTTGACAGCAACATGGTTTGCTCCCACGATACATAAAGCCGTGACTCCAACGCTGTAGGAGGTGATTTCACCACCACAGTTTAAAAAAAAAGAGCATATATGCCGAAGCATGGGGGCAGCAGGGGCGGAGGAGCAATCTGCTCCTAATGCGGCGTACATACGGTCGAAATTCCGACGGAGGCTTGCCCGTGGAAAAGTCTGACCGTGTGTACGCTGCATTAATTTTTTGCGGGAGGATGCCCCCATGCTTTGCATGTAAGTGGGTGAATGAAGGGAGGTATTCTAATGGTGGGCATACGCACCGATCAATCTCTTTTTTTCATTCAGCCAACAGGCTGCAAGGAAAAAAAGATTACAATATATGCCCAACAAGGACCAGCAACGTACTGGTATGTTGCTGGACTTTGAATGGTTATACCAGAATGATGCCTGCGGGTTTAGGCATCATCTTGGTATCATTCTTTTCAGCCAGCGGTCGGCTTTCATGTAAAAGCAATCCTAGCGGCTGATTAGCCTCTAGACTGCTTTTACAAGCAGTGGGAGGGAATGTCCCCCCCGGATATAAACAGCGCCATTGGGAAAGCATTTTATCACACCAATCTTGGTGTGGTGAGATTCTTTGAGGGCAGAGGAGAGATCTAGGGGGTCTAATAGACCCCATTTTTTTCAAAAAAGAGTACCTGTCACTACCTATTGCTATCATAGGGGATATTTACATTCCCTGAGATGACAATAAAAATTATAAAAAAAAAAAAAATGGAAGGAACAGTTTAAAATAAAATAAAAAAGCAAAATAAATAATTAAAAAGAAAAAAGCACCCCTGTGCTCTCGCGCGAACGCAAGCGTCGGTTTGGCATCATATGTAAACAGCAATTGCACCATGCATGTGAGGTATCACCACAAAGGTCAGATCGAGGGCAGTAATTTTAGCAGTAGACCTCCTCTGTAAATCTAATGTGGTAACCTGTAAAGGCTTTTAAAAATGTATGTAGTTTGTCGCCACTGCGCGTTTGTGCGCAATTTTAAAGCATGTTGTGTTTGGTATCCATGTACTCGGCCTAAGATCATCTTTTTTATTTCCTCAAACATTTGGGCAATATAGTGTGTTTTAGTGCATTAAAATTAAAAAAATGTGTATTTGTTCCCCAAAAAATGCGTTTGAAAATATATAATGTTTGGGGGTTCAACATAATTTTCTTGCAAAAAAAAAAATGTAAACAAAAAGTGTCAGAAAGGGCTTTGTCTTCAAGTGGTTAGAAGAGTGGGTGATGTGTGACATCTAAATTTTGTGCATAAAATGCCAGGACAGTTCAAAGCCCCCCCAAATGACCCCATTTTGGAAAGTAGACACCCCAAGCTATTTGCTGAGAGGCGTGTCGAGTCCATGGAATATTTTATATTTTGACACAAGTTGTGGGGAAAATACACATTTTTTTTTGCACAAAGTTGTCACTAAATGATATATTGCTCAAACATGGGCATATGTGGAATTACACCCCAAAATACATTCTGTCACTTCTCCTGAGTATGGGGATACCACATGTGTAAGACATTTTGGGAGCCTAGCCGCGTATGGTGTGGTGAGTATTTTGCAGATCTCGCTTTTTGTCACAAAGTTTTGAAAATTGAAAAAAGAAAAAAAATATATATTTTTATTTTCTTTCTTCATTTTCAAAAACAAATGAGCGCTGTAAAATACTCACCATGCCTCTCAGCAAATAGCTTACTTTCCAAAATGGGGTCATTTGGGGGGGGGGGGAGTTGTGTCATCTGGGCATTCCATGGCTTCCGAAACTGTGATAGGCAGTGAGGAGTGAAATCAAAAATTTACACCCCTAGAAAGCCTGAAGGTGGTGCTTGGTTTTCGGGTTTCCCGTACGCGGTTAGGCTTCCAAAAAGTCTCACATGTGGTATCCCCGTACTCAGGAGAAGCAGCAAAATGTATTTTGGGGTGTAATTCCACATATGCCCATGGCATGTTTGAGCAATATATCATTTAGTGACAACTTTGTGCAAAAATAAAAAAAATTGTCATATTCCCGCAACTTGTGGCAAAATATAAAATATTCCATGGACTCAACATGCCTCTCAGCAAATAGTTTGGGGTGTCTACTTTCCAAAATGGGGTCATTTGGGGGGGGGGGGGTTTGTGCCATCTTGGCATTTTATGGCCTTCAAAACTGTCATAGGTAGTGAGGAGTGAAATCAAAAATGTATGCCCTTAGAAATCTTGAAGGCGGTGCTTGGTTTTTGGGGTCCCGTATGCGGCTTGGCTCCCAAAAAGTCCCACACATGTGGTATCCCCGTACTCAGGAGAAGCAGCAGAATGTATTTTGGGGTGTAATTCCACATATGCCTATGGCATGTGTGAGAAATATATCATTTAGTGACAACTTTGTGCAAAAAAAAAAAAAGTTTGTCATTTTCCCGCAACTTGTGGCAAAATATAAAATATTCCACGGACTCAACATGCCTCTCAGCAAATAGCTTGGGGTGTGTACTTTCCAAAATTGGGTCATTTGGGGGGGGGGGTTGTGCTATTTTGGCATTTTATGGCCTTCAAAACAGTCATAGGTAGTGAGGAGTGAATCAAAAATTTGCGCCCTTAGAAATCCTGAAGGTGGTGTTTGGTTTTCGGGGACCCGTACGCTAGGCTCCCAAAAAGTCCCACACATGTGGTATCCCCGTACTCAGGAGAAGCAGCAAAATGTATTTTGGGGTGCAATTCCACATATAACCATGGAATGTGTGAGCAATATATCATTTAGTGACAACTTTTTGTAAAAATATTTATTTCTTTTTTGTCATTATTCAATCACTTGGGACAAAAAAATTATATTCAATGGGCTCAACATGCCTCTCAGAAATTTCCTTGGGGTGTCTACTTTCCAAAATGGGGTCATTTGTGGGGGTTTTGTACTGCCCTGCCATTTTAGCACCTCAAGAAATGAAATAAGCAGTCATAAACTAAATTCCAGAAAATGTACTCTAAATTGTAGACGCTATAACTTTTGTGCAAACCAATAAATATACGCTTATTGACATTTTTTTTTTTACTAAAGACATGTGGCTGAATACATTTTGGCCTAAATGTATGACTAAAATTTAGTTTATTAGATTTTTCTTATAACAAAAGTTCAAAATTTTCGGTCTTTTTCCGTTTATATTGCAAAAAATAAAAAGCGCAGAGGCAATGAAATACCATCAAAATAAAGCTCTATTTGTGGGGAAGAAAATGACACAAATTTCATTTGGATACAACATTGCATGACTGCGCAATTACCAGTTAAAGCAGCACAGTGCGAAATTGTAAAAAGACCTCTGGTCTTTAGGCTGACAAATGGTCCGGGGCTGAAGTGGTTAAGGTCATCACAGAGCACAAGGGGGCACTCTATATCTGGAGGACAAGCAAATGAATCTGCAAATACGGAAAGGTTTCTTTACAGCAAGAGCTGTGAAAATGTGGAAAACTCCCTTGAGCTAATTCTGGCCAGCTCAGTAGATAGTTTAAAAAAAGGCCTGGATTCTTTCCTAAATGTACATTATATAACTGGATACTAACATTTATATCCGATTGTCTCTTGGGAAATCAGGAAGGATTTTTTCCCCCGCTGAAGCAAATTGGATCATGCTTTGCTGGGGTTTTTTGCCTTCCACTGGATCAACTGTGGATATAGGATTGTCTATATAAGATTCAACTTGACTAACTATATGTAACTATGTAAGAGCAGCAAAAAGTAAAAGTGGCTAAACGCTTTAGATGTAATTGTTCTAAGAGAGTAGAGTCGTCAAAGACAGCTTCCTGGTCTCTGTTCATGCCTCTCGACCAGTTATCAATTGTCTGGCAGATATACATAGCAGCAATTTCCATAAAAAAAGCTGTGATAACCCACTGACCAATGTCCTGTGGCTGTGTCTCTGGAACAGCAGACAGCCATTCCCAGTTGGAATGACAGGTGGAATGCTTCAGCCAGAAGGCATAGAGCAACTACACCACAACTCAAAGAGAAACATTATGGAGTAAAAAAAAACGAATTTAAAGAAGGTAAACCTTATAATAACATCAGATACTGCCAGCGTAATGGTGACAGTTAAGAGTGGGAAAATACAATAAAGTGAAAAACACCCCATATAAACAAATACTGGGAAACCCTGTCTTACCTTATCTACGCTGCAGGTTCCCAGAGGAAACCAAACTTCACCCATCACAGTTCTGTAGGGGACTTCAGGGTCTGGGTGTCAAAAGAATGGACCACAGCACCCTGTTTGTGAACTACACAACTTGCACCATGCTCCCAGATGAGCGCTGAATACAGCATCCAGTGCTAAAGAAAACATTACAGGCTGGCCCTACTGCTGCAGGGTTTGGTTCCCAAAATGTACATTAGAGGTAAACAGAGTGGAAACTGCTAGTAAGCCCTAAAGCAATAAGCAGTAAGATCAAAACTAGTGAATAAATAATAGTTTATAAATGTCTCCATAGGAAAAGCCATGCATCACCTAATAGACACTAGCAAAAAACTGGAGTCCCACAGAGTTGGTGGGGTTTAACCACTTAAGCCCCGGACCATTTGGTAGCTAGAGGACCAGAGGTGATTTCAGAATTTTGCACTGCGCTGCTTTAACTGTAAATTGTGCGGACATGCAATGTTGTACCCAAACGAAATTTGCATCCTTTTCTTCCCACAAATAGAGCTTTCTTTTAATGGTATTTGATTGCCTCTGCGATTTTTATTTTTTGCAATATAAACGGAAAAAGACCGAAAATTTTGAAAAAAAAAATGATATTTTCTACTTTTTGTTATAATAAAAATCGAATAAACTCAATTTTAGTCATACATTTAGGCCAAAATGTATTCAGCCACATGTCTTTAGTAAAAAAAATGTCAAAAAGCGTATATTTATTGGTTTGCGCAAAAGTTATAGCGTTTACAAACTAGGGTACATTTTCTGGAATTTACACAGCTTTAAATTTATGACTGCCTATCTCATTTCTTGAGGTGCTAAAATGGCAGGGCAGTACAAAACCCCCCCAAATGACCCCATTTTGGAAAGTAGACACCCCAAGCTATTTACTGAGATGCATGTTCAGTCCATGGAATATTTTATATTTTGCCACAAGTTGCGGGAATATGACAAACTTTTTTTTTTTGCACAAAGTTGCTCACACATGCCATGGGCATATGTGAAATTACACCCCAAAATACATTCTGCTGCTTCTCCTGAGTACGGGGATACCACATGTGTGGGACTTTTTGGGAGCTTAGCCGCGTACGGGACCCCAAAAACCAAGCACCGCCTTCAAGGTTTCTAAGGGCATACATTTTTGAGTTCACTCCTCACTACCTATCACTACCTATCACAGTTTTGAAGGCCATAAAATGCCAAGATGGCACAAAACCCTCCCAAATTACCCCATTTTGGAAAGTAGACACCCCAAGCTATTTGCTGAGAGGCATGTTGAGCCCATTGAATATTTTTTTTTGTCCCAAATGATTGAATAATGACAAAAAAAAAAAAAATGTACAAAAAGTTGTCACTAAATGATATATTGCTCAAACATGCCATGGTTATATGTGGAATTGCACCCCAAAATACATTCTGCTGCTTCTCCTGAGTACGGGGATACCACACGTGTGGGACTTTTTGGGAGCCTAGCCGCGTACGGGGCCCCAAAAACCAAGCACCGCCTTCAGGATTTCTAAGGGCGTAAATTTTTGATTTCACTCCTCACTACCTATCACAGTTTTGAAGGCCATAAAATGCCAAAATAGCACAAAACCCCCACCAAATGACCCCATTTTGCAAAGTAGACACCCCAAGCTATTTGCTTAGAGGCATGGTGAGTATTTTACAGCTCTCATTTGTTTTTGAAAATGAAGAAAGATATATTTTTTTTCTTTTTTCAATTTTCAAAACTTTGTGACAAAAAGTGAGATCTGCAAAATACTCAACATACCTCTCAGCAAATAGCTTGGGGTGTCTACCTTCCAAAATGGGGTCATTTGGGGGGGTTTTGTGCCATCTGGGCATTCCATGGCCTCCGAAACTGTGATAGGCAGTGAGGAGTGAAATCAAAAATTTACACCCATAGAAATCATGAAGGCGGTGCTTGGTTTTCGGGGTCCTGTACGTGGCTAGGCTCCCAAAAAGTCTCACACATGTGGTATCCCCGTACTCAGGAGAAGAAACAGAATGTATTTTGGGGTGCAATTCCACATATAACCATGGCATGTTTGAGCAATATATAATTTAGTGACAACTTTTTGTACATTTTTTTTTTTTCTTTTTGTCATCATTCAATCACTTGGGACAAAAAAATAAATATTCAATGGGCTCAACATGCCTCTCAGCAAATAGCTTGAGGTGTCTACTTTCCAAAATGGGGTCATTTGGGGGGGGGTTTTGAACTGTCCTGGCATTTTATGCACAACATTAGGAAGCTTATGTCACACATCATCCACTCTTCTAACCACTTGAAGACAAAGCCCTTTCTGACACTTTTTGTTTACATGAAAACATTTTTATTTTTGCAAGAAAATTATGTTGAACCCCCAAACATTATATATTTTTTTAAAGCAAAGGCCCTACAGATTAAAATATTGGTGTTGCATTTTTTTTTTCCACACAGTATTTGCGCAGCGATTTTTCAAAACGCATTTTTTGGGGGAAAAACACACTTTTTTTATTTTTAATGCACTAAAAAACACTATATTGCCCAAATGTTTGATGAAATAAAAAAGATGATCTTAGGCCGAGTACATGGATACCAAACACGACATGCTTTAAAATTGCGCACAAACGCGCAGCGGCGACAAACTACATTCATTTTTAAAAGTATTTAAAAGCCTTTACAGGTTACCACGTTAGATTTACAGAGGAGGTCTACTGCTAAAATTACTGCCCTCGAGCTGACCTTCGCGGTGATACATGCATGATGCAATTCCTGTTTACATATGACGCTAGACCGACGCTTGCGTTCGCCTTTGCGCAAGAGCAGGGGGGGACAGCGGTGCTTTTTTTTTTTTTTTTTATTATTTATTTTGCTTTTTTATTTTATTTTTAAACTGTTCCTTCCATATTTTTTTTTTTTTTACCATTTTTATTGTTATCTCAGGGAATGTAAATATCCCCTATGATAGCAATAAGTAGTGACAGGTACTCTTTTTTTGAAAAAAATTGGGGGGTTAGACCCTAGATCTTTCCTCTGCCCTCAAAGCATCTGACCACACCAAGATCGGTGTGATAAAACGCTTTCCCAAATTCCCAATGGCACTGTTTATATCCGGGGGGGGGGACATTCCCTCCCACTGCTTGTAAAAGCAGTCTAGAGGCTAATTATCTGCTAGAATTGCTTTTACATGAAAGCCGGCCACTGGCTGAAAAGAATGATACCAAGATGATACCTAAACCCGCAGGCATCATTCTGGTATAAACATTCAAAGTCCAGCAACATACCAGTACGTTGCTGGTCCTTGTTGGACATGTATTGTAATCTTTTTTTCATGGAACATGTTGGCTGAACGAAAAAAAGAGATTGATCGGTGGGTATGCCCACCATTAGAATACCTCCCTTGATCCACCCACTTCTAATGATGGGCATATATGCCGAAGCATGGGGGCATCCTCCCGCAAAAAAGTTATGCCGCGTACACACGGTCGGACTTTTCCACGGGCAAGCCTTTGCCGGAATTTCGACCGTATGTACGCGGCATAAAAGGTTATGCCGCGTACACACGGTCGGACTTTTCCACGGGCAAGCCTCCGTCGGAATTTCGACCGTATATACGCGGCATTAGGAGCAAAATCGCTCCTCCGCCCCTGCTGCCCCCATGCTTCGGCATCTATGCTCTTTTTTTTAACTGTGGTGGTGAAATCACATCCTACAGCGTTGGAGTCATGGCTTTATGTATCGTGGGAGCAAACGCTGTTGCTGTCAAGATAAATAGATCCGCGCTGCAACTGAATGGCGTACCTGAAAACAAAAAATTACATACCTGAAAAGCAAGCATGATAAAACATTGCAGAATAGAATACAGTAAAAAAGAGCAGAACAATAGAGGAGAAAATAAAGAGAGAGAGAGAGAGAGAGAGAGAGAGAGAGAGAGAGAGAGAGAGAGAGAGAGAGAGAACAATAAAACGACAACTATTTTTGTTTTTTTTCTTTTATATTTTTTTTGTGTTTTGTTTTTTACGTTTTTTTTTTTCTTTTTTACACTTTTTTTTGTAACTTTAACAACTGTAATGGTTCGGGTCTCTCAAAATGTAATGGCATCTTGGGAAACCCTGTGTAAGTGTGTCCTAGTCTGTGAAATGCTGTACCCTACGCTAAAACTTCACTTTTGAGTGGTAGCGTTCAAAACATTCACCAAGGCAAAGACCAGGTTTGTCAGGACAGAGTGGACAAAAAACACGGGTGTCACGCCTAAATCCGCGCTTGCTACAGACACGACATCTTTTTTGGGGGGTTCGTTGGGTAGGGGTACTCGGGAGGGCATACGGATAATGCCTCTCATGCAGCCGGCTTACTGCATTTGGTTTGGAATGGTGAGGTGCAGAACCGCCTGGATACAGGAGTTCTGTGACTATCTCATTCTGGAATTTTAGAAGAGATAATGTCCCGCCTGAAGCTCTGTATAGCACATGAGCGTTCAGCAAAGCCAATTGGAATAAGGATAGAGACACTTTTTTTGTACTGGTCGTTGAGGTCCACCCCTCCCATATTTTGGTTATATTTGTGGACACAGAGGGGTTTCTCCACAACACCAGTCGCCGTACGAATTTGGACTGTCGTGTCTGCATGAAGGGAGGTAAGAAGGAAAACATTCTTATTGTCCCTCCACTTCATAGCGAGCAAGTTATTACACTTCAAGCAGGCTCTCTCCCCCAGCCTAAGACGGGCATCTACAAGCCGCTGGGGAAAGCCCCGGCGATTAGGTCGCACGGTGCCACATGCTCCAATCTGATGATCAAACAAGTGACTAAACAGTGGCACGCTCGTGTAATAATTGTCCACATACAAGTGGTACCCCTTTCCGAATAAGGGTGACACCAAGTTCCACACTATTTTGCCAGCGCTCCCTATGTAATCCGGGCAGTTGACCGGCTCAACCTGACTATCTTTTCCCTCATAAACCATAAAGCTCCATACATAGCCTGTTGCCCTGTCACAGAACTTATAGAGCTTGACCCCGTATCTGGCACGCTTGCTGGGAAGGTACTGCTTGAAAGACAAGCGGCCAGAAAATTTAATCAGGGACTCATCAACGCAGACAACTTGATCGGGAATAAACAAGGCTGCAAAACATTCGTTAAAGTGGTTTATGAGGGGCCGAATTTTATAGAGCCGGTCGTATTCAGGGTCCCCACGTGGACGACAAAGTTCATTGTCGTTGAAGTGCCTGAACCGCAAAATCTGCTCGTATCGTGTCCTGGGCATGGAGGCAGAGAACACGGGCATGTGGTCAATTGGGTGCGTGGACCAATAAGCACGCAATGACGGGAATTTATGTGTGCCCATGTTGAGGGAAAGGCCCAGAAAGGTCTTAAAGTCGGAAACCGTAATTGGTTTCCAATCTTTGGCAATTTTAGGCAACTGGGGGTTAGCGGCGATTAATTGACCAGCATACAAATTACTCTGGTCCACAATAGATCTATAGAGATCTTCCCTGAAAAACAGTGAATAAAAATCAATTGGCATAAAATCAGCTGTTTCCACCTGAATACCGGGTTGGGCAGTGAATGGGGGAAGTACGGGTTCTGCAGAAGTGGTGGGGACCCAATCAGGATAGGCGAATTCTGCAGGAAGGGCACTATGGGCCTGCCTTTGTCTTCTTGGTGGCAGCGGGACACTACTTGTGCTTGCCACCTCGCCAGCTTGAACTGCACTTATGGGACTCGCCACGTCACCACGTGATACTGCAGTGCTGGATGTACGCCCAGGCTGTACTAGGCCGCTGGTGCTTGCCAATTCACCAGAAGGAATAGCGGCGCTAGTACTACTCTGCTCCATGATACGAGAGCCCTGCGGTTCTTGCTCCTCAACAACCTCAGAAGATCAGGATCGGGTACGCCTGACCTTAGCAGGGACCTCAACTTCGTCGTCAGAGCTATCTGACGTGGGGCCGCTGACGTCACTGTCTTCTACGGGAAGATATTCTGAGCCTGAATCTGACAGATGCGTGACCTCCTCTTCACTATCTGTCATGCTCAGAATCTCGTAGGCCTCTTTACTAGTGTACCTTCGTCTTGCCATTTTGGGCTCTAAATTTAGGGGTACACTAGTAAGATTCACAGGTAAAAAAAAGCACCTGACTGTCACCAAATGTATCAAACGCTACCAAAAAAAACTGTTAGCGATCACAGGGATCAGGACTGTCTCTGCAAACGCTGCAGTTATGTGTTTTGTGTTTGGTAAGTGACAGTGATCGATCGATACTGCACTTGGGTGGGCTGGGCTGGGCGGAGGGGCTAAACGCAGGTGCTAGCAGGTATTTGGGCTGATCCCGCTAACACTGCATTTTTGGGAACCCTAAACCGCTGGGGACGCTAGTATAGATCTGATCAGATACTATACCACTAAGGGAGGTGTATGCTTTGCACGTGGGTGTTAGCGTTACTGGCACTAACCTGACGCTGCCTGGGGCGACGCAGACCCTCTCTGACGCTAAAACCTAATTGATATCAGCCGCCGGGCGATCAGGGGGTTAAACGTTTATTGGGTTATATACGGCGTGTGCCCTGATGCTATAAAAAGCAAACTAACCAACCAGCGTCACCTGTAACCTTTATATGGTGATCACTGGTGAAAGGGTTAACTAGGGGCGATCAGGGGGTTAAAACCTTTATTAGGTTAAATATGGGGGTACCCGACGCTATATAAAAACCTGACGGGTTACCTAAATAACTAACTGGGTAACCAGTGTCACCAGTGACGCTTATACGGTGATCACCGATGAAAGGGTTAACTCTAGGGGCAATCAGGGGGTTAAAATAATATATGGGGGTACCTGACGCTAATAAAAACCTGCGGCGAACCTAAAAATAATTAACTGGCTATCTAGGACACCAGCGACAAGAAAAAAGCGATCGGAAAAATGATCGCTTAGTGACGCTGGCGTTAGGGGGTCAAAGGGTTACCTGGGGGGCGATCAAGGGGTCAAACCTTTATTAGGGGGGGTTAGGGGGCTACCTTGGACCTAAAGGGGCCTAATCCTAACTGCCCTGCAACTTTTTACAGTCACAAATGACACTGATTGCAGTGATCAGTAAAAAAAATGATCACTGCAAACGGTGCACTGTGACTGGGGGTACTGGGGGTGATCTGGGGGGTGATTGGGGGGTGTAAGTGTGCCTACGTGTACTGGTGTCAGTGGGCTGTTGGTGCACTTACTATGTGATGTCTTCTCTCCTCGCGCCGGATCGAAAAGATCGCCACGAGGAGAGATGACATCACTTCCTCTGCCTGTGTTTACATTACACAGGCAGGGGAAGCTCTCTCATTCACCTGGAGCGATCGAGAGGGGGTGGCCGGAATCGAACGGCCGTCCCATCATGCCGGATCGCTCCTGAACACTTAACCACCGCTCACTGTACAGAAGGGGGGTCCGATCGGACCCCCCAACTATACAAAGGCGATCACGTAGATCTACGTGATTCTGTCTGTCGGTGCCATTCTGCCGACGTATAATTACAGTGGGCGGTCGTTAAGTGGTTAATGAAGATGCATTAAGGGCATTCATGGCAAAGCTTTTGCCAGTGTCCAATCAGCATATAACCCATGACTTCCTTTCACATACAATTACAATAAAGTCCCTGAACTCACCCTGGGTGGGTTTAGGTCAGTGCACCCACATGCATGTCACACTGGGACACAGCAGCTGTGTCTGTACAGCCGTGTGTGTCTGTGCAACGACGTGTCGCAACAGAAATGGTATTGCTGGCACATGGAGGCACATGACGCCTGTGCTCTCCCATGCTGGCAAAACATGGTCCTGCACATGGCATGCAAGTAATCGACCCATGTGAAGGAGGCCCAAATAATTTTTAGCATGTCTCTTAGTACCCATAGGGGTTTGTTTTGACTGTGGTGAATCATGCACTGTTAGGCAAAAGCTAGAGCGAACTGCATCAATTAGTGTGTTTTGTAGTGGAAAGCATTTTTCAACTTTTCATATATTAAATCTTCTGCCCTTTTAACTTTGGATAGTAAAAAATGTTTTTCTGCCTGTGTCTGGTCAAGAGTAACAAATCCAGAAACTGCTAATTAGCTAAAGGCAATAAGGATTCAGATTCAGCAAAAAAAACTGGAGCCTCGCAAAAGTGGGCAGGGTTATATAGGTACATGGCAGTTTCCAATCATTTGAAGGTAGCAACAAATAACCCAAAACACTTTTACTTCTACTTCACCCAAGCATTGAATTGGGATTTTTTATTTTATTCTCCCATTCAGAAACAAAGCCCTGATGTTCAAAAAATTTATTAAAGCAGAGTTTCACCGAAAAAAAAATATTAAAAGTCAGCAGCTACAAATACTGCAGCTGCTGACTTTTAAAATATGGACCCTTACCTGTCCAGGGTGCCCACAATGTCTTCATCCAAAGCCGATCTGTCCCTCCACTCCCATCTTCAGTAAGGGAATCAGGAAGTGAAGCCTTGATTCCCTACTGCGCATGCGCAAGACTGAATGGGTTGTTTTAGAAGGTGAGGCTACATATACATACTTTAACCTTTTCCTGTACAAGGTACTGTAAAGACAATGGTGCAACTTAAACTATAATATAAGGTCCCAAACTATTTTTAAGTTCTAGATAATAAAAGAATCAGAATTTCTATCAGGTTTTATTGTTGTATCCACACTGGGGAGAAATCCTCTCTTCAATTAACAGCATAACCAAGGCACAAAATGAGAGCTCAGCAAAGCTAGCCCTTCTACCATCAGCAGAAATAAAAACTCAAGTGTGGTTCTTTAGTGCTACGTTTGTGCTGTTTTGTGGCGTAAAAATCTACATTTGTGCTGCTTTTAAGATATTAGAAATAGTTTTTTTTCTAGATGATGTCATAACCCTCAAGTGTGATTCTTAACCCCCCCTTACAACACCCAAAATACACAAAACTGGGCTGGTTGGTTTGTGCTGATTTGAGCTGTTTAAATCTCGGATCTCTCTTCAATCGTTTTTGCGTTAATAATGATTAACCACTTGATGAACGCCGCACGACGATATACGTCGACAGAATGGCACGGACAGGCATATGGCCATACCTGTACGTCTCTGCCTTTCAGCGGTGTCTGAATCGTTCCAAGAGCGATCCGTGATGAGGGGAAGGCCACAGATTCATGGCCACCGCCTCACGATCGCTCCTCACGAATGGGCTTCTTCCTCTGCCTGTGAAAGTGTAAACACAGGCAGAGGAAGTGATGTCATCTTTCCTCGTGTCGGTCTTTTTGTCCGGCGCCGAGGAGAGAAGACATCAATAGTAAGTGCAACAACAGTACACTGACACCAGTACACGTAGGCACACTTTTCACCCCAAGATCACCCCCCAGATCACCCCTTGCACCCCCAGTCACAGTGTCACCGATTGCAGTGTTCATTTATTTACTGATCACTGCATTTGGTGTCATTTGTGACTGTAAAAAGTGTTAGGGCAGTTAGTGGTAGGCCCCTTTTAGGTCTAGGGTACCCCCCTAATTAACCCCTTGATGGCCCCCCAGCTAACCCTTTCACCCCCTATTGCCAGTGTCACTAAGCAATCTTTTTTCTGATTGCCATATAAGTGTCACGGGTGATGCTAGGTAGCCAGTTAGTTATTTAGGTTCACCGTCGGCTTTTTGTAATGTCATATACTACCTAATAAAAGGTTTTAACCCCCTGATTTAACCCCTTCACCCCGTCACTGGTGACACTAGTTAGCCAGTTAGTTATTTAGGTTCACCGTCAGCTTTTTATAGCGTCAGGTACCCCCATATATTACCCAATAAAGGTTTTAACCCCCCCTAGTTAACCCTTTCACTAGTGATCACCGTATAGGTTACGCTGGTTAGTTTGTTTTTATAGCGTCAGGGCACCCGCCGTTTATTACCCAATAAAAGTTTAACCGCCTGATCGCCCGGCGGGTGATATCAGTTAGGTTAGGGTAAGATAGGGTCTGCGTCGCCCCAGGCAGCGTCAGATTAGTGCCAGTAGCGCTAACAACCACGCACGCAGCATACACCTCCCTTAGTGGTATAGTGTCTGAACAGATCAATACCAACGTCCCCAGCTGTTTAGGGTTCCCAAAAACACAGTGTTAGCGGGATCAGCCCAGATACCTGCTAGCACCTTCGTTTTGCCCCTCCGCCAAGCCCAGCCCAACCCAAGTGCAGTATCGATCGATCACTGTCACTTACAAAACACTATCGCTAACAGTTTTTTTGTTATCATTTGATACAGTTGCTGACAGCCTAGGTGCTTTTTTTCCTGTGAATCTTACTACTGTACCAGTAAATTTAGAGCCCAAAATGGCAAATCGAAGGTACAATAGTGAAGAGGCCAACACGTTTCTGAGCATGACAGATAGTGAAGAGGAAGTCACTCATCTGTCAGATTCAGGCTCAGAATACAATCCTGTAGACGACAGCGGCTCCATGACAGATAGCACTGATGACGGAGTTGTGGTCCCTGCCAAGGTCAGGCATACCCAACCCCATTCTGCTGTTGTTGAGGTGCAAGAACCGCAGGGCTCTTGTATGGAGCAGAGAAGTACTAGTGCCGCTCATCCTTCTGGTGAACTGGCAAGCACCAGCGGCCTAGTACACCCTGGTCGTACATCCAGCACTGCAGTAACACTTGGTGACGTGGCGAGTCCCATAAGTGCAGTTCAAGCTGGCGAGGTGGCAAGCACAAGTAGTGTCCCGCTGCCACCAAGAAGACAGACAGGCCCGTCGTGCCCATAGTGCCCTTCCTGATTGGGTGCCCACCACTTCTACAGAACCCATACTTCCAACCCGGAATTCAGGGGGAAACAGTTGATTTTACGTCACTTTATTTTTATTCGCTGTTTTTCACGTCCTCCCTTGCCAGAGAATGGAAACCAATTACGGTTTCCGAATTTAAGACATCTCTGGGCCTATCCCTCAAGATGGGCATAGTTAAAATGAGTAAGTTGCGGTCATATTGGTCCATTGACCCAGTTTACCATTTGCCCCTCTTCTCTGCCTCCATGGCCAGGGCACGATACGAGCAGATCTTGCGGTTCATGCACTTTAACGACAATGAACTCTGTCGTCCTCATGGAGACCCTGAATACGATCGGCTCTATAAAATTTGGCCCCTTGTAAACCACTTCAACAAACGTTTTTGCAGCCTTGTTTACTCCTCATCAAGTTGTCTGCGTTGATGAGTCCATGATTAAATTTTCTGCCCGCTTGTCTTTCAAGGCAAGCGTGCCAGATATGGGGTCTGTGACAGACCCTATGGTTTACGACCGGAAAACTGTGACAGTTTTATGGTTTACGAGGGAAAAGATGGTCACGTAGAGCCGGAGAACTGCCCAGATTACATAGGGAGCGCTGGCAAGATTGTGTGGGACTTAGTGTCACCCTTTTTCGTAAAGGGGTACCATTTGTATTTGGACAAATATTACATGAGCGTGCCACTTTTTAGTCACTTGTTTGATCATCAAATTGGCGCATGTGGCACCGTGTCACCTAATCGCCGGGGTTTACCCCAAAGGCTTGTACATTCCCATCTTAGGCTGGGGGAGAGAGCCTGCTTCAAGTGTAATAATTTGCTCGCTGTGAAGTGGAGGGATAATAAGAATGTTTTTGTTCTGCCCTCCCTTCACGCAGACTCAACGGTCCAAATTCCTATGGCAACTGGTGTTGTGGAGAAACTCCTCTGTGTCCACAAATATAACCAAAATATGGGAGGGGTGGACCTCAACGACCAGTTATTGCCACCGTACCTAGTTGCCCGTAAGGCCAGACACTGGTAAAAAAAAAGTGTCTGTATACTTATTTCAATTGGCTTTGCTAAACGCTCAGGACGGACTGGATCCTTCCTTCAATTCCAGGAAGAGATCGTCAGAGCCCTTCTGTTTCCAGACAGTGCTTCACCTAACCATCCCCGACCAACTACAGTAAGCCGGCTGCATGAGAGGCATTTTCCGTATGTCCTCCCTAGTATCCCTACCCAACAAGCCCCCCAAAGAAAATGTTGTGTCTGTAGAAAGCGTGGATATAGGCGTGACACTCGCTATTTTTGTTTCCTGTCCTGACAATCCTGGTTTTTGCATTGGTGAATGTTTTGAACGCTACCATACACTAGTGCAGTTTTGGGGGTAGGGCGTAGGGTACAGCACTGCACAGACTAGGACACACTTACACAAGGTCTCCCAAGATGCCATCGCATTTTGAGAGACCCAAACCTGGAACCGAACTGTTACGGTTACAAAAAAAGTGTAAAAAAAACAAAAACAAAAAAAAATAGTTGTTGTTTTATTGCTCTCTCTCTCTCTATTCTTCTATGTTTTACTGTATTCTATTCTGCAATGTCCTATTGTTATGTTTTATCGTGTTTGCTTTTCAGGTATGTAATTTTTTTATACTTTACTGTGTTTTATTGTTAACCGTTTTTTTGTTTTCAGGTACGCCATTCGGCTGCAGCGCAGATTTATTTATCTTGACAGCAACAGCATTTGCTCCCACGATACATAAAGTAGTGACTCCAGTGCTGTAGGAGGTGATTTCATCACCGCAGTTAAAAAAAGGAGTATATATGCCGAAACATGGGGGCAGCAGGGGTGGAGGAGCGATTTGCTCCTAACTTTTACAGGCGGATGCCCCCATGCTTCGGCATATATATATAAATGGTGCATGTATGCTAGGGGTGCGGAATTTAATCGCTGCAACCGCGATTCGGGCGTCCCCGATGCGGCACCAATGCAGGGAAACCTAATAATCGATTATCCCTGATGTCTAGCCTCGTCCCTCCCCTCCCGGGAGAGCTGTTACCTCATTTGTTATTTTTTTTCTATGACGCGCTCATGTGACTTCCCGGCCCGCCTCTCACGTCTCTCCTGGCGTCAGGAGAGACGTGAAAGCAGAGAGGAGAGAGGGCAGTCACATGAGTGCGGCATATACACACTGTTCCCCCACCGGATTCTGTTCCCCCTAGCTCTCGGCTCCTATCGGAACTCCGCCCCCCCAGCCCTGTACATTGCCGCTCCCTCCTACTGTTCCTCACAAATGCAAATGCTCCTAATACCGCCCCGCCTCTCCAGTGCCACATTTTAATAAGTATCATAAATAAGTATTATTTTTTCTTTAAAGTAAAACAGATATTATACTTACCTGCTGATCTTCTGTAGCATGTCCGCAGTCACTGACCATCTCCTGTAGCATGTCCGCAGTCACTGACCATCTCCTGTAGCATGTCCGCAGTCACTGACCATCTCCTGTAGCATGTCCGCAGTCACTGACCATCTCCTGTAGCATGTCCGCAGTCTCTCTGACCATCTCCTGTAGCATGTCCGCAGTCACTGACCATCTCCTGTAGCATGTCCGCAGTCACTAACCATCTCCTGTAGCATGTCCGCAGTCACTAACCATCTCCTGTAGCATGTCCGCAGTCACTGACCATCTCCTGTAGCATGTCCGCAGTCACTGACCATCTCCTGTAGCATGTCCGCAGTCACTGACCATCTCCTGTAGCATGTCCGCAGTCACTGACCATCTCCTGTAGCATGTCCGCAGTCACTGACCATCTCCTGTAGCATGTCCGCAGTCACTAACCATCTCCCTTTAGCATGTCCGCAGTCACTAACCATCTCCCTTTAGCATGTCCGCAGTCACTAACCATCTCCCTTTAGCATGTCCGCAGTCAATGACCATCTCCTGTAGCATGTCCGCAGTCACTGACCATCTCCTGTAGCATGTCCGCAGTCACTGACCATCTCCTGTAGCATGTCCGCAGTCACTGACCATCTCCTGTAGCATGTCCGCAGTCACTGACCATCTCCTGTAGCATGTCCGCAGTCACTGACCATCTCCTGTAGCATGTCAGCAGTCACTGACCATCTCCTGTAGCATGTCCGCAGTCACTGACCATCTCCTGTAGCATGTCCGCAGTCTCTCTGGACATCTCCTGTAGTATGTCTGCAGTCTCTCTGACCATCTCCTGTAGCATGTCTGCAGTCTCTCTGACCATCTCCTGTAGCATGTCTGCAGTCTCTCTGACCATCTCCTGTAGCATGTCTGCAGTCTCTCTGACCATCTCCTGTAGCATGTCTGCAGTCTCTCTGACCATCTCCTGTAGCATGTCTGCAGTCTCTCTGACCATCTCCTGTAGCATGTCTGCAGTCTCTCTGACCATCTCCTGTAGCATGTCTGCAGTCTCTCTGACCATCTCCTGTAGCATGTCTGCAGTCTCTCTGACCATCTCCTGTAGCATGTCCGCGGTCTCTCTGACCATCTCCTGTAGCATGTCCGCAGTCTCTCTGACCATCTCCTGTAGCATGTCCGCAGTCTCTCTGACCATCTCCTGTACTAGGTCTGCAGCCTCTGACCATCTCCTGTACTATGTACAAGTTGTTGTCTGCTTTGTTTAGACTTTGCTACATGCAGGAAGTGTTGTCTTTTTTTAAAAACGAACAGATATAATAAAAAAAAAAATGGAGTTCTCCTGACTGCTTGAATTTTTTTGATGAAAACCATGCGCACTTGCGCTGTAATCGTGATGCATCGCGGAATCGAATCGAATCGTTGACCTGATAATCGTAATCGAATCACGAGGCCAGTGAAGATGCGCACCTCTAATGTATGCCCATCATTAGAAGTGGGTGGATGAAGGGAGGTATTCTATCTCTCTTCTATCTCTTTTTTTCATTCAGCCCACAGGCTGAATGAAAAAAAAGATTACAATATATGCCAAACAAGGACCAGCAACGTACTGGTATGTTGCTGGACTTTGAGTGGTTATACCAGAATGATGCCTGCGGGTTTAGGTATCATCTTGGTATCATTCTTTTCAGCCAGCGGTCAGCTTTAATGTAAAAGCAATCCTAGCGGCTAAGTAGCCTCTAGACTGCTTTTACAAGTAGTGGGAGGGAATGTCCCCCCCATCCCACCATCTTCCATAGTTTTCTCTGGCTCTCCTGTCCCAACAGGGAACCTGAGAATGCAGCCGATGGTTCCACCAGCTGATCAGAGACCAGAATGGCTTCAATCATCTCTATGGCCTAAGAAACCAGAAGCTACCAGAATTTCATGACTTAGATTTCACCGGATATAAACAGCGCCATTGGGAAAGCATTTTATCACACCAATCTTGGTGTGGTCAGATGCATTGAGAGCAGAGGAGAGATCTAGGGTCTAATAGACCCCAATTTTTTTTTTTAAAAGAGTACCTGTTGCTATCATAGGGGATATTTACATTCCCTGAGATAACAAAAAAAAAAAAAATGGAAGGAACAGTTTAAAAATAAAAAAGCAAAATAAATAATAAAAAAAAAAAAAGCACCCCTGTCCCCCCCTGCTCTCGCGCAAAAGGCGAACGCAAGCGTCGGTCTGGCGTCATATGTAAATAGCAATTGCACCATGCATGTGAGGTATCACCGCGAAGGTCAGATCGAGGGCAGTAATTTTAGCAGTAGACCTCCTCTGTAAATCTAAAGTGGTAACCTGTAAAGGCTTTTAAAAATGTATGGATAAAGGACAATCCACAACTCCATACATGCTCTTAAATCAGTCTGAATTTATTGTATCTTCATAAAAAATACAGCAGAGGTAGACGCGTTTCAGCCGCAAAGGCCTTGTTCACAACATTGATGTACAAAATATCTACTTGTAAGAAACACTCCCCCCCCCCCCCACCCCCTTCAGTGGTCACAGAGGTTTCCAATTAGCCTCTTAATTCTCAAATTGATGCAATGAAATCAAAGGGAAAGGAAGATTTTTGGAGTAGTTCATTAAAAAAGCAAACTACGGTAAAAAATGTAAAGATAGAATTCATAAAAAATAAATTTTGTTAAACGATAGTTTAGATGGCCAAGGGGAGAAAAAGGTAGGACAACAGAATGAGACGCAGTGGGGAAAAGGTCATGTATATACATATATATATATATATATTGTAACCTGGGGGACAGGTAGTAGGTACAAAAGCTCCCTGGGATGAGCAGGCACAGATACCAAGTCCATTGGATCAGTGAAAACACAGTGTTATTTATTGGTGCTATATACAAAGTCAATGACAGGTGCAGAAAACAAACAGAAGAAAAAATAGCTAAACAAAAGCCTAGCCGTGTCTCGGCTCTAACTACACAGTATTTACAGGCCCTCACTACCAGGCTGGACAAGCCTACCACTTGTCAGCTTCCACATCCAACAGAGTAACAAGTTTTACAAACCTTCTTGCTCTCACAGACCAATGTTGTCTGTGTTTCCCAGGCTGAGCAAAGGCTGTCTGCTCAGGTGAGCTTTTAATTAAGCTGGTGGAGAGAACCAACACCTGAAGTGGATCCTGGCTCAGAGATCCCTGAATGTATATGAGAGGAGCCTGGGAGATGTATAAACCCCGAACAGGACTTTCCCAAGCTCTCTCTGGGACGCTCGGCCACAATATATATATATACACACATAAACATACATACATGTGCATACACCAATACATTATAATTAGCGTAAATGTAGATCCAGGTCCCACCTGAGGTTCAACCCCAGGGGGACTCTTTTAAAAATGTATGTAGTCTGTCGCCACTGCACATTTGTGCACAATTTTGAAGCATGTCGGGTTTGGTATCCATGTTCATCAAACATTTGGGCAATATAGTGTGTTTTAGTGCATTAAAATAAAAAATGTGTGTTTTTTCCCAAAAAAGTGTTTGAAAAATCGCTGCGCAAATACTGTGTGAAGAAAAAAAATGCAACACCCACCATTTTAATCTGTAGGGCCTTTGCTTTGAAAATAATATATAATATTTGGGGGTTCAAAGTAATTTTCTTGCAAAAAAAAAAAAAATCTTCATGTAAACAAAAAGTGTCAGAAAGGGCTTTGTCTTGTGGTTAGAAGAGTGGGTGCTTCTAAATGTTGTGCATAAAATGCCAGGACAGTTCAAAACCCTCCCCCAAATGACCCCATATTGGAAAGTAGACACCCCAAGCTATTTGTTGAGAGGCATGTCGAGTGCATGGAATATTTTATATATTTTTATATTTTATATTTTGACACAAGTTGCGGGAACAATATTTTTTTATTTTTTTTTGGACAAAGTTGTCACTAAATGATATATTGCTCAAACATGCAATGGGCATGTGTGGAATTACACCCCAAAATACATTCTGCTGCTTCTCCTGAGTACGGGGATACCACATGTGTGAGACTTTTTCGGAGCCTAGCCGTGTACAGGACCCCAAAACCAATCACCGCCTTCAGGCTTTCTAAGGGCGTAAAATGGTGATTTCACTTCCTCATTACCTATCACAGTTATGGAGGCCATGAAATGTCAAGATAGCAAAAAAAAACAAAAACAAAAACAAATGACCCCATTTTGGAAAGAAGACAATTCAAGCTATTTGCTGAGAGTCCATGGAATATTTTATATTTTGCCACAAGTTTCTGGAAAATTATTATTATTTTTTTCTTTTTTACAGAAAATTGTCACTAAGTGATATATTGCTCAAACATGCCATGGGTATATGTGAAATTACACCCCAAAATACATTTTGTTGCTTCTCCTGAGTACGGGGCTACCACATGTGTGAGACTTTTTGTGAGCCTAGACGCGTACGGGACCCCGAAAACCAAGCACCGCCTTCAGGCTTTCTATTTGATTTCACTACTCACTGCCTATCACAGTTTTGGCTACGAGGAGAAACCAATCAGGAGTGCAACAACATTTTTGAAATTAGGTCCCCCAGGGATTTTATGGGTCAGGAAAATGAGCCAGAATGAAAGGGAGTAATATCGTAAAAAAGTAAAAATGTATTGAATATATATATATATTGAAAATGCACAAGTAGGTACACCTAAAAACAATGCATTTTAACAATATTGAATAGAACAGCAACTGAATACTGGAACACACTAGCCTCAAATTTAGAGTTTACAGTAAATGTGTTGTCACAGGCTGTTTGTTCTATTCAAAAAGATGTACATAAAGAAAAAATGCATAAATACATATAAATGCTAGAAAATAAATAAATACAGATGTATATGAATACAGCAGGTAAGCAGCAAAGCATCTATTCGTGGGACATGGGAATTCATCATACTCAGAGGATCATGTCCTTAGAAATACAGTACACATCAGAAGTTCACAAGTAGGAGGGGCTTGCATCTCTGCATTCGCTCAGTTGCATAAGGGACTCTGGAAACCACAAGTGAGTCTGCGATAAATGCGTCTCACATTCACCAAGGGTGATGGAATTCCTAAGAGGCCTTTGTGTGAAAAGTAGTACATGCTGAGGAGCCTTGCAGCTTCACCTTGGCCGGAAAACACACCAAAAATTGCAGAGATCACCATAAGATGGGCAACCAATCTAACATAAAAAATACATACGGTATATATGATCATAGTATCAGATCATGGGTGAAAAGTAAATGCACAACTGCCTATAAGTGTGTATTTATATATGTATGTATATATTTGTTGCTGTTGTATAATAATCCAGAGAGAAGTTCTTTGACAAATGAGCAAAGATCACATTCCTCTGGGTTTGGAAAAAGGAAAAAAGAAGAACAAATCATCAGCAAACGAACCCAAGAGCACTCACCTCTTTCTATAGTAGTATAAGAGTAGATGGTGCAGAGCATACTGTGAGCCTGACTGTGCAGCTAAAAAGAGTTTGGACAGAGGCCGGGTTCACACTGGTGCGACAAACGCTCCGACATTGGGAGCTCATGTCGCATGACGTGTGAAAATCAATGTTTCCCTATCCGAGCCGTCTTAACTGGTCCGACACATGTCGGTCTGACTTTGAAAATGCTCCCTGTACTACTTTGGTCCGACTTTGATCCTACTGCAGCCCATTGACTATCATTGAAGTCGGAACGCCGTCTTGCATGATCCGACTTTGGCATGCGACTTGTGCTCTGATGATCTTGAGGGGGAACTCCACACCAAATTTTAAAAAACCGGCATGGGTTCCCCCTCCAAGAGCATACCAGGCCCTTCGGTCTGGTATGGATGTTGAGGGGAACCCCAACGCCGAAAAAACGGCGTGGGGGTCCCCCCAAAATCCATACCAGACCCTTATCCGCATGCAGCCCGGCCGGTCAGGAAAGGGGGTGGGGACGAGCGAGCGCCCCCCTCCTGAACCATACCAAGCCGCATGCCCTCAAAATGGGGGGTGGGTGCTTTGAGGCACCCCAAAGCACCTTGTCCCCATGTTGATGAGGACAAGGGCCTCTTCCCGACAACTGAGGACAAGGGCCTCTTTCCGACAACCCTGGCCGTTGGTTGTCGGGGTCTGCGGGTGTGGGGCTTATCGGAATCCGGGAGCCCCCTTTAATAAGAGGGTCCCCAGATCCCGGTCCCCCACCCTATGTGAATGAGTATGGGGTACATCGTACCCCTACCCATTCACCTGGGGGGGAGTGTCAATAAAAAAAACACACTAGACAGGTTTTTAAAGTCATTTATTGGGCAGCACCGGGGGTCTTCTTCCGACTTATGGGGCCTTCGTCCAACTTCTCCGCTCTCTCCAGCCTCTTCTCCCGCTCTCTGGTTCTTCTGCCTTCTGCTGGGCTCCTCCGCTATCTTCTGCTCTTTTGCTAGCGTTGGCCCGGTCTTCTCCTCTCTTCTCTTCTTCCGATGTTGACACGACGCTCTCTCCCACTGTAATGCCATGTGCGCGGTGCGCAATAACTTATACAGGCATGGGGCGTGGTCACCGGGTGATGTCACCAGTGACCCCGCCCCCTTATGACGTCACAGTCCCGGGGGCCTCATTCACATAGGGTGGGGGGCTGGGATCTGGGGGCCCTCTTAATAAAGGGGGCTCCCAGATTCTGATAAGCCCCCTGCCCGCAGACCCCGACAACCAACAGCCAGGGATGTCGGGAAGAGGCACTTGTCCTCATCAACAAGGGGACACGGTGCTTTGGGGTGGAATTGGCGGGGATCCAAGTCGGATCCCCGTTCATTGAAAGTCGGACGTATGTCGGCTGGGCAAAGTCAGATCCAAAGTAGGACGAGTGTTGTGTCGCACTAATGTGAACCCAGCCTTACCCTATTTATAAGGAGCTGTGTCAAAACACTCCCATCTACTGATTCATACACCTGGTCAGGTGGGTGGATACCTTACACAGCTCCTTATAAATAGGGCAAGTCCAAACACTCTTTAGCTGCGCAGTCAGGCTCACAGTCAAAGAACGTCTCTCTGGATTATTATACAATAGCAAGATACTACACAGCATAGCAGCAAATATATACATACTTACCCATTACTTATAGGCAGTTTATTTACTTTTCACCCATGATCTGATACTATGATCATATATATGTATTTTTTATGTTAGATTGGTTTCCCATCTTATGGTGATCTCTGCGATTTTTGTTGCGTTTTCCGGCCAAGGTGAAGCTGCAAGGCTCCTCAGCATGTACTACTTTTCACATAAAGGCCTCTTAGGAATTCCATCACCCTTTGTGAATGTGAGATGCATTATTGCAGACTCACTCGTGGTTTCCAGAGTCCCTAATGCAACTGAGCGAATGCAGAGATGCAAGCCCCTCCTACTTGTGAACTTCCAATGTGTACTGGATTTCTAAGGACATGATCCTCTGTGAGTATGATGAATTCCCATGTCCCATAAATAGATGCTTTGCTGCTTACCTGCTGTATTCATATACATCTATATTTATTTATTTTCTAGCATTTATATGTATTTATGCAGTTTTTCTTTATGTACATCTTTTTGAATAGAACAAACAGCCTGTTAAAAATCCCTGAAGAAGGAATTGAATATCTACATCTCCGAAGCATGTTTGGATCATCTGTGACCAGTGGCGGCCCGTCCATAGGGGGCGCCCGGGCGCCGCCCCCCCTCCTGTGGTCACCAAAAAAAACGGGCCCTTTAAGAGTTTTTTTTATGTATTATTTTCACACATGGCGGCGCGACCATAGTGGGCGCAGAAGCGCCGCTACCGCTCGCTTCTGCGCCCGGCCGTCACTCACCACAACAATACATAGGTTCATGCATTGCATGAACCTATGTATTGCTGCCTCCCACTATTCAGATAGCCGGCCCCTTGAGCGCCGGCCATCTGAATCACAGCGTCTGATTGGCCTTTAGAAGTGCCTATCAGAGCCAGCAGGCTCTGATAGGCTTCCCGACTACAGCCTGAGGGCTGTAATCGGCTTCTAAATATCTAATGAGAGGACGCACAGGGGTGCGTTCCCTGGCCAATCAGGTTCACCAGGTCTGGTTACCGGTAACCTGATTGGCTGAAGTGACATCGAGGGCGGGAGAAGACATCAAGGACGGAAGAAGAACGGCGCTGACTCGAGGAAGGTAAGTGCAGGGCTGGGGGGGGGGAAACTGGCTGTATTATGAGGACAAACTGGCTGCATTATGGGGGAGAAACTGGCTGCATTATGGGGGAGAAACTGGCTGCATTATGGGGGAGAAACTGGCTGCATTATGGGGGAGAAACTGGCTGTATTATGGGGGAGAAACTGGCTGTATTATGGGGGAGAAACTGGCTGCATTATGGGGGAGAAACTGGCTGCATTATGGGGGAGAAACTGGCTGCATATGGGGGAGAAACTGGCTGCATATGGGGGAGAAACTGGCTGCATTATGGGGGAGAAACTGGCTGCATTATGGGGGAGAAACTGGCTGCATTATGGGGGAGAAACTGGCTGCATTATGGGGGAGAAACTGGCTGCATTATGGGGGAGAAACTGGCTGCATTATGGGGGAGAAACTGGCTGCATTATGGGGGAGAAACTGGCTGCATATGGGGGAGAAACTGGCTGCATATGGGGGACAAACTGGCTGTATTATGGGGGACAAACTGGCTGTATTATGGGGGACAAACTGGCTGTATTATGGGGGACAAACTGGCTGCATATGGGGGAGAAACTGGCTGCATTATGGGGGAGAAACTGGCTGCATTATGGGGGAGAAACTGGCTGTATATTGGGGGAGAAACTGGCTGCATATGGGGGAGAAACTGGCTGCATTATGGGGGAGAAACTGGCTGTATATTGGGGAGAAACTGGCTCCATTATGGGGGAGAAACTGGCTGCATTATGGGGGAGAAACTGGCTGCATTATGGGGGAGAAACTGGCTGCATATGGGGGAGAAACTGGCTGCATATGGGGGAGAAACTGGCTGCATATGGGGGAGAAACTGGCTGCATTATGGGGGAGAAACTGGCTGCATTATGGGGGAGAAACTGGCTGCATTATGGGGGACAAACTGGCTGTATTATGGGGGACAAACTGGCTGTATTATGGGGGACAAACTGGCTGTATTGAGGACAAACTGGCTGCATATGGGGGAGAAACTGGCTGTATTATGGGGGAGAAACTGGCTGCATATGGGGGAGAAACTGGCTGCATATGGGGGAGAAACTGGCTGTATTATGGGGGAGAAACTGGCTGTATTATGGGGGAGAAACGGGCTGTATTATGGGGGAGAAACTGGCTGTATTAGGGGGGGAAACTGGCTGCATTATGGGGGAGAAACTGGCTGCATTATGGGGGAGAAACTGGCTGCATTATGGGGGAGAAACTGGCTGCATTATGGGGGAGAAACTGGCTGTATTATGGGGGAGAAACTGGCTGCATATGGGGGACAAACTGGCTGTATTATGGGGGACAAACTGGCTGTATTATGGGGGACAAACTGGCTGCATATGGGGGAGAAACTGGCTGCATTATGGGGGAGAAACTGGCTGCATTATGGGGGAGAAACTGGCTGCATTATGGGGGAGAAACTGGCTGCATATGGGGGACAAACTGGCTGTATTATGGGGGACAAACTGGCTGTATTATGAGGACAAACTGGCTGCATATGGGGGAGAAACTGGCTGCATTATGGGGGAGAAACTGGCTGCATTATGGGGGAGAAACTGGCTGTATATTGGGGGAGAAACTGGCTGTATATTGGGGGAGAAACTGGCTGTATATTGGGGGAGAAACTGGCTGTATATTGGGGGAGAAACTGGCTGTATATTGGGGGAGAAACTGGCTGCATTATGGGGAAGAAACTGGCTGCATTATGGGGGAGAAACTGGCTGCATTATGGGGAAGAAACTGGCTGCATTATGGGGAAGAAACTGGCTGCATTATGGGGGAGAAACTGGCTGCATTATGGGGAAGAAACTGGCTGCATTATGGGGGAGAAACTGGCTGCATTATGGGGGAGAAACTGGCTGCATTATGGGGAAGAAACTGGCTGCATTATGGGGGAGAAACTGGCTGCATTATGGGGGAGAAACTGGCTGCATTATGGGGGAGAAACTGGCTGCATATGGGGGAGAAACTGGCTGCATTATGGGGGAGAAACTGGCTGCATTATGGGGGAGAAACTGGCTGCATTATGGGGGAGAAACTGGCTGCATTATGGGGGAGAAACTGGCTGCATTATGGGGGAGAAACTGGCTGCATTATGGGGGAGAAACTGGCTGTATTATGAGGACAAACTGGCTGCATATGGGGGAGAAACTGGCTGTATTATGGGGGAGAAACTGGCTGTATTATGGGGGAGAAACTGGCTGCATATGGTGGAGAAACTGGCTGTATTATGGGGGAGAAACTGGCTGTATATGGGGGGGAAACTGGCTGCATTATGGGGGAGAAACTGGCTGTATATGGGGGGGAAACTGGCTGCATTATGGGGGGGAAACTGGCTGCATTATGGGGGGGAAACTGGCTGCATTATGGGGGAGAAACTGGCTGCATTATGGGGGAGAAACTGGCTGCATTATGGGGGAGAAACTGGCTGCATATGGGGGAGAAACTGGCTGCATTATGGGGGAGAAACTGGCTGCATATGGGGGAGAAACTGGCTGCATTATGGGGGAGAAACTGGCTGCATATGGGGGGGAAACTGGCTGCATTTGGGGACAAACTAGTGGCGTTTGGGCACAGTGGTTGCATTTAGTGGGCACAGTGGCGGCAATTGATGATTTTTTTTTCAGTTTGTTTGGGCCCCCCAAAAAAATTTGAGCACCAGCCGTCCACTGTCTGTGACCACACATTTACTGTAACCTCTAAATTTGAGGCTAGTGTGTTCCAGTATTCAGTTGCTGTTCTATTCGATCGTGTTCAAATGCATTGTTTTTAGGTGTGCCTACTTGTGCATTTTCAATATATATGTATATTCAATAAATGTTTTACTTTTTTACGATATTACTCTCTTTCATTCTGGCTCATTTTCCTTGCCCATAAAATCCCTGGGGCACCTCATTTCCAAAATGATCACAGTTTTTGGAGGCCATGATGGCACAAACCCCCCCCCCCCCCCAAATGATCCCATTTTGGAAAGTAAACACCCCAAGCTATTTGCTGAGAGGTATGGTGAGTATTTTTTCAAAAAGTCCCACACGTGTTATCCCCGTACTCAGGAGAGGCAGCATAAAGTATTTTGGGGTGTAATTCCACATATGCCCATGGTATGTTTGAGCAATATATTATTTAGTGACAACTTTGTGCAAAAAAAAAAAAGTTTGTAATTTTCCTGCAACTTGTGGCAAAATATAAAATATTCCATGGACTCAACATGCCTCTAATCAAATAGCTTGGGGGTGTCTACTTTCTAAAATGGGGTCATTTGGGGGGGTTTGTGCTAATGTACCCTAGTTTGTAGACGCTATAACTTTTGCGCAAACCAATAAATATACGCTTATTGACATTTTTTTTACCAAAGACATGTGGCTGAATACATTTTGGCCTAAATGTATGACTAAAATTTTGTTTATTGGATTTTTCTTATAACAAAAAGTAGAAAATATATATTTTTTTCAAAATTTTCTGTGTTTTTCCATTTTATATCACAAAAAATAAAAATCGCAGAGGCAATTAAATACCATCAAAAGAAAGCTCTATTTATGGGAAAAAAAAGGATGCAAATTTTGTTTGGGTACAACATTGCATGGTCATGCAATGTTGTACCCAAGCAAAATTTGCATCCAAAATTTGCGGTCGCGCAATTTCCAGTTAAAGCAGCACAGTGCTAAATTGTAAAAAGTCCTCTGGTCTTTAGGCTGCCAAATGGTCCGGGGCATAAGTGGTTAAAGGTTACTCAGACCCCCACAACAGACAAGAAACACAAAAGTGGGGTGGTTGGTTAGCACTGCGTTTGTGCTGTTGTGTGTCGTTTAAATCTCCGTTCTATCTTTTATCGTTTTTGCATAAAATATAAATATAAAATATATTAATGATATGTACCCCCGGCAATCTGACTCGACCCACTCTGGCACAGTTAGTCTAGGGATAGCTTCCTATCACTCTCAGGTGTATGATACTTAACAGTTCCTAAATAGACAGACAACACTCTGAGGCAGGAATATGAATAAGTAATAGCTTTACTTATTATGGTGGCATAAAAACATAACATGCAACACTTACATGGGTCTGCAGAAACCCTGTACCAACCAATGCTACAGAGGCAGCACTATAAAATGGCGCCGCGCAGTATCCACCACGCGGAGCTAATATGGCGTGCGCGCCCTAAGACACAGCAACACAAACTTTATAACTTTCCCCACCTATGTCAGGCCTGACAGTGTATGAAATAGTCCCCTTTCCCTAAGGGAGTAAGATTTTCTTCACCGGACAGCTTTCGTTGGTGCACTTGAAGAAATGAACCAATTGTAATCCAAAAAAGGTGGTAACTCGTAGCAACAGTATGCAAACAGGGGGGGGGGGGTAGGCACTTCAACTCTGTCCCAACTACCGGACCCCCAAAGAACACTGGTGAGCGAACAGTGGGCCTAGGCAGTCTATAGGCCTGAATATAACTCAGCCTATGGATATGGGCAGGTGCCCGCTCACCGTTCCAGGCGCGATCCCAGCCTGGGTCTTCCGCGTGTGTCCGCCGCACACAGCGTCTGCAAGCGATCGGGTCCCTGATCCAACTGGAGTCCTACACTGACGATCCAGGATCCACCCAGGCTCCGCAGGACGGTGAAAGGCTCTTCGGACTTCGGGTAAGGCCTTAGGCTTCAGGCCTTACCCCACAGCAGATCCGCGCAGGATGACTTGTTGCTTGAAGCGTGTTGTCCCAAGAGAGTGAGCTTCTCCCCGCCCCTCTCTTAAGTAACCTCTCCCATGAGTCTCTGCGGCGGAACCTCCGCCCTGAGGCCGAATGGGGCTCTGGGTACTGTAGTCCCGGAGCCTTAAAGGAGACCCCACTACAGATATATATACCATTTGTTAGTGCTACATTTGTGCTGTTTTGTGCTATAAAAAAATTATTTGTGCTGCTTTTATTTTTAAGATATTAGCAATTGTTCTTTTTCCAGACAATGACATCACCCAGCCACCCTACAGCAGCCAAAAGACACAAAACCAGACTGGTTAGTTAGTGTCACGTTTGTGCCGTGTAAATCTCAGTTCTATCGTTTATCGTTTTGGCATTATTGAAGGTCACCCAGCCCCCCTACAACAGCCAAGAGGCACGAGTGCTACGTTTGTGCTGCTAAACTTTATATTTGTGCCGTTATGTTTTTTTTTTTTTTTTTTTATAACAGCTTGTTTTATTTTGATCAAACCCCACCCACTTTGCACCCCATGTTATTAAATATTAAAAACAAATATACCATTTGTTAGTGCTGTTTTGTGCCATAAAAAATAAAATTTGTGCTGATTTTATTTTTAAGATATTAGCAATTGTTTTTTCCAGACAATGACATTACCCAGCCCACCTACAACAGCAAAAAGACATGAAAACGGACTGGTTGGGGCTTGTGCTGCAATCTGTGCTATAATTCAACTGAAGCGGACCTGTTTTTTTTTCGGTGGTGTGCTGTGTAGCCTGTGCTAGGTAAAAGTGCTGTTTAGGAAAAGTAAGTCTTGTTGGTTGGAGGGTAGACAGTGGAAACCTTGCGTGGAGAGTGAAGAAGTTTCTGCTTTTGACTGCTGGGATGCATTTTTGGTTATTTTTGGGTCTTTTTCCTTGCAGCTTTTTTTAACACCTTTTTCTGGCACATTTTAAACAGCCTTTTAAGGGGAGTGGTTAATTGGTCACAGGTGCTTGAGGCCTATATAAATTTCTGTAGAGCTCATTAGAGCCTGCTCATTTTGAGTTGCTGGAACTCTGTCCAACTCTGTCCAAGTGGAACTGGACAAAGTGGTGAGTTAAAATCAAGAGTTGAAAATAGGAGGTTAAAATAGGGGTCATGGTAGATGTGTAGTGTGAGTACCTGAGTGTTGTCTGAGTAGTGTGTGTGGATCGTTAGTACTTGTGTATTGTAGGTGCACGCTGGTCTGCGAGTGCACGCAGGTCCATTGGTCTGCGAGTGCACGCGGGTCCATTGGTCTGCGAGTGCACGCGGGTCCGTTGGTCTGCGAGTGCACGCGGGTCCGTTGGTCTGCGAGTGCACGCGGGTCTGTTGGTCTGCGAGTGCACGCCGGTCCATTGGTCTGCGGGTGCACGCTGGTCTGCGAGTGTACGCGGGTCCGTCTCTCTGCGAGTGCACGCTGGTCCGTTGGTCTGCGGGTGCACGTAGGTGTCACGTACCTGACGGTGATGAGCCCGGATCTGCAGAGGGAGGCCTCTCTTACGGCTTCCACCGGCGGCCCCTGGTACTGAAGACAGGGGGCACGGAGGTAGAAGGGGTACGAGTGCCTGGCAGGATGGATCAAGGTAGAGTAGAGTCTTAAGACTGGGACGGATCCAGGCACCCAGGAAGTATGGCAGGCTGAACCGGAACCAGGAACACAGCAACTGGACTGGAACTGATGAGACTGGCTGGACTGGAACCAGGATACAGCAACTGGACAGGAACTGATGAGACTGGCTGGACAGGAACCAGGACACAGCAACTGGAGAGATTGGTCGGACAAGCCGGGTCGGTAGAATTGGCTGGCGGCAAGGTACTGGAGGATCAGGCAGAAGATTGGTCAAACAAAGCCGGAGGTCAGAGGCAGGCAGGAAACTGGAAGGGTCAAGGTAAGCCGGGTCGGATACAGGTAAACTCACGATTCAGGTCTCTTTGGGTACTACACGCTGTAGAGCAGACAGCAGGGACTGTCTGTCACAGGCATGTTTAAATAGCTCTTCTGGCGCGCTTTGTGGAGCGTGCGCGCACGTGCTCGCCAACGCGCGCGTGGACGTGCCCGAGATTCAGAATCAGGAAGTCCAGGAATCCTGTAGCTGACAGGATTTCTATGACAGTAGGTCTGCGTGGTACCTGTGTATTGTCTTGTTGAGTAGTTGGGTCAGGAAGCTAGTGTTAGGTAATTTGGACAGGGTATAATCTCTAATCCTCATTAAATTAATAGGTACGATGCCCGGCGGGTGTGGCGAGGCGACTCGGTGTACATCTTGCAGCATGTATGCGTTCCTTGATCATCTGATTGAGGGCGATTACTGCTGTGCAAAATGTAAGCACATTGTTTCCCTGGAAGCCCAGGTTCTGAATCTAGGGAAGCAACTGTCAGCACTGGGAAGACCCTCCACACTAAAGGAGAGCTGGAAACGTACCCGGCAGGTGATGGTAGGGGCCAGCACAGAGGTGGGTGGAGACAAAGAGGTGCAGGCACTAGAAAATAGTAGATGGGTGACAGTCAGGAAGGGTAGAGGGCGAAGTGCCAGGGAGGCCAATCCAGGGCTGGAGCATCCCAATAAGTATGCTCCATTGAGTGACATTGATGAAACCAGTCAGGGACCAGCACTGCTGGAGCTGAGGGACTCTCCTAGCTTCCGGGGGAAGAACTCCTCCAGTGAGAGTGGGGGGGGGAAGCGAAGGGAAAGGAAAGACAGATTCTGGTGGTAGGGGACTCAATTCTTAGAAGGACAGAGAGGGCAATCTGTAACAAAGACCTGAAGCGCCGAACTGTATGTTGTCTACCGGGCGCTCGGGTTTGGCACATCACGGATCTGGTGGACAGATTACTGGGAGGGGCTGGGGAAGACCCAGCTGTCATGGTGCACGCTGGCACCAATGACAAAATCAGAGGCAGATGGAGTGTCCTAAAGAACGATTTTAGGGACTTGGGAGCTAAATTGAGGAAAGGGACCTCCAAGGTAGTTTTCTCAGGAATACTACCGGTACATCGAGCCACACCAGAAAGGCAGAGGGAGATTAGGGAAGTGAACAAGTGGCTGAAGAGCTGGTGTAGTAAGGAGGGGTTTGGGTTCCTGGAGGACTGGGCCGACTTCTCAGTCGATAACCAGTACTATAGAAGGGACGGACTGCACCTAAATGAGGGTGCAGATCAGCTGGGAATAAGGATGGCCAAAAAGTTAGAGGGGTTTTTAAACTAGGCGACGGGGGGGAGGGTCCAGAGATAGTGAGAGTCAGCGGGGAACATATTCTAGAGGTTAGTATTAGGGGCATTAGTGGTAGGGTAACCAAAGCACATAAACCCAAGGTAAGTATAATAACAAGTCCTAGTTGCAATCTGGGAACACCCAAGAGGATAGTATGTGACCGGTCAAAATATATTAATGCATTAAAGTGTCTGTTCACCAATGCCAGAAGTCTGCCAAGCAAAATAGGTGAGTTGGAAGCTCTGGTGCATGAGGAGAGCTATGATGTAATCAGTATTGCTGAAACTTGGCTTCATTCCTCACATGACTGGGCTATTAATATTCCTGGCTATGCACTCTTTCGGAAAGACAGGGTAAAAAGGAAAGGTGGAGGGGTCTGTCTCTATGAGAAGTGATCTCAAAGCGAGTGTGAAAGAGGACCTGGTGGATGAAGAGTGGGATGAGTCTGAAGCATTATAGGTGGAACTGCACACAGATGTGCGTAGTTCAAAGTTAATCATTAGAGTTTGTTATAGACCACCCAATGTTAATGAGGAGGTGGAGACTCCTTGCACAGGTGGAAAGGGCTGCAAGGCCTGGGACGGTGATAATAATGGGGGATTTTAACTACCCAGAAATTGACTGGAGTAATGGAACTGCTGGGACAGTTAAAGGGCAAAAGTTTATAAACCTATTGCAGGACAATTTTATGGTCCAGTTTATTGAGGCCCCAACTAGGAATGATGCTCTGTTGGACCTGGTAATCTCAAACCATGCAGAGCGTATTACTAATGTTCAGATAAAGGAACACCTGGCAGTGACTATAACATGATTTCATTTTATGTTAGTTGTAAGCAAAAATCACATACGGGAAAGATAAAAACACTTAATTTCAAGAGAGCAATTTTTCCAAGGATGAGGGCTGCTCTCCAGGACTTAGACTGGGAGGGGATAATGGTATCAATGGGCACAGAAAAGAAATGGGAATTCTTCAAAAAGACTGTTTGTGAACTCACTGCAAAGTATATTCCCATGGGCAATAAGTTTAAAAGGCTAAAAATAAAACCTATGTGGCTCACTGCCAAAGTTAAAAAAGCTATAAACTATAAGAAAAGAGCTTTTAAAAAATATAAAAATGAGGGAACACTAGTGTCATTTAATTGTTACAAAGAATATAACAGGATATGTAAAAAGGAAATCAAGGATGCAAAAATTCAAAATGAACGACAGATTGCAAAAGATAGTAGGACAAACCCCAAAAAATTCTTCAAATATATTAATAGTAAAAAGGTCAAGTCTGAGCATGTAGGCCCTTTACAAAATAATCTAGAGTGGGTGACTGGGGACAAAGAGAAGGCTAATTTATTAAATACTTTCTTCAGTTCTGTGTATACAAAGGAGCATGGGGGAGCTCATGTCCAAAATGGGGGTGGTAGGGACACAGCCCCAAATACACAATGGCTCAAAAGTGATATGGTCCAGAAATATTTAGATGGAATAAAGGTGGATAAAGCACCTGGACCAGATGGCATACACCCACGGATCCTAAAAGAATTGAGCTCTGTAATTTCAAAGCCATTGTATTTAATTTTTAGGGACTCATTAATGACAGGAATAGTACCACTGGATTGGCGCAGGGCCAATGTGGTGCCTATATTTAAAAAGGGAATTAGGTCTTTACCAAGTAACTATAGACCTGTTAGTTTAACTTCTATAGTTGGGAAGATACTGGGGAGATTAATAAAAGACCACGTAGATGAGTTCTTGCTGGGGAAAAAAACTATTTAAGCAACAGACAGCATGGATTCATGAAAGACAGAAGTTGTCAGACAAACCTGATTTCTTTTTATGAAGAGGTAAGTAAGACCTTGGACAGAGGGGTGGCTGTGGACGTGGTATACTTGGATTTTGCAAAAGCATTCGATACAGTTCCCCACACACGGCTCATGTGCAAGGTAAAGTCCACAGGATTGGAAATATCAGTTTGTAAATGGATAGAAAACTGGCTAAAAGACAGAATTCAGAGAGTAGTGGTTAATGATTCTTACTCTGAATGGTCCAAGGTTATCTGTCACGTACCTGATGGTAGTGAGCCCGAATTGCAGGGGACGGCCTCCCTTACAGCCCCCACTCCCGGCCCCCTGGTAAGGTGACAGTTGGCACAGGAGTAAGGAGTGGCACGGGTGCCTGGCAGGATCAACTGTGGTGATTCAAACACCCGGAAGCTTCCTTGCAGAATACCGGAACTGGAACGGCTAGCAGGCTGGATCGGAAGTAGCACAGCAGACTGGATTGGTGACAGGTTTAAATAGTCTCTCTGGCGCCACCCGCTGGACGCACGCGCGAACGGAGACCAGGAAGTCCGGGGCGCCTGTTTCTGGCAGGATCTCCATGACATTGCCCCCCCCAAGGGGCAGCCTCCGGATGCCCATCCGGGCGAACTTTTCAGGGTGAGACCTTTTAAAGGACTGTACCAGACTCTTAGCGTGGATGTTCCCCTCGGGCTCCCAAGAATTCTCTTCGGGTCCATACCCCTTCCACTTTATCAAAAACTGGTTCTGGTTCCTTCTCCTCCTGTAATCTAGGATAGCCTCTACTTCAAACTCCTCTTCCCCGTCTATAATAACAGGGTCAGGGGTAACAGAGCTTCGGCCAGGAAAGGGATTGGAAATAGATGGTTTCAACAGTGACACATGGAATACTGGGTGGATCTTCAGTGAATCCGGGAGTTCCAGTTCAAAAGCCACTTCATTGATTTTCCTTTTAACCGGAAAAGGTCCTAGGAACTTGGGACCCAATTTCTTTGAAGGGCATGCCATCCTCAAGTTCACTGTAGACAGCCACACCAGGTCACCGGGTACCAGCACCAACTCACCCCGTCTCTTCTTGTCAAAAGTTAATTTGTTGTGTTCCTGGGTCCTGGTCATAGTTTCCTACAAAAGTTGGTTATTGGTGGAAAAGAAATGTATTTTCTCCTGTACTGCTGGCACCGCACATTCGGGAAGAGAATTGGGTAGGAATGAAGGGTGAAAACCAAAGTTGGCAAAGAACGGGGTCTGCTTGGTGGCGGAGTGGATGGAGTTGTTGTAGGCGAATTCGGCCAAAGGAAGCAGGGAAATCCAGTTATCTTGTGTAAAAGAGAAGCAGAGCAGGTACTGCTCCAGAGTTTGGTTAGTCCTCTCAGTCTGTCCATTGGTCTGGGGGTGATAGGCGGAAGAGAATGACAGTTCTATATCCAAGGCCTTACAGAGGGACCTCCAGAAGCGGGAGGTGAACTGTACCCCTCGATCTGAAACAATGTTGGCAGGTACCCCGTGGAGTCTGACGATTTCCTTGATAAATGCCTGTGCTGTTTCAGGGGCAGAGGGAGTGACTTTCATAGGAATAAAGTGTGCCATTTTGGACAGACGATCGACTATCACAAAGATAGTGGTATGATCTTCTGCTGGAGGTAACTCGACAATGAAGTCTATGGATAACATCCTCCATGGTCTGTCTGGAACAGGCAAAGGTCTTAATAAGCCCCAGGCCTTGGTTCTATGAGTCTTGTTCCTGATGCAGGTAGTGCAGGACTCCACAAATTCTTTACAACCTTCCCGTAATTGAGGCCACCAAAAGGTACGCTGTACCAAGTCGGTGGTCTTCGCTATGCCAAAGTGCCCGGCTAATGCATGGTCGTGGCAGAGTTCCAGGACAGATACTCGTAGATTGTCGGGGATATAGATCTTGTCCTTATGCCAGAGCAACCCGTCCTTAACCTGCAGTTCCAATTCAGGAGAGGGCAACTGCCCTGCGGAGGCTTGTTTAAGTCTGGAGAGCAAGTTTTCCTGAAGCAAGAGGAAATTCCCAGGGGCAAGGATGATATCCGGAAGAGAAACTTCTTTGGGTTTGTGAAACATCCGAGACAAGGCGTCAGGCTTAGTGTTCTTGGAGCCTGGACGATACGTGACATGGAACGAAAACCTGGAGAAAAAGAGCGCCCATCTGGCTTGTCGTGGTTTCAGTCTCTTTGCGGATCTCAGATATTCCAGGTTCTTATGGTCAGTAAATATCAGAATTGGATGGGCAGCTCCCTCCAGAAGATAGCGCCATTCTTCTAGCGCAGACTTAATCGCCAGCAACTCCCGATCCCCCACATCGTAGTTCCTCTCTGCTGTTGACAACTTGCGTGAGAAGAAGGCCACTGGGTAAAGCAGGGCCTTGGTTCCTTGTCTCTGGGACAATATTGCCCCTACAGCGATTTCGGATGCGTCTACCTCGAGGACGAATGGTAAAGAGGAATCCGGATGCTTCAAGACGGAGGCAGAGGTAAAAAGTCCCTTAAGGGCCTCAAAGGCCTTTTGGGCCTCGGAGGACCAATGGAAGCAGTTCCCCTGTTGGGTTAATTGAGTGATTGGTGCAATGATGGCCGAGAATCCTCTGATGAACTTGCGGTAAAAAATGGCAAAACCGACAAAACGTTGGATTCCCTTCTTGTCTGTAGGGACTGGCCAGTCTAGGATTGCAGCAATCTTCTGGGGGTCCATCTCGATGCCCTCACTGGAGATGATTAATCCCAAGAATGGTATACTTCCCTGCTCGAACGCACATTTTTCGGCTTTCGCATATAGGCCATGTTGTCGAAGCCGGGCTAACACACTCTTGACATGCCTGCGATGGGATTCGAGGGAGGAAGAGAAAATTAATATGTCGTCTAGATAAACGATAACAAATAAGTCCAGAAAGTCCCGAAGGGCATCATTAATGAAGTATTGAAACGTGGCTGGGGCATTGCACAACCCGAAAGGCATCACCAAATACTCTAAGTGCCCAAATCGAGTACGGAAAGCAGTCTTCCACTCATCTCCGTCCCTGATGCGGACCAAATTATAGGCTCCACGGAGATCAAGCTTGGTGAAGACATTGGCAGCCCCCAGTCTCTGGAATAACTCTGGCATCAAAGGAAGGGGATAACGGTTCTTCACCGTAATTTTATTTAATTTGCGGTAATCCACGCAAGGACGAAGGGTATGGTCCTTTTTCTCAACGAAAAAGATGCCCGCGCCTGCTGGAGACATGGATGGGCGAATAAACCCCTTCAGGTTCTCGTCAACGTATTCCCTTAGTGCCCCCTGTTCAACCTCTGTCAACGGAAAAATCCTTCCAAATGGGATTTCAGCCCCAGGTAATAGTTCAATGGGGCAGTCGTAGGCTCGATGGGGTGGTAGAACCTCCGCCCGTTGTTTACTGAATACATCCAGGTACTCATGATAGACTTCTGGAATAGACTGACGTAATTCAGCTTCTGAATCCAGGCAGAGCAGGTTAGACGGCCCATGAGTGGCGTGAGAGCCACAGAACTGCTGGCAGTAAGGTGACGAAAAGGTGACTTCCCCTGTGGCCCAGTTGATGGCAGGGTTGTGAGCTTGCAGCCAGGGCATACCGAGGATCACAGGGAATAATGGAGAAGAGATGATGTCCATACGTAACAGTTTGTGGTGGGAACTGGAAATGACAGCAGGAATAGGAGCAGTCTCCTAGAACTACAGGGCCGGATTTAATAGCAGACCCCTCAGCCAGGTGAACAGAGAGTCCATGGGTCTTGGGAAGGAGAGGAATCCGATGTTTAGCAGCGAATGAAGAGTCCATGAAACAACTGCAGGCCCCAGAATCAATAATGGCGGGGGTTGGTAGGGTCTTTCCTGAAAGCTGCAATGAGACTGAAAGGGCCAGATGAGATGCGGTCTTGGCTATAGGAGCCGTGTATTCAGGAATCATAGAGAGACATTTACGGAGCTTCAGAGGGCAGTTCCTAACGTAATGTCCAGGCTCTCCGCAATACAGACACAGATTGTTCGTCCGACGACGTTGTCGCTCCTCCGGGGTAAGGGAAGGACGAAGAACCCCAAGCTGCATGGGCTCAGGTGCGTTGGGTGCGGAAGCTGGTGATGCAGAGGGTACTGGGTGCAGATGACTTGGTGCCCTTGGGAGCATCCAGGTTGGGTGAGAGAACCCTGTAGCTCTCTCAGCTCTTCGTTCTCTTAGGCGTCGATCGATCTGTATGGTTAAATCGATCAACGCATTCAAGGTCTGTGGCACCCCAACTCTAGCCAGCTCATCTTTCAGAGAATCTGTCAGGGTCACCTGTGGCCAGGTGACAGATGCACACCGTAGGGGGACAGGAGTGCACCGCGAGGTAGTGAACCCTATGGCTGGCTTCTGCGGATAGGAAACTGGGTGGTTGTGGAAAGCGGGACCAGAGGAGCACAACCGGGATCCAAACGGAAGCTAGAGCCAAGATTCCCCAGGGCGCGGAGTCTAAGACCCAGCTGGTCTTCTCCAGGGCCTCTAGTGGTGAGGATGTTAGCTGCAGGCTGGGACCAGGTCGCGGCCCCTGGAGTTTCCTAGCTCACTCCCCGTAGGATAAGGGGAAAAGAGGGGAAGCAGCAGCACACTATAAGAGAGAACTGAATAACAAGCTGAAGGTCAGGGGCCACAAGCAGACAAGGATAACGAAGAACGAGCCGAAGGTCAAGGGTCACGAGCAGACAGGGATAGTCGGGGACAAGCCAATAACGTAACAGAGAGACAGACGTAGCACACGGCAGGCAGGAACCCAAACACACAATGCCTAACAAACACGTTGATCAGCAAAGCAGGCTTGCAGTGCACAGGTTAATATAGTGTTCTGTGATAGGGCCTGGGGTGGAGTCAGGCTGGGAGGAGATTATAAAGGAAGCCAGGTGAAGGAGGTCTGGTCTCTAGATGAACACATGAAGAGGAAGGTAAGATGGCAGACAGACATTAATGCATATCCATGACAGAATCAGAGAGTCCCATGCGGAACTGGTGACGGAGAGCGGCATCGTTCCAGTCCGTATCTGCGCTCCACTGCCTAAACTCGGCCACGTAGTCCTCTGCTGCCCTGCGTCCCTGCTGAAGGGTACGCAAAGCCGCTTCTGCAGTTGCTGAAAGCTGGGGATCCTCGTATAGCTGAGCCATAGCGTCAAAGAAGGAGGGAAGGTTGGTCAGAACTATGTCCTTTCGTTCCAGGAGACGGTGGGCCCAGGCTTGGGGGTCCCCGGTAAGCAGGGAAACCACAAAGCCCACTTTAGTGATTTCCAGAGCGAAGGTTCGTGGCTGGAGGGTGAAGTATAGTTCGCAGGAGTTGCGAAAAGCCCTAAAGCTACTTCGATTTCCGGAAAATCTTTCGGGTGCAGGGACCCTAGGTTCTGGAGGAAGCATTACTATTGTTTGGGTTGGTTCAGTCCCAGCGTAAGAGGTGGAAGCATGGGGAAGTCCTTTGGTTCCGGTAGGGTTGGGAAGAACCAGTAACCGTTCTTCCAGCCGGGTGTAGTTTTGTTGAAGGTCCTTGACTGCTTCGGTTAGATCTGCCAGATGCTGACACAGATCTTCCATAGGGGAGGCTCCCTGCTCAGGCTCAGGCATGGCTGTCTGCTACTGTCACGTACCTGATGGTAGTGAGCCCGAATTGCAGGGGACGGCCTCCCTTACGGCCCCCACTCCCGGCCCCCTGGTAAGGTGACAGTTGGCACAGGAGTAAGGAGTGGCACGGGTGCCTGGCAGGATCAACTGTGGTGAGGTGGTGATTCAAACACCCGGAAGCTTCCTTGTAGAATACCGGAACTGGAACGGCTAGCAGGCTGGATTGGAAGTAGCACAGCAGACTGGATCGGTCTCGCAGACTGGATCAGAAGAAGCACAGCAGACAGGATCAGCTAGCAGGCAGGTTCAGCTTAGCAGGCTGGATCTGAGACAGCTCAGCAGACTGGATCAGTTAAGCAAACTGGATCGGAACCAGGAACAGGGTAGTAAACAGGCCGGGTCAGATATCAGGCGGGCAGCAGAAGTACAGGGTGCAGGCAAAGGGTAGTCACAACAAGCCGGGGTCGGGTCCAGGCAGATAACAGGTTGGTCAAGGTAAGCCGGGTCTTTTAGCACAGGTATGGTCTCAGATCAGGGTTTAGCACACAACGCTGTAGAGCAGACAGCAGGGACTGTCTGTAAATGACAGGTTTAAATAGTCTCTCTGGCGCCACCCGCTGGACGCACGCGCGAACGGAGACCAGGAAGTCCGGGGCGCCTGTTTCTGGCAGGATCTCCATGACATTATCAGTGGTGTACCCCAAGGTTCACTGCTGGGACCCTTACTTTTTAATATCTTTATAAATGATATTGGGTCTGAGATCAAAAGTAACATTCCTGTCTTTGCAGATGACACCAAGCTATGCAGTGGAATAATGTCCTTACAGGATGCCGCCAATTTACAAGCCGACCTCAATGCTCTGTCTAATTGGGCGACTATGTGGCAGATGAGGTTTAATGTTGATAAATGTAAAGTTATGCACTTGGGGGCTAAAAATATGAATGCATCATACATACTAGGGGGAGTACAACTGGGGGGATCCGTAGTGGAGAAGGATCTGGGGGTTTTGGTAGATCATAAGCTCAATAATGGCATGCAATGCCAAGCTGCGGTTTCCAAAGCAAACAAAGTCCTTTCTTGTATTAAGAGAGGTATGGTCTCCAGAGAGAGAGATATCATTTTGCCCCTGTTCAAATCATTAGTAAGACCTCATCTGGAATATGCAGTTCAGTTTTGGGCCTCAGTTCTCAAAAAGGATATTGGGGAACTGGAGAAAGTGCAGAGAAGGGCAACCAAACTGATAAGAGGCATGGAGGAGCTCAGCTATGAGGAAAGATTAGAGGAATTTAATTTATTCACTCTTGAGAAGAGGAGATTAAGGGGGGATATGATCAACATGTACAAATATATAAGGGGTCCATATAGTGAACTTGGTGCTGAGTTATTCACTTTACGGTCAACACAAAGGACAAGGGGGCACTCTTTGCGTCTAGAGGAAAAGAGATTTCACCTCCAAATACGGAAAGGTTTCTTCACAGTAAGAGCTGTGAAAATGTGGAATAGACTCCCTGCAGAGGTGGTTCTGGCCAGCTCAGTAGATTGCTTTAAGAAGGGCCTGGATTCTTTCTTAAATATACATAATATAACTGGGTACTGACATTTATAGGTAAAGTTGATCCAGGGAATATCCGATTGCCTCTCGGGGGATCAGGAAGGAATTTTTTCCCCTGCTGTAGCAAATTGGATCTTGCTCTGCTGGTTTTTTTTGCCTTCCTCCTGGATCAACTGTGGGTATAGAATTGGGTATATGGGATTGTACGATATTTTTATTTATTTTATTTATTTTTTATGGTTGAACTGGATGGGCTTGTGTCTTTTTTCAACCTGACTAACTATGTAAGCCTGCAAAGATTTTTGGTGGCCAGAAGGAAGTGTGCAGCTTACCTATCTGGGCCAGAGACAATAAGTGGGAGCCTATTGCTAAAGAATTTGCAAAGTATGTTTCTCACTTGAATAAGACTTGGGGTGATAAAATCTCAGACATTTTTGTAGAAGGGGTTGAATTTAAGTAAAGCAGAGAAGAGGGCAGTGTCCACAGTGGTTTGATACTTCGTTCATGAATCACAAAGGAGGGAGAAGGCAGAGGCAGAAGTTGAGGTATTAAAAGACCAGCTAGCAGTTGCTTCAGAGTGTGTGGGTTCAACTGCTAGTCGGGCTGATGATCTGCAAGAGCGGTGTGCAGCCCTCATGACCAAATCAATTAATGCCTTAAGGAAAAGAAAGGTCTGTAAACCTGTTAGTAAAGCCAGGGTATGTGCCATTGTCACATCACACAACTGGAATTGTGAGGATGTGTTCTCTTCAAATGATAGTGAGGATGAGGAGATAGTTTGAGGTTTCTGATGATGATTATCCACTTGGAAAGAAAGTATGCCAGACCTTTCATTACTAAGCATGGGGGAAAAGGAACATGATAGAGAGGATAGGGCAGATGGGGAAGTGTGTTTATTGCCATCCCAGCGATGTGGAATTTGAAGAAGTATGGGAGTTTACACAAACTGAACTCTACGAGCTGGCAAAACAATACAAACAAAGGTCTATTGAGTTGGCTCCTACGTTTTGTGGGATAAAGGGGCAGACAGTGTTGTTTTGTCAGGTAATGACGCAGTGGCTATGGGAGTGTTAACCCATGATCCACAATTGCTTCAGGCAATGTGAAAAGCCAGAGTTTAGTGTGAATTTTTCACTGTTAGACCTCGTGAGAGATGGATAGGTATTTTATACCTACTCATGGAGAATAGGAGAGGGTATTTTCAGGTTATGAATACATTTCCAAGAAATGTATAACCGTTTGGATGGGTCCAGATATGGAACCCTTTACATCTGCTCTGCGCTCTAAGCTGATGAAGTCTGCACCATTTAATCTCAGGGCTCCTTTATTATTCTTGCTGGAAGGTCTGGGATTAAACAGCAAGATTCTTGAAGCCACTACCCTCTTAAGCCAGTTGGGGGAGCTAGAGGAGACTAAAACAAAACCTGTCAGGGCCTTGGCCAGACAGGAAGAATACAAGCAGAAAAGAACAGAGAAGAAAGGGAATGGGGTAGAGAAGACAGGAGGTGAAGAGAAAACCAGGTTAGTTATCTCTAGTAAAGAAATGTGAGTGGACCTATTAAAAGGCAGGAGTACCTAAAGATGAGATCGATGGGATTTCTACTGCGGAAATGCTGAAGAGGTGGAAACATTTAGTGGTGAAAACTGTCAGGGTTAGAAAACACTACTCCTAGTGAAGATATCAGCCTAGATGTAGAGAAAACAGAACAGACCCCTCCAGTTAGCCCCAAACCGATTCCCAACACTGCACATGAACCCAAATCCTTTAATCCTGGGGAGGCGTAAGAGAGACTCAGAAAAGGGGATTAGAGAGACCGACATCCATATGCACCTGTCACTGTATGGTTTGGGAAGTCATCTTTTCCTACACCTGTGATGGCATTACTGGAGCTGAAATTACACTTTTGCAAGGAAATCCTTGCCATCACAAAGGAGAATTGATTTATGTAGAAAATTTGGGAGGGCAAACCACACTAGCAGTTAGGACATGGGTGAAATTGGCTAATGGCAAGGGACCAGGATTTTGGACAAATGTTTTGGTATCAGAGTTACCCGAAAAAATTCCTGGGATGGATGTACTTCAAGGTCAGTCTATTCAGACTGAATGGGGTACATTCACATTCAGGTATCCTGATAAAGCGTATCTTGTTAGGGCAGTGAAGGCTGTGGTCTCCAGAGAAGCCATTCTGTCTGAAGCAGTACAGACTTCCTGGAGGCAACAAAGAAATTGGGGTGACTATTCAAGAACTGTTGAGAGTAGGGATCCTTAGACCTTTGTCGTCTCTGGTGTTCCCAGTAAAGAAACCTGATGGGACATCTAGAATGACTGTGGATTACAGAGGTCTAAACAAAGTGGCACCTCCATTGAAGTCAGCTGTATACAATCTCAATTGTTGAGAAAATTGCTAGAGGCAGGATATCATGCTGTGATAGACCTGGCTAATGCTTTCTTTTCGATTTTGATAGACCCAGAATGTCAAGACCAGATTGCTATGGTGTGGGATGGCCGCCAGTACACTTTCACTGTCCTTCCGCAAGCCTATCTTTGTTCTCCAATGATTTGCCATGGACTGATTGCACGAGATTTGAGTACCCTGAATTTGAATGTAGCTGTGTTTCACTACATTGATGATGATATGAACTCTGGAAAAAAAGATGTAACTGAAGCACTGCACCTGCTGATACAGCATATGGAGAATAGAGGGTGGGTGATGGCCACCCTCAAAGACAAAGTCCAAGGACCTGCCACAGAGGTGAAATTCCTGGGAATGATGTGGACTGGGGCAGAGGGGAAAATTCCAGAGACAGTTGTGCAAACTATCCAGGTGCTTCTTTAGCAGCAAGGAATGCAAGGCTACCCCTACTACCAAAAAGGAGGCACAGAAGTTCATTGGAGTTGTGGGATTCTGGAGATTGAATCAGTCCAAGATGTGGGATGAACAATGTCACCAGGAAAAAGACAGAGTTCAGAGCAGCGGACTGCATTCCTTGCTGCTAAAAAAGCCATTTTGCAGCAGGACCCGTGAGACCATTTCAGATGGATGTAGTGGAGCAGGATGGTACCATATCTTGGAATCTGTGGCAGCTAATTTAAAAGAAAGGACTGAAAGCAATACCCATTGGATTTTGGTCCAAACAACTGACAGGGGCACAGTAGAGATACACGCCCCTAGAGAAGTCCCTGTTTGGGGACTACACAGCACTTCAACATGTAGAGACCATTACAGGAAAGGACACAGTCACCATCCATACTGTATTGCCAATAGGCATGATGGGTGAGAGATAATGGACTGACCATTAGGGCAGCTGTAGCCCAGAACCAGACACTGGTAAAATGGAAGTGGTACCTTCAAGAAAGAGTGGGTATTGCAGCTGAGGATGTCAGAGACATTTCAAAACAGTTGGCAGGGCTTGTTACTTTTACCAGCACCCAGCCAGAAGAAGAAATGCCAGTCCTGCATTCAAGAGGCTTCACCCTTTGAGTCTTTGTTGGAAGACATGAAAGAGTCAGCATGGTTCACTGATGGGTCAGCCATAGTTACATTGTCTGGGCGCCAATGGACAGCAGCATCCTACAGACAGTCCTTGCAGGAGACCAGAATTGGAGGGTTCAGTCAGTATGCAGAGTTGAAAGCTGTAGTGATGACTCTTCAGGAGGATCCTTCTTCCCATGTCACTATCTACACTGACAGCTGGGCAGTCTTTAAAGGACTGACAACTTGGATGCCCACGTGAAAGTCCAATGAATGGATGATTGATGGAAAGGTGGTGTGGGGAGGCAAGGAAGTCTGGGACTACATCTGTAAGGAAGCTCACTCTCGCACCATAAAAGTGGGGCATGTTGATGCACATGTGCCCCTAGTCCCAGACTTTGAGAACTATAACAGAGTGGCAGATGAAATTGTCAAAGTGAATGCAGTTCAATTGATCCTGTTTTGATGAACTTGGCCAACTGGGCCCACAAGCAATCTGGGTCCTCACATGAGATAGATGGGATTTCTACTGCAGAAATGCTGAAGAGGTGAAAACATATAGTGGTGAAGACTGTCAGGGTTAGAAACACTACTCCTAGTGAAGATATCAGCCTAGATGTAGAGAAAACAGAACAGACCCTTCCGGTTAGCCCCAAACCAATTCCCAACACTGCACATGAACACAAACCCAAATCCTTTTTATCCTGGGGAGGCGTTGGAGAGACTCAGAAAAGGGGATTAGAGAGGCCGAAGTCCATATGGACCTGTCACTGTATGGTTTGGGAAGTCATCTTCTCCTACACATGTGATGGCATTACTGGAGCTGAAATTACACTTTTGCAAGTGGGGCATAGTCATGTTGTTAAATTCTAGGCCAATTGCTACCATCCAAGCACACCATATGAGAGGATGGTAGGGGCTGGGGCACAGATTCCACAGCTGGAGTGCAGAGTTCAGTATTTACAGTACATAAGGTTCCTGAAAGAACAGGGCTTACCAGGTACCATGTTACTGCTTCCAATGACATAGAAACCAAGAGTGATGTATCTGAAGCTGAAGCCTATCTAGGAATAAGAGGGAATATGGCAGGAAGGTTTGAAGTTATATTTGCATTGACAGATGAGCTTCAGGAGTCTGGTTAGTGGATACTTCTCAGCAAGAGTGCAAAATAAACAGCAGTGATCTTCTGGGAAACATCAGTTTATTTCCTTTCCTCCCTATTGATCTTCTTTGGGAGGGTCAGAAGTGGATCCAGGCAGGTGGCAAAGTGTTGGTCAGGGATCCAGGCAATAAGCTAGTTAGAGGAGAGCTTGTAGCCAGGGTCTACTGTTTATGTATTATTAGAAGGAACAGATAATCCGCTTTGTTTTCCACTCCACAGGCTGTCTCTGATTTGATCCATAGAAAGACCAGAGAAAAGTGGTTTCATGATAGACAGAATGATGGAAGACCTCAAGAGCTGTGGGGAGCAAGGCATTTCATGTATTACAAGCCTGGACTTGTTTCTAAAGAACTTTAGAATGGACTTTCTAATGAACTTTTAGCCAAAGTCTGTGTCAGTGGCAGAAATATGGGAGGGGGTTGCATTCAACGCAAATTAATGTTTAGTATGAGTTTTCTTAGTAATGAAGTGATGACGTGATTTTCTGTATGGAGTCTGAAAGAAAAAAAAATCAAGGGCGGAATGTGTTGTGTTTGATTATAAAGTATGATTTCTCTTTCGTTTATGGACGGACACAGCTTCATTCTTGACAAAGTGGGTATTAGCCTTCATTCAGGAGTGATTAGACAGAATGTGTTAACAACATCAAAGCTGAACAGCCCCGCACCCAGGGGGCGGTCCTACTGGCTATATCCCCTCACCCTGCACTCAGCAGCTCAGTTTTTTTCTGCCTCCGGGCCCATAGGCCTGGAGGTTAATTTCTAATTTTAATTCTATTTTTTGTTCCTGTGATCTGTGATCAACTGCCGACTGGGTGACAGGCTGGATGCCAGATCCTTGTAGTCCCCCCAGTTTCGGCCATCGAGCGTGTGCCGACCCTAGCTACGCGCTGGGTCGTCCACGACATACCCATCGCTCTACGGGTGGCTGGTGAGCTACACGCTCCAGAGCATGCATATGACCGGTCTATATGGCCGAGTCACAGCATGCCGGGCTGACAGTCACCTCTGTAACCACGCAGAAGATGGTCTGTCTGGGATGCTTCCAGCATAATCCACGCAGGAAGGGTAAGTAGTAATCCCCTGCTTTGGCAGGAGGACATAGCTGGACATTCCTGGGGAGATCGAGTAGGGGGTTCCATCCTTCCTTTCCTCTCTCCCTCCATTCCCTCCTCCCTGGGCTCTGTGAGCTAGGCTGGCTTCTGGGGGCCGGGGGTTCACCTGGGGGGGCTCCATCTGTGGTGGGAACTGCACTGTACGTCCGCTTACTGGGGTGCTTGTGGGCTGCATTAAGAGTGTCAGTTTTGCTTACCTGTGTGTTTCTCCCTCCATGCTGTCGGCGACCATTTTCTTGTGGTCAACGCCTGTTTTTGCCTCTGCCGCTCAGCGGCCATTTTCTTGTGGTCCACGCCTGTTTTGGCCTCTATCTGCCGCTCGGCGGCCATTTTCTTGTGGTCCACGCAGTTTACAGTACGGCCACTGGGCGGCCATTTTGTGGGGATCTTTTGGCCTCTAGTGCGAAACAACAGACACATGCTGCGGAGGGTCAGACTTACACAGGTGGCTGTAGAGAAAGCATCTCAAGCAGGAGACGGACGGCAGCTGTGCGGTGACTGTTCTAGGGTGGTGAGTCCTCTGGGGGTGCCCCTCGTCTCTGTCGCAGCTAGGAGGGTGGGCTGTTGGTACCTTGACTGGAGTCCTTGTGTTAGGTGCGTGGGTCAGCATGGCATCAGAAGCAGACGCTTCTTCCCCTGGAACACCTGAATTGGCATCTGGTCTCCCTGCACCCGTTGTGTCAGTGGACGCTATGTCGGCGTCCTGGAGGCTTTTGTTTCCAAGGTGGAAGTGGCGCGTGGGAACACAGGGTGTAAAAAGAGCCCCCTCCCCCGCCATCTTCTGGGGGACAACTCTGATGCGGAGCCGGGCCCAGCTACGGCTCATGGCCCTGGTGTCAGAGGATGCGGACCGTGGCCAGTCGGACAGTGAGTATGACTCCGGGTCAGCACGCGATAAGGCTCTGGTAGGTGACCTTATCACTGCAGTGCGAGATACTCTAAATATAGAGGAGTTGGCGGACGCAACAGAGGCGTTGGTCCCCTTCGGGTTCCGTAAGCCGACCCACACTGTTCGTCTTATCTAGACAAGCTTTTATACAAGGAGTGGGACAAACCACAGAAGTTTTTTTTTGGGCCCTAAAAGTTTGGCGTGTTACCCTTTTGAGGAGAGTTCCTGAAAAAATGGACCTCTCATCCGATAGTGGACCCTCCGAGGGTAACCACAATTCCGGTGGAAGGGGCTCCTGCTTTCAAGGCAGCCAGAAAGGCTGAAGCGGTCATCCGCTACCTATACACGGTGGGGGGCTCGGCTGTGCGTCCAACGGTGGTTGGGGCCCCGGTGTCTCAGACACTCACTGGATGGGCAAAAATGCTGCACCATGGGGTAAAAGCACATATGGCTCTCTCGTACAAGGTGGCTATGGCCGACCAGTTGGTACAGGGCCTAAACTTTGTCTGCGAGTCAGCCTTGGATACTATTCCTTTGCTGTCCAGAGCCTCGAGCTATGCGGTGGTGTTACGCTGTCTGCTCTAGCTAAAGTGTTGGTCTGCGGACCAATCTTCCAAGAAGGCCCTGATGGATTTGCCCTTTAAGGGTGACAGACTTTTTTGAGCATCCCTGGATGACATTATTAAGGATGCCACAGGAGGTAAGTGCTCACTGCTCACACAATCCAAAAAGGGTAAGGAGCCAAGCGTTTTTTTCGTCCACCTAGATCGGCAAGTAAACGATCCCAGGCCAATAAAGTGCCTGCTGAGGGACAGAAGCGTCCCTGGTTTTGCAAGCCCAACAAGTCTGCGAACAAATCTACATCCGCATGAAGGTCTGCCCCCACCCATCTCTTGGGTGGGGGGACGTCTTTGCGAGTTTGCGACCCGGTGGACATCTCAGATCTCCGACCGGTGGGTTTGCAAAGTAGTTTCCTCAGGGTACAAGATAGAGTTTCTCTTTTGCCCACCGAACAGATTTTTTCCCTCCAATCTCCAATCATCCAGGTACCTCACTCTAAGACCCCGTGTTTCTATTCACTCCCTAAAACGCACAAGAATCTTTCTAAACCCCCTGGTCGCCCCATAGTATCTGGTGTGGGTGCGAAGACAGAACAAGCCAGCAAATTCGTTGATGAGTACTTGCGACCCCATGTAACTACACTTCCCTCTTACATTCAGGACACTCCAGACCTTCTAAGAACTCTGGATGGCCTGAATGTGCCTACAGGATGCTATTTAGTATCAATTGACGTGGAAGCTCTTTACTCGTCAATTCCACACAAACTAGGACTTGAAATCATTGCCAGATTCCTGAGGGAAAGAGGTCCCAAGTCTAGTGACTTGAATTGCTTTGTGCTCAAGCTATTGGAACATATTCTAACAAAAAAATGTTTTTTTGTTCGATGGTTCCCACTTCCTCCAGGTGCAAGGTGTCGCTATGGGGACTTGTTGTGTCCCGTCCTATGCGAACTTGTACCTGGGGGGGTGGGAATGCAAGCTTTTTTCCAGCGAAGAATATGGTCATCTTTTTTCCTCCGTTTTGGGGTGGTTTCGCTTCATTGATGATGTATTGATGCTATGGGCGGGATCTCTGGCTACTTTGAATGAATTTATGCAGATGCTAAGTACTAACAGGCATAATCTCAAATTTACCATGGTGTACAGCCGAACGATGATTGCCTACTTGGACATATTGATTTACATTACAGGAGAGGGTTTAATTAAAACCACTCTGTATCGTAAACCCACGGCCGGAAACACCATCCTACATGCCGACAGCTCACATCCACGTTCGTTGATTCAGAGCATACCATTCGGGCAGGATTTGCGTCTTAGATGCAATTGTTCTGATGATACCAAATTCAAAGAAGAGGCTGATCTTCTCTATACACGTCTCAAAATGAGAGATTATAGCAGGAACTGCCTGAAAAAGGCCTTCAATAAAGCCCTTATTAAACTGAGAAGTATGATCCTTGCTAGAGCCCCTAAAAAATCTACCCCTGATCTAGTTAGATTCATTACTACGTACTCTGACCAACATGCCCAAATCAGATCTATCATGCAGAAACATTGGCACATTCTTTCTGCTGATCCTGTTCTAAACAAATACATCGGAACGAACCTGGAAATTACCGTATTTATCGGCGTATAACACGCACAGGCGTATAACACGCACCCTAACTTTAAGAGGGAATTTTCAGGAAGAAAACTTTCCACAGCCCCCTGCGTATAACACGCAGGCACAGTTTACCCTCTATTTTCAGGGTAAAAAAGTGAGTGTTATACGTCAATAAATACAGTACATTTCAACAGGCTGGCTCAATTCGAGACCACTTGGTACAAAGCAATTATTGCAGGACTGACACCAGACCTCAGGGACCCCTTGGGCTATACAAATGCGGCAAATATGACTATTGTAATCTCTTAATTGAGGGTCCTAAGATATCTCTTCCCAATGGTCAGACCCATTTTTTAAAACACCATATTACTTGTCAGACTAAGGGAGTTATTTATATTATTTTTTGTTGCTGTGGGTCTTTCTACATCGGGAAGACAATTTGAGCATTCTGGAGAAGAATTAAAGACCACGTATACTATGCCACTAGTGGCCTCTTGAACACCACCATTGGTCACCATGTGGCGTTTAAGCACAGATACGAACCTCAGGTCTTTAAAGTTGCGGCCCTGGACCGGGTCTATGAGGACCCACTGGGTGGCAACTTTGACCAGAAGGTTCTGCAACGAGAGACGGAATGGGAGTACAAACTTAAAGCGACCAGGTATCCAGGTCTCAATGACATGGTCAGCTTTAAACCATTCTTGTAAAATTATAATTTTATAAATATGGAGTATATCATTCCCAACTGCCTTTTGTTTATTTGGGTTAAACCCAATTCTTTGTCCCTTCAAATCGCCTGTTCCCATTTCCCACTGTTCCCCCTCGTTGCACTCACTATCCATATGCTATGACTGATTCTCTATCCTCGATAAATTTTTTGGTCTAGGAGAGAACACAGTCACTGAAATATTCTAGTTCAAGTTATTCTATACATATAATAAATGTATTCAAGTTATTTTCTATATGATGGAGATATATGCACATGTATGTTGTATACATCACACTTAATGGAATTTATCCTAAGTGAATAATTATATACCATCTATATGGATATTCTTTATTATGCTACATATCATCATACAACTCAATAATGTTTTGTTTATTAATGCCTGTCTGTCCTTCATGTGCATCTTTGAATCTTAATTCAGTATGGTGATTGCCATACTCAGCGATTTATGTGCTTATACAGATAGTGCCATCTTGTGGCTCATTATGATAGATCTACCTTTTTTACTTCTTGCGGATGTGTATATTTTACTTTGATTTATTTTTTCGTTTTTCCTTCCCGTTTATCCTTTCCCCCTATATTTTCTATGGCTAGTTCCTTAGACTTTGGTCCTTTTGTGATTACCCTCTCATTTTCCCTCGTGGATATTTAGGGTTCTGTCCCTTAATTTTGCTTTTCCCTGCCTTAACATGGCGCTTCTCACACTTCCGCCCACACACTTCTACCTATCATTGCAGGGCGCACGCATATTATGTCAGCGCGCCGCACGCATGTGACGTCAGCGCGCCACATGTTTTTCGTATTTTGGCGCGGTGTGTTTACTATAAATATTCCATGTATCTTGGCCTGGTTCTTGTGTTCAGCGCGAGGCTGACTCCCGGGGGTGTTATTGTTTGACGTCCAGTGGCTAGGGTAAGTCCTTATTCTCTCTTTGTGCTGCGGTGTTAGTTAGAGGTACTCTATGCTTATTCAGCTGCCTTCACCTTACTCCATCCTTTTTTATACCCAGACTTGAACAATGATAAATGTTATCACTGCAGTGGCTTTATTGCTTGCACTCCTATTGTAAGTGCTTCTACTGAGATTTTGCGGTAACTATGAAACTCTCCCTCTCTCTACACTAGGACGTCCCCTACCCCCGTCTGGGCATACCTTATTGGATATACCCGGTAATGTACTTTAACACATCTGTTTGTTTTGTGTTTTTTTGCCGGCGCTTTCTCCTTCTTTTTTTTTTTTTTTTTTTTCTCTTTCTCCTTCTTTGGAGAGGTGGAAATGGTAGAAGAAGCATATCCAGATCTGAAACCAGCTGGATACATAAATTAGGCTGTCACACACCGGGAGGCCTTAATGTGGAATGGGACATAAATTGCTTCATTAATAATGGGTGATTTATTATTTTGATGTCCCTTCCAATAATCTTTATCCATTTTTCACTTTCCTACCTTTTGTGTATTTTCGATCTGGGCTTTAGTTTATGGATAACATTTCTGAATTTTGAACAATTAGTATATGTAATAGAGAGTTTTTTATTGATTTTATATGTATATATATATATATGTATATGTATGTATATATGTATGTGTAATATATATTAATCTGTTATAATTGGGACTTTACAAATCCCTCTTTTTGTAAACAGTTACATCATGATCCACAAGATGGCGTTGTGTGGAATAGATTCAAATAGGTGCAATATCCGGAGGTTCCACCGGGTGTCAGGATGTGATTGTTATCTATGTATAGACCTCTGCATTGAGAATTCAATGCACAGGTCCACTCTATCTGCTCCGTCTGTCAATCTGAGGCCTAACCAATCAGAGAACCCTTTGCGGGCCCTTTGGCTATAAACAGCGTGTGCGTGCCCCTGATGACGTCAGATTTGACGAAACGACGTAGGGCGACACGTGCATGCATTGCGCATGCGCGAACGGTCGTTTGATTGACAGAATACGGAGCTTTTTATTCCTTGCAAGGAGTTTTTTAACCAGCATTTTAATATCTCAGGACTTGTTACTTTGAGGTTCTGTATCGCATACTTTGTGAAAATAAACACCTTTTTTTATGGATGAACGCTACACTATGGAAAGTTTTTCTTTCTCTTTTGGATTTTATCCTACTTACTGAGGAACATCCACTCTGATCTGCAAAGAGTGTGTCTACTCCCAGTTCTGGCCAGGTGTTCAATCAACGTCTCTGGAGACTCTCCCACTGTGGATGAAGCGTTCCTGCAGAATCATCCTGCCTTCCATGGAGTAAAACATCACTCTACTGAGCCTGTTTTGACCCCCCTGAGAAGGGTGGTCACATGCTGTCTGGTAAGCCTTCATTCTTCACCTTGGTGGCGGGATCTTTACTAAGTGTTGGAGCATTTTGCCTATGATTTTCATCGGATACCTGCACTCTGTAGAACTCTTATCATCTTTAAATAGAGGAGAAGATTTCATATATTTTTCACTGACACACATGAACTTTAAATTGTTTATTTGTAGTATTCACTCATGTTTTTGATACTTTTTCTTATATTATATATTTTTCACTGTATAGCCATACACAGTTTTGCTCATCCAGCGCTACAACTTTTTGTATATTTATACTTTTATGTTTCTATGTATTCCTCTGCATGCAGTGGCTGATAGACATGGGCAAAGCTGCATAAAAAGAGTGCAAATTATAGAGGCGACATCACGGCTAATTGCGAGCAGACATGTTGGAATGCATTCCACACAAGAAACTATCATCCATACACAAGATTGTTTCATTGGCCTCCATATCATGAAGCCCACACACGACAGTGTATCGGAACAATTCTTCACATTTTTCCTAACACGTCAACTCACATTTATATTATTTTTAGTTAGTTCTTTGTTGTTTGCACACATCACTAATTAACATTGCAACCAACATAGGTGTACACACATTCAAGTCCTAAATATACCAATACTTTTTTTTAATATACATTTGTATATATATTCATTTATCACTACATATATGGAAATATTGTGTGGACTTTTAATACATAGAATTTTTTAGCTATCTGTATATAATAATACACTTTATTATACACATATACAGTATTTCTTTCATCCATGTCACATAACTTTTATCTTAAGAGTAGTATCCAATCCATACACATTCACATTGTAGCACAGTTTTGCACTTGCTTTATATGTCCTGTAGATAGCATTACCACCCACACTTAAGTTTGACAACTACTAGGGATACACGCTATCTACATATTAATATGGATTTTTTTGAATGGTCTCTTTTTTTTCCCTTTTTTTTTTCTCCTCTTTCCCCTTTTTCTTTTTCTAACACAGGTGTGTGTTCTTATTCACAATCACATTACTCACTCTAATTACCTTCACAGGTAACACCCAAAATTTTACCAATTAACCAATTGGAACTTTAATTATTTTTTCACTTGTCATGTGAATAGAGGCATATATTTGATGTGAATTGAGTGTATGTTAGCTATGATTAAGCACTGATTTGCAGTGTGAAACATGTCAGCTCCTCTTGCTGTTTTTTGCTGTCATATGTGTTGATGTGACCTTACTTTTTTAAATAAAGAACCAACAAATTTTTTGGAGTGCGACTGTCCAAGCTTCTCTTTAGTTTCTGCATTGTTATATGCAATCGCCTGCACCCACGGCTTCGGATCCAGTGAGCAGATCAACAGCCACGTCTGAGCGGTAACTTCTTTCTTCGTTTATACAGGAAGTGACCCCAGTCCAGAACAGCTGAATCTGGGGACAACTCCAAAAGATATGATGCACATCTGCAGGTGCAAACGAGCATCGCCAACACTCAGGGGGAACTGAGGGATAAATTGAAGCCAACCTAGCAGGGGTATAATACACTCTATGCAAGAACTTAAACTGAATAAGCCTGTCCCTAGCTGCCACCAGATGTTTAAATGGATGGTCCCACATATCATCCCATTCCTCCCCCTGTATATCTGGTACCTCCGCCACCCAGCATTCTCTACATTTAAGCATCGCCTTGGGGCTAATTTTAAACAAGTCTTTATACGTCACTGACAGGGTTTTGGGCAGCTCCTCCGTCATAAGTAGATCTTCCAATCGAGAAGGGAAGGATTCAACACTCTCCGTTCTAAATTGGGCCTGGAATGCATGTCTCAATTGGAGATAACGAAAATACTGAGTGTTCGGAAGGTCATGTCTGGATTTGAGTTGGTCAAATGTCAAGAGTTCCCCATCCCTTGTAATTTCTTTGAGTGATTTAACACCCTTGGTCGCCCATCCCATGGGATCAGTAAATGTATAAAACTGTTGCAACTTCGGGTTCATCCATAGGGGGGCTGAAGGGGAAAACCCCTTGTAACTGGGGCAGGCCAGCTTCACCGCCTCCTCCCAGGCTCTAATAGTGACCTTCATAGATTCTGTAAGTGGAAGATCTCTCTTAGTCCCCTGTGAATGGCCAGCCGAAGGGATTCGTAGGAACCCAGGTGGGCCACTTACAGGACAGTAGCAGAGTCCCCAACATCGGAGACCAGCCATCTGTGCACAAAGACCAATTGGCCTGCCAAATAATACTTATACCAGTCTGGCAACGCCACCCCCCCCCCCCGACCCCATGGCTCCTGCAGGACTTTCAAACCAATTCTAGCCATTTTAGGTGCCCATAGGAACGAGCTGGTGATACCATCCAATTTCTTGAAGAATGACTTTGGGATCCAAACCGGAGCATTCCTCAAAAATTACTACAAAATTACCGGAGCGATTTTCATCTTTAAAAGGTTGACTCTACCTATCAGAGATAACGGGAGTTTCTGCCAGACCTGCGCTTTCTGTTTAAAGAATGTTAGAAGGGGCATCAGGTTCAGGGTGTTGTGGAATTTCTAGGCTGTTTGCAGAGCACACAGCCTATAATTCCTGTGCTACCTAAGCACACTCTTTAGATTCATCTTTTTGCAATAATGCTATCTTTATGCTAGCTAAGTTCCACTCACCATCATTCGTCCCATCATTCATCCCTAGAAAGGCAGTGCCACACAGTTATGTTCTCATCTCAGCCTCCCAGCATAGTGTGTCTGGGAGCTGTGTGTCTCTCCTTTTATTGAAATCCCCACAGGATTAAAATCCCAACAGGAAGTGATGTCACAGCCTGTGATCCTCACTAAATAAGTTACCAACAGGAAGTGAGGTCACAGCATGTGACCTTCACACAGGGAAAATAACAATACAAGGACATCCCTTCCATCAGGAAATGCAGTACATGAATCCCACTAAAGAAATATAGCTTAAAGGATTCAATACAATAATACATACAATGAATACAATAACGTATGATGGCTAAAGTTACCGTTGATAGGAATCCTTATTCTGCGCTATTCCATAGAATAACGCATATTCAGATTATACTATTATTGAATGGGGGAGGGAGGCTATCTGCAGACGCGCGCTACGAATCCCAACCAATGTTGGTCAGACACAGCAGAGACAAGAGCACGCATCTGGCTATAACCAATGATGTCGTTGCAGAGCGAGCATATCCCCTCCTCAACGATCGTCCATGCTAATGCACAGAGGGCCCCCGTTGGCGGACATATCCGCACCCTACAAACATCACACTCCAACCTCAAGACGTTTTCCCCTATCAGACGGGATTCAACTAGCCTCAGACTACCCCAATCAGCTCTTTTAGAGCGGGTTGCGGAAGTACTAACACTGGGTGACACTATGACAATACATATTAAATACATCTCCATAAAAATCTCCACAACAGTCCTCCCTTTTTTGTCATATGCACCCCATGTGTCCATCGATGAAATTTGATATGCTTCTTACACCTGGAAATGAATTAGTCCTTAGTCCATAAAAAGGAAAACACGGCTTGACATGTAGACTCTACTCTTCAGGGGCATGACTTATAAAGGAGGACACGACATGGTGAGCTGTAGTAATCGCCGATCCGTCTGTGATCCTCTGTGTCTTGTATGTGGGTCCGGCTTCAGGGCGTCTCATCAAGGAAACTCTGGTCACGCGTCAAATCAGGCAACAGGAGCACCTCGTCATGACATAGAAAGAATAGAAATAAAAACGACATGAGTATATATATTCCCACTTCCTTTAACCACGATCTGCTGTAAAATAAAAATTAGATCCCCAAAGATTCCCAGACCCTAAAAAAGGACTCCCAACCTTCACTTAGCTACAGCTCTGGCTTCAACAGTTACATGAAGAACCCTATCCTTAACGGATGAGAATTGTTCAATCGTATCCCAAGCCCGAGCCCCCCCCCCCCACCTTGTACATCCAGGACCTCATGCCCAGACCTGGTCGGGGTTGGTGAACAAATCCCTTCTAGCTGTCCCTGCCATTCTTAATTTCTCGCGCCATCAGATCCTCGCGATTGGCCACGAGATAAGGTGCTGGGACAGCTTCACCATCACGCATGAACCTCTTGCATTGGGGGAATTACCTTTTTATAAGCTGCAGATCCACATAAACACCAAACTAAAGTTCAAACACACTTGTGGGCTGCCTAGATACCCAAACCGACAAGAGGCAGAGCTATTAAAACTATAACCAATTTTACCCTCTAAAAATGCATCGTTAGATTCCATTGACAAGTGTCTGTTTGGAGTCTTCACTAGTTTGTCAAAACTCCTCATACCCATAATAACATCATAAATGGCATGTACCTCTGTCATCGCTGGGGATTAAAACTTGGTGAAGACTCAGAACAGACCATCGGTCCTGTTCGCTTTCTGAGCCAGTCAGGACATACACTTTAAATAATAACTTGGGATGCTTTTCATAGTTACCCTCGCTAAAATTTACTAAACAACAAAAATATAAATAAACAAAGATACTCCTCATTCTTTGGTGTGGTTGAGCCGATTCTTGCAGTGGCTGGCGTGGTCTCATCCCTCAAGCTTCTTTACAACGACCCAGTCACCTGGTTGGAAAGAATGTAAACTGATTATTGAGTCAGGGTCCAGGAGGGACTCGTGAACCCTGTGGTGGACATTTTGAAGTTCATGTCACAGCGATCGCACCTCCCCCATCAGCCGAGAATATAAGTGACAGCTAATGAGGAAAGTACGACTCTGGTTTTGATTGACCTCCAAACAGCCCTCATATGACAATAACCCAGACATCGGGACTGTGGTCACTGCATAACCTGTGCGTGGCTTACAATACCTGGAACCATTGACAAAATGTTCTTAGCCTCTGGGATGGGAACCTACTTCACCAGACTGCTGCTTGCCGATTCAAATTCTATCAAAGAAAGACAGTCTTGGCACAAACTTGGTTAGAATTACAGGAGTTAACATTATTCGTTTGACAAAAAAAAAAACTGTCACTCTTACATTTATCACTTCTCCCCCCTTTTCTTCCTGATTACAGACTGAAGGAAGAAATGCGTGGTGCAGGAAAAAAGAAACAATGAAATAGCCTATGATACTTTTACCTCCCTTAGACTCGTATTTATCCATATGTACCGCTGTCTACATACACCTGTTCTCTGTGTACAAACTCCTTGGACCTGAAAAATACTTATAAGCAAAATCATTACTCTATTCTTCATATTTAACCTGCAAAGAATGGTAAACAATAATGACTTTCCTGTACATTGGTAAATTGTCAATGACATTCTTTCAAAACCGATTCAAACAAAACCCTCTGTAACCCTTACGTTTCCCGTTCCTACAAAAATACAACAGCCGCGACGCATCGAAGGATCGCCGCGGTAAGTTCGAACATATTCACGTTACTACATACAAACATTCAGATACAAACGTGGGGGAGATACTTCCCAGTTTCCAAAACCAAAAACAGCCAGAATTCTCCCTTCGCTCTTTCAGCAATCGAAAAAAATACAATGGGACAAACCTGAGAGCAGCTCGAGAACCTTGCATGGACCAGCCATACAAAGTTCAAACAAACGGGCATGAGACTACACCTCCATCAACACTCATCATTACAGATTTCTGAAGCCGCAGCTCAACTACATCCACTCCAGAGGGATACCCAAAATAGTATCCTTGGACCACCTATGTTAATCTTTTTGGGGTTCAAAGGCCTTTGCCCCAAAACTAGGCTTCGTGCACTGTGTGACTGTCTGACTGTGGAAAGCCTCCATTCCTTCCCTTTGCACAGACCTCCTTGTGTCCATGGCGATTCGAATCGGCTTATCGTCTTAAACCTGCGTCCAGGTTAAACCGTTGCACCCATTTCGGAGAGCACCGCCCGGTGTCTTCTTATACGGTGGATTGAAGAACTACAACCACTATATGGTCAAGTCCTCCAACTAGAAACCCTAACCGAGGCGTCAACTCTATGGCTTGTTGTCCCAACACTTTTGAAACTACAGCAACAACCACAGATCAACCCCCGAATTAGGCCTCTACCCCTCACAGTGCATGCATACACAAGCATTTTCTGCTATACACCCATACACTGCGTTGCCAGACTAAACCACACAGAACACTTACGCCAGTTTACCACCTGCAGAACAATGTGGCTTCTCTCTGTATCTAGATGATAAAACAATGGTGATGCCCCCCCTGTTTTGCTCTCTACCCAAACTGTATTACAGTACAAAACTTAACAAAACTGGAACAAAATATAAAATACTTTTAAATGCAAAAATGTTTTCCATTTACCTTCAAAACACAAATCTCATTGGCCAACCTTTCAGACAACCCCAAGCTCCTCCTACCAACTTTCTGCTGATATATAAAATGCTGAAAAGAAACTTCCGGTTATGCTCAGCTCTCAAAAAAAACAAACTGGTTTATTTACATATCGATTGTTCAGGAAGAGGGAGGGGGAGGGGGGAGCCTAGCCACATTACTGTGTCTATTAAGACACCAAAAAATCCATGGAATCCAATACAAAAACCGCCGCTCATATACTGCAAGGTCAGCTGACCCTGCAATAGCTTACATTCACTTTAAATGAAAACAGAGAAATCCCCATCCTAACACCACCTGCATGGAGTTTGCATGTCCTCCCTGTCTCTGCGTTGGCCTCCCCCCACACTCCAAATGCTGGTAGGTCAGCCAGATCACATCCATAAATAGGCCCCAGCATGTGCGTGTGTCCGCAAGCACGTTGTGGCCCCTCGGGGTAAGACCGCGCTCTCAAGATACCACTCTACTCAACTCAAAAGGCGATGCTTAGAAAAACTATTTAATCTAGCAAATTTAACATTAAACAAAAAGAGCCTCTCAGTATGTCACCCTGGTGTCTCACTGCTCTCCCCAGCAGTGCACAGGTCAAACTGTAAATGCATAGAACAGAAGAAAACTGCGCCAATCAACAAATGTTAATATAGCATCCAGGGGCTGATGTGCAAAAAGCAGTGCACACTCAGCAAAGGCACTAGCCACTAGATACCAAAAAATAATGTCTAATGATTTGAAAACATTTAATGATAAAAGTCCAGATGAATGCCCAGATGATGCAATAAAACCCCCCCAAAAATTAAACCACAATACTGAATTATAGAACTAAAAATGATGAATTAATAGTCCCATTGCAAAGGCATAAATCCTGCAAAATCACAAGCTGAAATCAGTAGATGATTATGCAACACCCAGTGACATCAGCAAATAAAGGTGCCCTCCACCATAGTATGGTAGCAGCTTACCAGAGGCAAGTCCATGAATGGTGGATGAAGCAAAGCAAACCTCATGGACAACAACAAAAATGGCGCCATTAACGCATGCAATTTTTCCCGCCAAAACCAGCATGGGACGTCACAATGAACACCACATGGGTTCCCCCACACAAAGGAAAACAAAAATGGCCTCCAGATTCCAACGCAGAAAAGACCGCTCTATATTCGCACCAAACATCAAAATCTGCCCCAAAAGCTGATAAATTCCACCAGCAAGACAGCCGACAAATGCCACATGGTATAGCACCCAAAGGAAAGGTGGCTGCACCTTCCCTTATAGGATACCCACAGGCTAAGGAAAAACTACGCCTCAAAATGGCAGACAAACCACAAGGCTAACAAAAACCAAGAATGGCGCCATTAGCGCATGTATTTCTTTTCCCGCCAAAACCAGCATCTCTTTAAAAGAAAATCAAAAATGTTTTTCTCCACAAAGACAGACTACACCATTGAGATTTTTCTAAATGATCATCAAAATCCACTGAAAAATGTGTGTCTTGAGTCAGCTACACTCCACAAGGCTCATGCCATCTCCACAAAGCCTCACACCTGAGACACCACATGTACACTAAAACATTTTAAAAACCCTTTGGCCACTAAACAGCACATTCAATAAATGTAAGTTACAACATTATTCAACACTTTTCTCTACCTAAAGTACACACACACAGTGGCATCAGTTTCCATAACAAGCCATCGCAGAGACATACTATTGTCTGCCTTCTAGCAATGCCTGGCCACTTGAATATGCGGCGGGAACTTTCAACTCAAAAACCCAACTCTTTACTTAAAATATTTTTACACTTATGGGGACATGTGTCTTTGTCCCCTACAAAAGGTAGAAATCACAATTTATCCATTTCTATTTTTCATAGAAATCTCAAACACTACACACATACAGTATATTGTTGCTTGTACATCAGATTATCTCTCAGGGTGTAGCCCTTCCAGCACCATTGTAACCGATGACCATGCTGCCTGCCCCTCCCCCGCTAAACCTCATGGGGGCAGCCTGGCTGCACAAGCTGCTCAATACATCGCACAAAGGACACTTTTCCAAACGGCCATCTCTTACACAACTTCAATCACACTCATGGGTACACATGTCCTACATCACACAAACAATCTAATCACACACAGGCACATGCAGGCATACCCACACAGGCACACACAATCAAATTCACAGGCATACGATCCATGACAAAATCACACACATACGATCGGATTCACGGACACAGGCCCACATGATCAGATTCACAGGCATACGATCTCTCTCCCAACAAAATCACACACACACTGCAAACTTAAAGCATTATTTCAAGAAGACGAAAAATTTGTTCTTTTACAGAGTAGAGCCCCCACACATCGGAACGTAGATCCACTCTCCACCCCATCTCGATCCGATGTCCAAAGGGACTCCATCTATTCCCAAAGGTCCTGGCCCGCCATAAACTGTTGTGGAATTTCTAGGTTGTTTGCAGAGCACACAGCCTATAATTCCTGTGCTACCTAAGCACACTCTTTAGATTCATCTTTTTGCAATAATGCTATCTTTATGCTAGCTAAGTTCCACTCACCATCATTCGTCCCATCATTCATCCCAAGAAAGGCAGCACCACACAGTTATGTTCTCATCTCAGCCTCCCAGCATAGTGTGTCTCTCCTTTTATTGAAATCCCCACAGGATTAAAATCCCAACACAGCCTGTGATCCTCACTAAATAAGTTACCAACAGGAAGTGAGGTCACAGCATGTGACCTTCACACAGGGAAAATAACAATACAAGGACATCCCTTCCAACAGGAAATGCAGTACATGAATCCCACTCAAGAAATATAGCTTAAAGGATTTAATACAATAATACATACAATGAATACAATAACGTATGATGGCTAAAGTTACCGTTGATAGGAATCCTTATTCTGCGCTATTCCATAGAATAAAGCATATTCAGATTATACTATTATTGAATGGGGGAGGGAGGCTATCTGCAGATGCGCGCTACAATCCCAACCAATGTTGATCAGACACAGCAGAGACAAGAGTACGCATCTGCCTATAACCAATGATGTCGTTGCAGAGCGAGCATATCCCCTCCTCAACGATCGTCCATGCTAATGCACAGAGGGCCCCCGTTGGCGGACATATCCGCACCCTACAAACATCACACTCCAACCTCAAGACGTTTTCCCCTATCAGATGGGATTCAACCAGCCTCAGACTACCCCAATCAGCTCTTTTAGAGCGGGTTGCGGAAGTACTAACACTGGGTGACACTATGACAATACATATTAAATACAACTCCATAAAAATCTCCACAACAAGGGACATGTAATCAACCATGTCTGCCGTAACCTTATCCCCAAATAGGTAATCTGGGAGACCCATTTCAATGGTACATTTCCATTTGCCTTAGCTCTGGCCCCATCATCTAATGGCAAAATGGACGACTTGTTCCAGTTAACTTTTAACCCTGAATAAACGGTAAAAGTATTCATTATACCTAAAGCGGCCTCCAATGACTCCCCAGGGTCACGCAAAAACAGTAGGAGATCATCAGCATATAGTGCCAACCCCTCATCAATGCTGCCCACCCTGATAGCCTTAACGTCACCTGAAGCCCTCAACGCCACTGCCAATGGCTCCATCATGAGAGCAAACAGGAAGGGCGACAATGGGCATCCCTGTCTGGTACCCCTACCCACAAATATTCAGAAGTATGACTACCCGTGCGAATAGCCGTCCTTGGTGTGCTATACAGGAGAGAGATCCACTGGTGAAAGCACGGGCCGAAACCCATGCAATCTAGGACCGTCTGCATAAAGTGCCAATCAATTGACTCAAAAGCTTTCTCGATGTCAATGGAGACAATGATTCTAGAGGACGTATCCATGTTAGGGAGTTGCAGATGCGTGAACAGTCTTCTCAGGTTAGTATCAGTGGACTTGCCCAGCATAAATCTCGTCTGGTCGATATCCACCAGAGAGGAGATTACAGCGGCCAGTCTCCTCGCTAGGACTTTAGTCAAGATTTTAAAGTCCATATTGAGGAGGGCAATGGGTCTATATGAAGAACATTCATACCCTGGTTTAAGCAGCAAAATCATGTAAGCATCCAGCATCGAGGCCGGGAGCGCTTGTTGTTGTAAACAACAATCCAGTAATGTCGTAAGTCTGGGGGCCAGTTGGTCAACATAAGATTTATAAAAATCTGCCGGGAATCCATCAGGACCAGGCGCTTTATTAGGCGGGAAGGCAAAGATCGCTGAAACCAACTCTTTAGTAGTGATTTTGGCATCCAATGCCAATCGATTCTCATTAGACAACCTCGGAAGGGCCAGGCCTCCCAGCAAGTTGTCTAAAGCCAATGGGTCGTAGGGCAGGATTGGGGCATACAGTGCAGAAAAGTAGTGTTGGAACTCCGCTAAAATGTCGGTCGGGTCTTTAACCAAGTCTCTATTTGGACCTCTAATAACTGGGATATGCGTAATTTGGTTATTGTCAGCTACCAACCTAGCCAGCAGTTTCCCATTTTTGTCCCCTTCAGAAAACAATGAATTAGCCCTATGTTTAGCCTCAGTATGCGCCCAGTCATTACAATGCAAGGAGATCTGTCTCCTGGCTTCCAGTAAAGCAGTATAAGAGGAGTCCGTAGAGTCAGCAGCATTCACCCTCGCACATTCCCTTTCCTTGTCCTGTAACAACTGGATTTCGGCATTCTGATCCACCCGTACTCTTTTAATGGCTGTGATACATTGCCCTCCGAGTACCGCCTTAAAGGCATCCCACACAACCGGAGGATCAGCCGCCTCTGCATTTGTGGCCCAGTACTCCGTAACCGAATCTAATAGATGGGACGATACTTGTTCATCTTGCAACCACCCCAGGGATAGTCTCCAACCCCTCGATCCCCTTCCAATCGGGAGGAGCAAGGAGATGGAAAGAGGATTGTGGTCTGATAAGCCACCCGCCAGGTATTTCACCCCCCTCACACATGACAACAGGGCCGGATTACCAAAAGGCGATGTCAATCCTGGCCGAGGAACGATGCGACTGAGACAGGTGAGAATAACGTGTCTGTAGGGTTTTTAGATCGCCATATCTCAGTCAGACCAGCTACTGAGGCCCAGGACTGAAAGTCCACGACCCCCCCACCCAGGATTAGAGGAATCCAACGCCTCCAAGGTAGCATTGAAATCCCCCATTATCAGGAGCCGTAGATGTGTGCGAGGAGTCAGCTTCACAAATAAATCATATAAGAATTGTATATGAAATGGAGGCGGAACATAAACATTAACCAATAACATTTTGCAGTTGCATACTTCCAGAATCACCGCCACATAACGTCCCCCTGGGTCAGAGACCACCTGGTGAATTGTGCAGGGAACTGCCCTGCTAATAAGGATAAACACTCCCCTAGCAAAAGTGGAGTAGGTGGCATGAAAGGCTTTTAGAATCCAGGGCTTACGTAAAGCCAGAATTCTACTGCCATCCAGGTGAGTCTCCTGCAAAAGTACTACATGCGGCTTTACCACTTTTAAATATTGGAACATCAAGGCCCTCTTAAATTTGCTGTTCAGGCCTCTCACATTCCAAGAAACCAATTTGATTGTGTTAGCCATAGTCCTGTAAGAGAAACAAATCAAAAGGTGAAGCCCATTCTCCTAAACATATTATATCTAGAGGCAAATAAGCCCATCTCCCCATGGAGTGAGGCCTGCTCTGGTTGAGGACCAGGAACTGAGTATTGACCAACCCAAACATAGAAAAAACAATAACAAACCCCCCCTGCTATTATACCAGAACTAAAACAAGAAAAAAAAATGTTGCTGGAAGGTCAACCGAACGAACAATAGTCCGACAGGTCAAACGGATGGTTCCAATATCTTCCAAAGAGCTCCACATAGTCAATGTAGATTGGGAGCAAAAATTTAGCACTGCACTGAAGCATGAGGACACCTAAACAAAGTTATAGTGAAGAAACAGTATAACGCTGCCATCTAGTGGCGTCAAGGCACATAGCTCGGCAAGGTCTACAATGGGGAAACAAAACTGAAATTTCAAGCAAAACAGAAAAAATACTGGCAGATATTAAAAACAGAAAAAACAATCCTGCTTCAGAATGAAATGGAAAACTGTCCCCCCTCACCGAGCAGTTCAAAAGGTGCTAGCATCTGTTGGTATAAGGCCCAACATGTAAGAAATCAGATACTTAGCTAGGTTAGCAGCCACATCATGGATTTCTGTCCAATCACATGCGTCCAGTGGATTATCAAAAAACTTCACTGCTCCTTGATGTTGAACACACAGCTTTTCTGGGGTATAACATGCTATACTGGATATTCATGTCCCGCAACCTTCTCCGCAAGTCATTAAAAGAGTGCAGTTTTCGCTGTGTTTCTGCTGAGAAATCAGGGAATAACATCACCTTGGCGTTGTCATATTTCAGCTCCTGGGTTTTCCTGGATGTAGCGAGGATCATATCTCGATCCCTGTAATTCAGGAATCTCACTAGAAATGGACGGGGACCACATATGTTGGCGGCAGATCCCCCAAGGTCAGCAGCTGTTTGAAGAATGTTTCTGCAAAGGTGGTGGTATGGGACCCCTCCGCTCCCTCTGGCAGGCCCACTACGCGGACATTGTTCCTCCTCTGCCTGTCTTCTGCGTCGTAAGCGCGATTTTGCAGCATCTTCACCATGGCATGTAACTCTGTCAGCTGGTTACCCTGCGAGTGTGAAATATCCTCCACCTCAGATATTCTGTCCTCAGCCACCGTGAGCCAGCCCCTGATCTTGTCTAAATCATGTCTGATTAATGTGCACTCTGTGGTCAAATGGTCAATGCTCACCATCACCGTGGCCTTGCTTGCATCGATCGCTTCCAGGATCGGGCGAGTGATTGCAGCCTGGGCAGCCGCTTGATCAGGAGAGGCAGGGAAGGAACCCCCAGCGCTTGTATCATGCGCGGCCTCAGCCATCTTCCTGGCTTGCTTTTTGGCGCTCTTAGAGGAAGGAGGAGAGGACAAGATGGCGGCGGCGGGGCCTGTATCCAGGCCTCATGAGGAGCGGGTCTGGCGCTGGCTCTTCGGAGTCTGGTGGCTGGGTTTAGATGCCCCCTTTCTCATGTCCGGATGTTCCCCCACACGGTCCGGTACTTCAGCACCAAAAAGTTCCTCAGAAAAGCTCCAAAAAACGGATCAATAGCAGGAGTGATGTGGAGCTCCCTGGAACACGTCCTGCCTCATTCACATCCGGACACGCCCCCCCTCCGGGGATAACTTATGTGCTCCCTGTTTATTGATCCACAGCTCCCAGAAAAGGCATTACTTAACAGCCTCTGGATTCCACACGCCTTATATACAGCGGTCATGTGAGTAATCAAAGGATGGTCATTCCTTTTATCAACCCCCCCTATGTTTGGGGTTTATAACCAGAATAGACTTATCTTGTAGATCTATCATGCATCTGCCCCTGAAGATTAGAAATGATCCATGTGCTAATTTTGATGCATTGTATCCAACTATATGGTTCTATACAATTGTTATTTATCTACTATTCAACATCCTGTTTCTCCCATGTTCTTGTGACAGGGAGACCAGTTGCTCAAATGCTGTACATTTCCCAGTCAGGGACCAGCATTGCTGGAGCAGAGTGATGCCCCTAGCTGCCAGGGAAAAAACTCCAGTGAGGACGGGAGCAAAGCTAAGGGTAAGTAAAGTCAGATCCTGGTGGTATGATACTTAATTATTAGAAGGACAGCTGAGGAGCTGGTGTAGGGTTTTGGGATCCTGGAGAACTGGGCCGATTTCTCAGTCGGTTACCCGCTCTTTAGCAGGGACGGACAACACCTAAATGGGGAGGGTGCAGCGCTGCTGAGAGAGAAGATGGGCAAAAAGTTAGAGGGGCTTTTAAACTAGGTGATGGGGGGGGGGGTCCAGATGTAGAGATAGCCAGCATCAAACAAGGTTCAGCGGGTAGTATTGGGGGCATTAGTGGTAGGAAGACTAAAATACCTAAACCCAAGGAAAGTTGACTTATCCAAATTGGACCCTCGTAACAAGGAGATATTATGCGACCGGACAAAACTACGAGGCTAGAAGTCTGGCCAACAAGATGGGAGAACTGGAGCTGCTGATGTATGAGGAGGATTTAGTTTTTGTGGGAATTTCAGAGACTTGGTTTGTCAGCTCTCATGATTGTCTGGCAACCATTCAGGGGGAATGTTTACCCAGCTAAACACTTCTAAGGATTGTAAATAGACAGAGTTAGTAAATATCGGGTGTGTCTCCCTAAAGTCCAAAACCGGGGGTCAGCAACTGGTGGATCGCGGTCTGGGCTTGGTGACCCGCCATTCCAGAGCGTCAATGGAGAGGGACTACTTGTAAAGTAGGTAGGGAACAAGAGCCGCATAAGCCAATGCCTCCTCTTTAGTGCTGGATCTTGTCCCATGTCCCATGATACCAACTGCACTCCACCTCTTATCCCATCTAGCGGTCTCCAGAGTGGTGCCAGCAGCAGAAAATAAGAGATCTTCAGGTCAGTATGAAGCAATACACTGAGCATTATAGTATAGGGCTGCAATTTACCAACACCGCAGGTGCAGTGCACCTGCAGCTTTTCTGTGCTTAGCCAGACTTCTTATATATCCTGTAGTTTTACCACCCCTCAATTTTACGTGTGAAGGAGCCCTAAGGGTGCCGCTGTCAAATGAAACTAAGGACTCATTCACATGTGCATCAGGCACTGCTGCACCTCTGAAAAGCGATACAAAGTGTATTGACAAGTGTTGAGAAGGCAATTTGTTGCCTCCTCGCCACCTGATTTTAATCCACGATTGCCGTGCAATGCAACACGGTAGTATGACAATTAGAGGTTTAAATCAGGTGTGAGGAGGACACTGGGTGACACTGTGCCCGGTGATCTTTGACTTATCCCGTGTTGTTCAGGTAGATCTCCACCTCTTTAAGGTTGCCTACCCCTGTCCTAAACCATGTAGGAATTCAAATACATCACCTATCATCTATGGACATTCTAGAAGGAATATCATAATATGCCTAAAATGAATGATTACATTTTGGTTATATGTTTAGGGCAATAGTATTGAAAATCATACTGTCTATGCATATATCTAACATGGTATAAGATTATAACTTTATGTATTAAATCTTATGACAGAGGAATACTATGATTTTTCTTGTTTGCTGACGTAATAACAATACCGTTAGGTATATGTTTTAATCCAATTTAGAAATATCTCAGGTATAGAAAAGGTTTAAATATAATACATATCTTACTTAATTAATCTGTATAACAATATATCTAAAGTAAATGTTTTATTATATCTTTTCATGTGACAACACTAAAGAAATGAGACTTGTAAAGCAGTAAATGTACAGCTTGTATAACAGTATAAATTTGCTGTCCCCTCAAAATAACTCAACACAGCCATTATTGTCTAAACCGCTGGCAACAAAAGTGAGTACACCCCTAAGTGAAAATGCCCATATTGGGCCCAAAGTGTCAATATTTTGTGTGGCCACAATTATTTTCCAACCCTCGAGCATGGAGTTCACCAGAGCTTCACAGGTTGCCACTGGAGTCCTCTTCCACTCCTCCATGATGACATCACGGAGCTGGTGGATGTTAGAGCCCTTGCGCTCCTCCACCTTCCATTTGAGGATGCCCCACGGATGCTCAATAGGGTTTTGGTCTGGAGACATGCTTGGCCAGTCCATCACCTTTACCCTCAGCTTCTTTAGCAAGGCCGTGGTAGTCTTGGAGGTGTGTTTGGGGTCGTTATGTTGGAATACTGCCCTGCAGCCCAGTCTCCGAAGGCCCATGCTCTGCTTCAGTATGTCACAGTACATGTTGTCATTCATGGTTCCCTCAATGAACTATAGCTCCCCAGACCATGACACTCACACCACCATGTTTGACTGTAGCAAAGACACACTTGTCTTTGTACTCCTCAACTGGTTGCCGCCACACACACGCCTAACACAATCTGAACCAAATAAGTTTATCTTGGTTTCATCAAACCACAGGCCATGGTTCCAGTAGTCCATGTTTTTAGTCTGCTTGTCTTCAGCAAACTGCGGGCTTTCTTGTGCATCATCTTTAGGGACAAAGGGGCTTCCTTCTGGGACAACAGCCATGCAGACCAATTTGATGCATTGTGCGGCGTATGGTCTGAGCACTGACAGGCTCACCCACCACCCCTTCAACCTCTGCAGCAATGCTAGCAACACTCATACGTCTATTTCCCAAAGACAACCTCTGCATATGACACTGAGCATGTGCATTCAACTTTTTGGGTCGACCATGGCGAGGCCTGTTCTGAGTGGAGCCTGTCCTGTTAAACCGCTGTATGGTCTTGGCCACCGTGCTGCAGCTCAGTTTCAGGGTCTTGGCAATCTTCCTATAGCCTAGGCCATCTTTATGTAGAGCAACAAATCTTTGTTTTTTCAGATCCTCAGAGAGTTCTTTGCCATGAGGTGTCACTTCCAGTGACCAGTACGGGAGAGTGAGAGCGATAACAACCAAATATAACACATTCACACCTGAGACCTTGTAACACTATCATTTCCCTCCCCGGTGTCACATAACACCGGGGAGGGAAAATGGCCAATTGGGCCCAATTTGGACATTTTCATTTAGAGGTTTACTCACTTGTTTGCCAGCGGTTTAGACAATAATGGCTGTGTGTTGAGTTATTTTGAGGGGACAGCAAATTTACACTGCTGTAGCAAAGTGTTATTGTAGCAAAGTCTACTTTCTTCAGTGTTGTCGCTTGAAAAGATATAATAAAATATTTACAAAAATGTGAGGGGTATATTAAAAATATCAGATGGCCACACCTGTGCCATAAGAAAAGGGACATTCTTACAACAGATCATGTATGAGAATAATTTAGCATGAGAATAATTCAGAACAAATATTTCTGCTCTATGATGACACTTGGTTAACAGAGGCAGTAACTAAGCAAACAACGGGATTACAAGGAGGGTAAAATTATCTACCTCAACCAATGGAAAAGTTGTTACACCATCTGGGATAAGTTTATTATAATTTTTATGAACCTATTGTCCAGAATGGTATATAGCAGGGGTGTCCAAACTTTTTTTCAAAGAGGGCCAGATTTGATGAAGTGAACATGCGTGAGGGCCGACCATTTTGCCTGACATTCTTTGAACCATTAAAATTTGGTCTAAGTGTGTTTGTTTGAGCACTAATACACTGCCCAACAAGAATTCCCTTGCCTTTGTCGCGCTCGTTCCCGACACACAGACGAATGCTCTGCTCTTAAGGGATACCGTTAATTCTTAATGGTACCCCACACATTGGAAAATGTGCGGTGCTTTTGTTGCAGTGTAATTTAAAGAAAAAAGGTCAGGGACTTTTTTCCCCTGCATTTTTGTGGGTAGGGAAGCCCATTGAAATGAATGGGCTTCACTACACGCAGTCACACGGATGTGAACCAAGGGCTTGTTCACATGTCAGGTTGGAGGGGCAGTAAAACCACATGGTTGAGCTGTTTTTACCACTCCCAACTTCTCCCCCTTTAGCTGCAGAGGCAGCAGCTGGGGGAGTACACATGCTGTGGCTGCAGCTGGAGGTATACCCAGGCTGAATGGGGCTGCACTGCAACTACCCCTCAACTGTGTGTAATGCTGCATTTACGGGCTTAAAATAGGTGGTGTCCTCACCACATAATGCCTCTTTACCGCCTGTCAAATGCCTCTGAAAAGCGATCTGTGCATGGATTGCCTTTCAGAGGAGCAGCAGTCCTGGCTGCTATCACAAACAAGCCCTACAAAAGCAGTTTGGATGGTACAGAATTGGGGGGTCCGGATTAAAAGTAACATACCGACACAGACACACATACAGACACAGACACACATACAGACACACACATGCAGACACATACAGACAAGCACACACACACACACATACAGTCACAGACACAGACACATTCACATACAGACATACACTCACATGCACAGACACATAAATAAAGCCCTTTTCAATCTAATCTAGCTTCTAGCACACAGCACAGTATCTTCCGGCTGAATGAGGAAACCGGTTACTGCACTGTAGGGGGAAGCGCAGAGCACAGCACACTTCCCTGCACTTTACTTTCACTTTTGAGGCTGACGGAGCTTCTCACATTGCCGATGTACAGTTCGGCAGGGGATCGGGAGATCGGGCTCATCTGACAGCCATTCTCTCCCCTGATCTCGCGGCACACCTGAGAACCTTTGAAAGGCTGGTTTAGATAACCAGGTGAAGGACGTTCAAAACCGGACCACGATTGGCCCGCGGGGTCGGACTTTGGACATGCCTGGTATATAGGGTAGGGGCGTGGCTTGGTGGGAATGGCGGAGTAAGGAGACAAGCGCTTGGAGCATGGTGAGATCCCTGTGGCTAATGTGGTTAGTGTGAAGAAAACTAACCACCACTGTTGTCTCATCCTACCTTACCTTGCTTCACCGTGTTCTATCCCGGGGTCTGATTCGCATTGCGGCGGTGCGGTGGAGGAGGAGTGACAGCAACAGCAATAGCAACGACTTACGGAGGTGGAAGGTGGAAGTTACGGGCCGGCGGAAGTCGCGGACTGCTGAGTGGAGGAGGACTGAATGCCAGGTGATGCATAGACTCCCGTAGATCTACTCCATACTGCAGCATTATAGTAGAGACCTGGCTTACGGAGGCGGAAGGCGGAAGTCTCGGCGCTGAACTGCAGGAGACAAGGGTCAGCAGGCTCTGGAGGTTTCAGAATAAAGGAGAACTGGCGGCTCAGGTATTGAAACATAGATTCCCGCAGGTATGTCAGTGACAAGGGGATGCGGGGTGCCTAAATACTAAGTAATTACCGAGCATAACATTGAACTTGGCTGGGGGAGTGCATAAACAGGAAATAGACTACATGACCCCATATGAGCTATAGCTCTGTGCACTGATAAATTAAGCCAGAAGGGAAAGAGCAATAGAAGGAAGAGAGGGGGAGAAAATAATAACCCTCCGCAGACAATACCTATACAACCGACTATTAAGGACTTTTTTACCCAGACAAGAGCAGCAGCAGCGGCACGGGCAGCGGTAGTGGAGACCCGTGGAAACCTGTGTCTGGAGATACCAAAGGCGGCACCCCGCTTGAGTTTACCCTTGATCCCGGACTTAATAATAGATAAAACCAGGGAACAAAAGGAGGAGATGGAGAGCCAGAGCTAGAGTCAGAGCCAGAGTCAGAGAAAAGCAATGTCAGAGCAAGAAGAAGGGATATCATTTGGAACAATAGATCCAGAGCTAAAAAAGATCTTGAAAGCACTGCCTACACGGAGAGATATGGAGACAATGATGGCTCAATAGGAGGATGGCCATAGACAGGAAATGCAGTTAATCTGGGCTAAGATACAAACATTGAAAGAGAAAGTAACTGGAGAGGAGATAATGGTGAGCAAATTAGATGAGCGGATTACGAAACTGGAAAAGGAACAACTATCACAGAGAAAACAGGTTTCTATGTTCCAGCTAAGATTGGAGGAATCCAAAGATCGTAGCCGAAGGAACAATTTAAGATTCCGAGGGATCTCTGAGGAAGTGGGGGACGATAAATTACAGACCGCAGTAACATCCATATGCCAACAACTAGGTGTAATAGAAAATGTTAAGGAAATCGAATTTGACAGACTACATAGAGCATGGGGACCACCCTCTACAGACTCAGAAAGACCTAGAGACATGATAGGACGATTACACCGGTATGCCCATAAAGAACTTATTGGTCGTAAAGCATGGGAAGTGGGGCAAATAACCTATGAGGGATCTACTGTAAAAATACTCCCAGATCTTTATCGGGCTACTCTCCAGCGGAGAGCTATATTACGACCACTGTTGGAGAAAATTAGATCAGTAGGTGCCTCTTACCGCTGGGGGTACCCCATCTCATTGACGATCAAAAAAGGGGTACAATTTTTTTCTGTGAATGAACCCTCAGATCTACCAGACGCATTTGCATTTTTGGGGATAGAGCAATGTGACATACCAGATTGGTTACAACCACTTAGATGGAGACAACGAGGAGGGGGAACCCGGACATCAACAAGACAGGAACCCACATAGGCCCTGGAACTGGCCCGTGAATCCGGTGTAGAGAGGACATGAGTCCGGTGTACTGAACATGAGTTAATGGGAAGACTTAAGAATACATTACATTTTATTTTATTTTTTTCTTCTTCTTCCCATTTTTGCCTTCGCCCCCCTTCTTTTATTTGGTATTCTTATATTTTTTGGGAGTGGATTATAGATCGGGAATATATGACTGAATAACTCCCCCTTTTTTTTTTTTTTTTGGAGGGCAACCCTTCTATCGAATAATTGATTCTAGTTTTGTCTGGATGGAAAGAAAGTACCTTCTCTTTTTCTTTTTTCACTCCTTTTTGCCTTCCTCTCTCTCTTACCCCCCCTTTTTTTTTTGCTCTCCTCTCTTTTTTTAAATCTTTTTTCTATATATATTTCTTACATATACCTCTCCCATCTGGGATGGGGGGAAAGAGTTTAATAGAATCAGGATTTGTTAGAGAGTTTAAGACTAAAATGTTAATATTAGATTTTTTTTTCTTCCTCTGAGCGTGCTTGTGAACAAGATGGTTATAAAATGCTATAAATGCTCTCTTGTTCTCTTCCTTTTTCTCTCTTGCCTGCCCCCCCTTTTTTTTTTGCTTTCCTCTTTCTCCCGCCTTTCCCGCCTCCCTTCTCCTGCCCTTTCTGCATTTTCCTTAGCCACTCCCGGACGTGGCCGGGCTCCATTTTTTTCTCCTGCGTTTAACAGGATGTAGTGGCTAATATACCAATGGGTGGAGAATATGTGAGAAGTTTAGGATGAGATAAGGGTAGAGATAAAGGCAGGAAATTGTAGAATATATCTGATGGATGCCTATTAGTAGGTGTCTGTATGTGTCTAGCCACACTGGATAAAGGGAGAGTTAGGTTGATTTAGAGGGTACACAAGGGGATTAGTATAGGGGATAAAGGGTTAAAGGGGTCCATAATAGCGGGACACATGGTGTAATGGGAATTCTAGTAACTACAAGAACCACATAAAACACAGGAATCACATAAAAGAATTAGAAGAGGTTGACAATTTGAGGATGGGGGGGTAGGAGGGGGGGTTAGGGGGTGGGTAGGTGGGAGGGGTGGGAGAAGGAGACACAAGTGATAATAGGAGAGTTAAGAAACACACATGTAGAACACAGAAGAGGGTCTATAAAACACATACACTTTATATTTAATTTGCTGGACGGGTACGGGTTTATATATTTACATATATTTAACAAATTGACAATAATATCTCAATAGGATACACGAGAATAGGTGCACACATGAGTATTAGCACACCAGTGTGGCAAAAGATACATAGATATTAGGGAGGTGGGGAGTGGGGGAGGACGGGGGGGATTCGTGGGGATGGGGGGGTGGGAGAGTATGCTTATGTTATGTGATATGGTAATATGTTCATGATATGCTTTCTGAGGGGAGGGAGGGGGGGCGGGAAGTTTGGGTAACTGCAATTGCAAGTAATATCTTTAATAGGAAGCAGATGTCTGTGATGGATATAGAATGTATTAATCTGAAACTGAAATCTGAAGTCTGAAATGATTGATTTGAAATAAGGATGTGATGGAAAAATGTATCTTATATATCAATAATTAACTATACAGATGTTGTGGTAGACTTTTACGTGTAGGTGGATAATATATTGTAATCTATTTTAGTATATACCCCCTTTAAGAAGTAAATGGTAAAGTAAAAGTTAGAAAATAAGATTAGTTTAAACATGCAAGGGTTATGAAGAAGAAAATAACCTCTGAGCATGGTATCGGAAGGAGGGGAAGTAAAGAGAGGGAGAAGGGGTGGAATTAGGAATTACTTATTCTTTCTTGTTTTGATTTCTGGGGGGGGGGGTTCCTCTTTTTTGGTGGTTTATTTTTATATATTTTAAGTAATAAAACAGCCATGGGGATATGGCCTATTGCTCCACTACTCCGGCCGCGGCTAAACAACCCCCCATACTCGGTATCTACGGGCAAATAGGTAATCCCAAGTAGGTGTTATAACCCCGGGTTTTTTTTCCCCCCATTTTCCCTTTGCCTGCTGGACCATAGAAGATGGGAGGACTGAAGGTGACCTCCATAAATACGAGGGGTCTGAACATCCCGGAAAAACGTAGGATGCTACACCATGACTTGAGACAGACTAAAACAGATATTGGAATGATACAGGAAACTCATTTTAAGGAAGGAAAATTCCCATATCTTCAAAATAGACACTTCCCCAATGTATACTTGGCGTCTAACAAAGAGGCCAAAACTAAGGGGGTGGCTATTTTAATATCCAATAGAATAGCATGGTCCTTGTTGGATAAATACGCAGACCCAGGAGGGAGGTATTTATTCTTTAAAGGATTTATTGGGAATACAAAAGTAACTTTAGCTACCATCTACACTCCAAACGTTAATCAAGATAACTTCATCGGAAAAATGTTATCAAAATTGACAAAATTTAAAGAAGGGAAACTAATTCTGAAGGGGAACCTTAATATACCTTTTTAGATCCAAGAATTGATACCTCTAGAGGTTCCTCCTCAGTGTCTATTGGGACAAAGAAGCGTATTCTTCAGATACTTCATGAAAATCAATTGATAGACGTTTGGCGTATCCTGCACACAGAAGAGAGGGATTATACATATTTCTCTAATCCACACCAATTATATTCAAGCATTGATCTTTTTTTGATACCGTAGCAACTAATCTCCAGTGTGCAGGATATATCAATTGGTAGCATAACCTGGTCAGATCATGCTCCAGTCATAATAGAACTCACTATCAGGGGCAGTTCACCCTATGGAATGGAGCTGGAGATTGAATGAGAGCTTATTACAATCACCAGAAATTTTAGCAGATCTGAGTAAAGAAATTACATGGTATTTCCAAATAAACGACAGTGCAGAAAGTGACCCTGGAATTATATGGGAAGCACATAAAACAGTTATAAGGGGGGTTTTAATTAAACGTGGTTCCAGAATAAAGAAGGCCAGAGAAAAGGAAATAAATGAGTTATTGGGAAAGATCCAAGAATTGGAGATACTACATAAAGAGACATCAGAAAGGGGAGTAGGAAACGTATTAGCACATTTAAGATGACAGATATCAGATATCCTACGATATAAAGCAAAGGCGGTACTACAAAGAGGGAGATGGGCTACATACGAATCTGGAGACAAGTGCAGCAAACTATTAGCAAAAAAACTGAAAGAACAACAAACACGATCATATATACCCTATATTAAGGGAAAAAGAGACAAAAAAACTCTCGATCCCGAAAGATATCGCACAGGAATTTGGGGAGTATTACTCCTCATTGTACAATTTAGCACCTCCTCCTTTGCCTCACTCGTCTCTAGATGAATATCTAGCCTCCTCACAACTAGCCCGACTATCATCTCCGGTTCGAAGAAAATTAGAAGCACCTATTATATCTGAGGAAATATTTACAGCAATACAAACGATAAAACATGGAAAGGCTCCTGGACCAGATGGTTTTTCGATATAATACTTTAAAAGCTTTTATCCTTTATTAAGCCCATACATGACTAAACTATTTAATGCCATCGGACAGGAAACTACCTTTACACCAGATACATTAAGAGCACACATCACGATTCTGCCAAAGGAAGGTAAAGATTTGACGTGCTGTAGTAGTTATCGACCGATATCTTTATTGAACACAGATTTAAAGATATTTACAAAGACTCTAGCTATTCGATTACAACCCCATGTGTCTCAGTTAGTACATTTAGATCAAGTGGGATTTATTCCCAAACGTGAAGCAAGAGATAGTACCATTAAAGTACTAAACTTAATTCAACAAGCAAACCAATTAAAAAACCCTAGTGTGTTCATAAACACGGATGCGGAAAAAGCTTTTGATAGGGTGAATTGGAGATTTATGTTAGGAGTACTGAGACACATGGGGCTTGGGAATCGGATGCTACAGTGGATAACTGAGCTGTATTTGAAACCACAAGCTACGGTTAAGGCAAATGGAGTATACTCTAAAATATTCCCGATTTCAAATGGGACCCGCCAGGGGTGTCCCTTATTGCCACTCCTATTTGCTCTGACACTAGAACCCTTTTTGAATAAGACCAGACAGAACCCAGACATTGTGGGAATAAGAATAGGAGGAGAAGAATATAAGGTATCAGCGTATGCTGATGACTTATTGTTTTCATTAGCTTCTCCACAAATATCATTGCCCAATTTGCTGAAGGAAATAGAACAGTATGGAGCTCTGTCTGGCTTCAGGATAAACTATAGTAAGTCGGAGGCTATGGGAGTGGTGATGCAGGGACACCTAAGTAGAAACCTTCAACATAACTTTAAATTTAGATGGACGACAAAGGCATTGAATTACTTAGGGACACAGATCCCCTCAAATTTAACAAAGATTTTTGACCGGAACTTCCGACCATTACAAATGACTGTCAGAATACTTTAAAAAAAATGGAACAAGGGCATGCACTCCTGGTTCGGGAGGTGTAACATCTTAAAGATGAATATAGTTCCTAGGTTTCTGTATCCGTTTCAGGCATTACCTATATATGTTCCCAGGTCCTACTTTAATCAGATATGGACAGAGTTCTCAAAATTTATTTGGGCCTGCAGACGACCTAGGATTAACAGAAGTTTATTAACAATACCGAAGGAGCGGGGTGGAATTGCAGCCCCGGATATGTATAAGTATTATCAGGCAGCGCAGTTAGGTAGGATCATTGACTGTTGCAGGCACACAGAATAAAAATTATGGCTCAGAATTGAACAACAAACAAGTATTATTCCATTGAGTAGAGCCATTTGGTGTTATACATCTTTACCTTCCTCATTAAAAACGCACCCTATAATAGGTCCTACACTTCAAGTGGGATATAAGATAAGTCGGAACCCTAGAATATCTACAGAACAGTCACCTTTGACACCAATCCTGGGGAACCCAGAGTTTCCACCAGGATTGGAGGTAAGAGGCTTTCAGGGACTTAGAGACAGATGATTATATCAAGTATCACACTTCACGAACTTAGATAATTGGCCATCAATAGAGAATATGACCCAACAGGGTGGCCATTTTGAAATGTCGGCCTGGCAGGCACGACAAGTGTGACATTTCCTGGTATCCCTAGGCCCAATGGAGAAATATTGTAGACCATGCACATGATTTGAGACATACTGTGAAGAAAAGGAACCAATCTCCCATGTTATATCCAAAATATACGCTCTTCTGGTAACACCTCCAGAGGAGTATAAAATAAAAAGTCTGAGTAAATGGGAGAGAGATCTGAATCAAAGCTTCTCCTCAATACAGAGTAAGAAAATAGAACAACTGGCATTAAGTACCTCTAGATGTACCAAAATACAGGAATCTAACTATAAATTGTTAACACAATGGTACTATACCCCAGCAGTTTTAAATATTTTTTTTCCGGAAGAGTCAGATAGATGTTGGAGAAACTGTGGTGAACGGGGGACTATTTTTCATATTTTTTGGCAATGTCCAGTGATTAGACAGTTTTGATCGGAAGTTCAGAGGATAACGCAAATGTTTACGGAATATCAGGTTCCGGATGATCCAGCCTTCTTTCTGCTACAAAGTTCCCAAATCCCGATGAAAAGATACAAAAACTCAATAATATGCCACATGGTAAATGCAGCCAAAAGCTGCATAGCTATATGTTGGAAGGAAATTCGAACACCCCCTATTTCTATGTGGCTGGAAAAAATTTGACGAATTTGGATAATAGAAAATCTATGGCCCAGCGCAATGGGAAGAACGGAACAAATTAATGAGATATGGGCACCATGGGAAGAATTTGTAAAATCGGAAGAGGGAAAAAAAATATTTGGAGAAGATAGAGAACGGGGCCTAGAAGCTCCTTAGAGGAGATATCAATCTCGTCAACTGAGCCCAGCAGGCAAGGGAGGGGAATTGTATTTTTCCCCTCTTTTTTTTTTTTTTCTTTTCTTCGGGGTTAAAGGGGATAGGCACAGATGACTGTGATACATAGAATGGGAGGGAGGGGTAAGTAAAGAAATAGACAATCAATACTCTGTTTTTTTTTTATTTATGATGGCTAAGATAACATAACTGATTTTTAATATGTAAAATGCTTTGTATTATTGTTTCTAGTATGTTGTCGACATTGTCTATAAGAAAAAAAGATACAGAAATAAAGAATAAAAAAAAAAAAAATAATATCAGATGGCCACACCTGTGCCATAAGAAAAGGGACATTCTTACAACAGATCATGTATGAGAATAATTTAGCATGAGAATAATTCAGAACAAATATTTCTGCTCTATGATGACACTTGGTTAACAGAGGCAGTAACTAAGCAAACAACGGGATTACAAGGAGGGTAAAATTATCTACCTCAACCAATGGAAAAGTTGTTACACCATCTGGGATAAGTTTATTATAATTTTTATGAACCTATTGTCCAGAATGGTATATAGCAGGGGTGTCCAAACTTTTTTCAAAGAGGGCCAGATTTGATGAAGTGAACATGCGTGAGGGCCGACCATTTTGCTTGACATTCTTTGAACAATTAAAATTTGGTCTAAGTGTGTTTGTTTGAGCACTAATACACTGCCCAACAAGAATTCTCTTGCCTTTGTCGCGCTCGTTCCGGTACCATTAATTCTTAATTGGAAAATGTGCGGTGCTTTTGTTGCAGTGCAATTTAAAGAAAAAAAGGTCAGGGACTTTTTTCCCCTGCATTTTTGTAGGTAGGGAAGCCCATTGAAATGAATGGGCTGCCCTACACGCAGCCACACGGATGTGAACCAAGGGCTTGTTCACATGTCAGGTTGGAGGGGTAGTAAAACCACATGGTTGAGCTGTTTTTACCACTCCCAACTTCTCCCCCTTTAGCTGCAGAGGCAGCAGCTGGGGGAGTACACATGCTGTGGCTGCAGCTGGAGCTATACCCAGGCTGAATGGGGCTGCACTGCAACTACCCCGCAACTGTGTGTAATGCTGCATTTACGGGTTTAAAATAGGTGGTGAGGAGGCAACATAATGCCTCTTTACCGCCTGTCAAATGCCTCTGAAAAGTGATCTGTGCATGGATTGCCTTTCAGAGGAGCAGCAGTCCTGGCTGCTATCACAAACAAGCCCTACAAAAGCAGTTCTGATGGTACAGAATTGGGGGCTCCGGATTAAAAGTAACATACAGACACAGACACACATACAGACACAGACACACATGCAGACACATACACACATACACAGACACATTCACATGCAGACAGACACATGCACATACAGAAATACACTCACATGCACAGACACATGTATAAAGCCCTTTTCAATCTAATCTAGCTTCTAGCACACAGCACAGTATCTTCCGGTTTCCTCATTCAGCCGGTTACTGCACTGTAGGGGGAAGCGGAGAGCACAGCACACTCCCCTGCACTTTACTTTCACTTTTGAGGCTGACGGAGCTTCTCACATTGCCGATGTACAGTTCGGCAGGGGATTGGGAGATCGGGCTCATCTGACAGCCATTCTCTCCCCTGATCTCATGGCACACCTGAGAACCTTTGAAAGGCTGGTTTAGATAACCAGGTGGGGGCCGTTCAAAACCGGATTGCGATTGGCCCGCGGGCCGGACTTTGGACATGCCTGGTATATAGGATCAAGATAGAAAGCCATGGGGACACTCAGACACACTTCATCCATCAACTCATAACCCCACCCACATTCATGAAGATTCCTTGACACCTTATACTCTGACGCAATTCTTCTCTAAGCAGAATCTTGGAAACCACAGCAGCCATTTTAGAACTCTGGTAACCACCATTTTAGACCAGCAACCATTTTGGAAAGGGTAATTCGATTATATTGATTTTTACCTTATATTCAATTGTTTTATTTTCTAAATATTGATTGACTTTGATTATACAGTTGGATACCTACTTCTCTTGATTTGATAACCACCTTGTAGATTTTTCTCTAAGCTTCATTTTTACATTATAATTTTTGTAATTCCTTCTGCTGTTGACATATCAGATGTCTGTCTATTCTATCTCACATTATTGATCACTTACTTACCTGCAGTATAGTAATGGTTAAATTAGTGAAATACAGCCATTCTTATTGACTCTACCGGGAAGTTTTATCATTTCTGTGTCATTTAAAAAGTACAACACTCCCATTAACAAGTGTTTCAATAAATTTTCTTGATTTTATGTAACATTTGTTTCTGTCAACCAATAGATATATAACTATTTTTTTATATGAATACACGTCTGGTGAATAAATCTCCTATTTTTAGTCTGTGTTCATATTGATTGATCCTGTATCTTAAAAATATTATCATTTAAAAATTACTCATAAAACACTGTGCAGGGGGGCGTGACCGGATGTGAACGAGGCAGGACGTGTTCCCTGAGAGCTCCACATCACTCTTGCTCAATTATCCATTTTTTGGAGCTTTTTGGCCCGAATTTCGGTATTTGGAGTACTGGACCCTGTAGCGCTGATCCTGGTCATGAAAAAGGGGGCATCCAAGGCTGGGAAACAGTTGCAGAGGAGCCAGCGCCGGACCCAATCTACACGAGGCCCGGACATGAGTTGCTTTCTCCACACTCCACTAAACAGGAGAGAAAACAAGCCAAGAGAATGGCGAACGCGGCTGCTGCAGCTAGAGAGTCAGGCTCTGGTGGTTCCCCTTCTGCCTCTCCTGACCCAGAGATGACTCAGGGTGCCATTGATGCCAGCAAAGCGGTGGTGATGGTAAGCATAGAACACTATACTGAATGCACTTTAATCAAACATGACCTGGACAAGATACGGGGCAGTATTACAGTAGCGGAGGACAGGATATCTGAGGTGGAGGATGTCTCCCATTCCCAGGGAGACAGAATTGCAAGCCATGGTGAAATCGCTGCAAAGCAGAGCTGATGACGCAGAAGACAGAGGAGGAACAATGTGAGAGTGGTAGGCCTGCCACCTTTGCGGAACAGTTCTTTAAGCAGTTGCTGGAATTGGGGGAGCTCCCTCCAACATATGTGGTGGTAAAAGCTCACGGGTAGACGTCCTCCTGGGGAATACCCCCACCCGTTCTTAGTAAGGTTCCTGAATTATAGGGACCGGGACATGATTTTGCCAGCCTCAAGAAAGCATCCTAAACTTAAGTTTGAGAACACCAAGGTGATGCTGTTCCCTGATTTCTCAGCGGAAACACAGAGGAAGAGGCGCTCCTTTAACCACCTCAATACCCGGCCTATTCTGGCACCTCTCTCCTTCATGTAAAAATCATAATTATTTTGCTAGAAAATTACTCAGAACTCCCAAACATTATATATATTTTTTTAGCAGACACCCTAGGGAATAAAGTGACGGTCATTGCAACTTTTTATCTCGCACAGTATTTGCACAATAATTTTTCAACCGCCTTTTTTTGGGAAAAAAACGGTTTCATGAATTAAAAAATAACAAAACAGTAAAGTTAGCCCAATTTTTTTGTATAAAGTGAAAGATGATGGTACGCCAAGTAAATAGATACCTAACTTGTCACGCTTTAAAATTGCGCACACTCACGGAATGGCGCCAAACTTTGGTACTTAAAAATCTCCATAGGCGACGCTTTAACATTTTTTACAGGTTACCAGTTTAGAGTTACAATAGAGGTCTAGTGCTAGAATTGTTACACATGCTCTAACACACGCGGCGAGACTTGCGTGTGTGTTCGCTTTTATTCCTGTTAAAAGGAATGTAAACATCCCTTGTAATAGGAATCGTTGTGACAGGTCCTCTTTATGGAGAGATGCAGGGTCAATAAGACCACACATCTCTCCTCCAGGCTTGAAAGCATGAGCTTGTGAAAAATAATTCACTGATCTCATGCCGACAGCTGCGATTGCGGCTTTGTTTACTTCTGGGTACCCGGGCGTGACGTCATAACTTTGCGCCCGGGCCTCCGACGGTCATAGAGACGGTTATCCTCGCTGCCATCCCTGGTGATCGAAGAAATAGAACGACCAATCACTATCGAGGAACTGAATAGGGTGATAACGACTCTGTCAGTGGGCAAAAGTCCAGGGCCAGATGGCTTCACGAACATATATTATAAGAAATTTATGTCGCAACTAGGACCCCCCACTATGTAGATACTTTAATTCAATTAATGCCTCTAATCCCCTGCCACCAGAAGCTTTACTAGCATATATTACAGTGCTCCCCAAAGCAGGGAAGGACCCTCAGCGCTGTGCCAACTACAGACCCATCTCCCTATTCAACTCGGATACCAAGCTTTTAGACAAAATCTTGGCCCTTCAACTACAGAATCACAGAGTGAGGCTAGTTCACCCAGACCAGACAGGCTTTATTAAGGGCCGTGAGGCCAGAGATAATACGATATGTGCTCTCCATATCCTTCATTGGATACAACACGGCCCTGATAAAGCCCCTAGAGTGGTACTGTCTATGGATGCCGAAAAGGCGTTCGACAGGGTGAACTGGCCTTTCATGATCGAGGTGTTGCGGGGAATGGGGATGGGTGATTGTATGATGGGCTGGGTCTCGGCGTTGTATGTGAACCCAAAGGCCAGAGTGAAGGTGGACGGGACAATGTCGGACTATTTCCAAATACGAAATGGAACGAGACAGGGGTGTCCATTGTCTCCATTTTTGTTTGCCATAATATTGGAACCCTTTCTGTGTAAAGTAAGGAGAAACATGGAAATATCAGGGATACGCATTGGACCAGTTGAACACAAGGTTTTGGCATATGCCGATGATCTATTGTTTTACCATGATAAACCACAGAATTCAAAACCGGCTTTGATGGCCGAAGTGACCGAGTTTGGAAAGTTATCAAATTTCAAAATAAATTTTGAGAAATTGGTTATTTTTCCTAGCCATGTTCCTTCTGCAATGGCAGCAACTTTGCAGAGTATGTACCCCTTTGTCTGGAATAAAAAATACCTGGTGTATTTGGGGACACATATCATGCCGGACCCTGGTCTACTGTACGACTTGAACTATGGTTCCCTATTGAAGGGAATAAGAGATTTGCAGAAATGGAAGGGTCTGGTTTGAAAGGGTGAGCACCATCAAGATGAGCATATTGCCTAGAATAATTTATTTCCTACATACGATCCCCATTACACTCCCACAGACCTTATTTAAAGTTTTGCGAAAGGCGTTTGTGGCTTTTGTATGGAATGATAGACAACCAAGACTCTCCCACGGGAGGGAAAAGTGAAGGAGGAATGGGATTACCGGATGTAGCCCTATATTATAGAGCAAGGGTAAGGATCTTGAATTGGTGCTCCTCAAATAAAATGTGGGTCTCTTTAGAGCAGGAAATGGCAGGACGGAACTTAGTGGGGGTTCCATGGATTCTGAGTGTATCTAGGGGTTTTTCACAATGAACATCTCCTTTAACCCGGAGTTCCCCTACGATATGGGATAAATTTGAATAAACTGTGGGAATATGCCCCCCGGGTGTCCCCCCTGACTCCACTGGAGGGAGGGATTCCCTTGGTTCTCTCTGGGGGAGGAGCCAGGATTCCTGGGGGGCATGGGGGAGCGACGGTGATGAGACATGTGGCAAATTTGCACTGTGGGGAAAGCTGACTCCTCTTCCGGAGCTGGCTTCAACATTGGGGAATATACCAGTGGGTGAATGGAGACACTACCAATTTCTTTACTAAACTAAACCCCTTACTAAGGCCTCGGAATTCTCTTACCACATTCAAGTCCATGTGTGTCCGTATGCCAAATGCCAGACATTTGTTGTCGCAAATGTACAGATTGATCCTAGGGGCCCAAAATATAACAGTTCCCTATTTTATTAGGGAATGAGAGGGTGAATTAAATCAAACCTTTTCCACTGCGCAAATGAAAAAACGTATTGATTCAACACATTCCACTTCTATAAGTACCCGGATACAAGAAATGTCATACAAATTTCTACCAAGGTGGTATCGGACTCTAGCTAGGATTGTGCAGATGTTCCCGACGTTTGATGCTAGATGCTGGAGAGGGTGTGGTCAAAAGGGTACATTTCTCCACTTATGGTGGGAATGTCCCAAGATTAAAGCATTTTGGGAGGCGATTATCCCATGGGTCAGGAAATTAACTCTGGATCCTATTGAGGCAACACCACTACACTTTCTGTTCCACGGGACCCCAAGATCCATTAAATCATATAGGAATAGCATATTGAATGCAGCTAATTCTACTAATTCCCATGGAAACAGACTCTAGGTCCTACCCTGTTGGAATGGAAGCGAGGGGTCAACCTAATAAGGGAGGCTGAGAGATGCATGCAGTTAACCACTTAACGACCGCCCACTGTAAATATACGTCAGCAGAATGGCACCGACAGGCAGAATCACGTACATATACGTGATTGCCTTTGTATAGTTGGGGGGTCCGATCGGACCCCCCTTCTTTACAGTGGGTGGTCGTTTTACCTTCGGAAGCGATCCGGCATGAGGGGACGGCCGTTCGATTCCGGCCACCCCCTCTCGATCGCTCCCGGCGAATGAGAGAGCTTCCCCTGCCTGCCAGGAAGGAGGAAGTGATGTCATCTCTCCTGGGGCGCTCACATATACCGAGCGCCGTACAGGAGAAGATGCAGGTTAGTACACAAAACAGCACACTGACACCAGGGCACATAAATCGCCACCCCAGACACCCCCAGATCACCCCCCAGCCCCCCCAGCCCCCAGTCACAGTGTCACTGATTGCAGTGACCATTTATTTAGTGATCACTGCAATCAGTGACATTTGTGACTGTAAAAGTGTCAGTACATTTAGTTTTAGGTCCAGTGTAGCCCCCTAATAAAGGTTTAACCCCCTGATCACCCCCCAGATAACCCTTTCACCCCCTAGCACCGCCGTCACTAAGCAATCATTTTTCTGATCGATGTCTTAGCGTCGGTGATGCTGATCGGTAGCCAGTAATTTTTTTTTAGGTTTGCCGCAGGTTTTTATAGCGTCGGGTACCCCCATATATTACCTAATAAAGGTTTAACCCCCTTGATCGCCCCCCCAGGTAACCCTTTCACCCCCTATCACCACTGTCACTAAGCGATAATTTTTCTGATCGATGTCTTAGCGTCGGCGATGCTGATCGGTAGCCAGTATTTTTTTTTAGGTTCGCCGCAGGTTTTTATAGCGTCGGGTACCCCCATATATTATCTAATAAAGGTTTAACCCCCTGATCGCCCCCCAGGTAACCCTTTCACCCCCTATCACCACTGTCGCTAAGCAATCGTTTTTATGATCGTTGTCTTAGTGTCGGTGATGCCGATAGGTAGCCAGTATTTTTTTTTTTAGGTTCGCCGTCAGGTTTTCATATAGCGTCAGGTACCCCCATATATTACCTAATAAAGGTTTTAACCCCCTAATTGCCCCTAGTTAACCCTTTCACCAGTGATCATCATACAAGTGTTACGGGTGACGCTGGTTAGTTAGTTTGCTTTTTATAGTGTCAGGGCACCCGCCATATATAACCCAATAAAGGTTTAACCCCATGATCGCCCGGCGGGTGCTATCAGTTAGGTTTTAGCATCAGAGAGGGTCTGCGTCACACCCCAGGCAGCGTCAGGTTAGTGCCAGTAGCGCTAACACCCACACGTGAAGCATACACCCCCCTTAGTGGTATAGTATCTGATCAGCTCAATATCTGATCTGATCAGATCTATACTAGCGTCCCCAGCAGTTTAGGGTTCCCAAAAACGCACTGTTAGTGGGATCAGCCCAGATACCTGCTAGCACCTGCGTTTTGCCCCTCCGTCCAGCCCAGGCCACCGAAGTGCAGTATCGATCGATCACTGTCACTTGCAAAACACAACACACATAACTGCAGCGTTCGCAGAGACAGGCCTGATCCCTGCGACTCCAGTGCTGTAGGAGGTGATTTCACCACCACAGTTAAAAAAAAAAAAAGCATATATGCCGAAGCATTGGGGCAGCAGGAGCGGAGGAGCGATTTTGCTCCTAATGCCGCGTATATACGGTCGAAATTCCGACGGAGGCTTGCCCGTGGAAAAGTCTGACCATGTGTACGCGGCATAACTTTTGCGAGAAGATGCCCCCATGCTTCGGCATATATAAATGGTGCATGTATGCCCATCATTAGAAGTGGGTGGATGAAGGGCGGTATTCTAATGGTGGGCATACCCACCGATCAATCTTTTTTTTTCGTTCAGCCAACAGGCTGCATGAAAAAAAAGATTACAATACATGTCCAACAAGGACCAGCAACGTACTGGTATGTTGCTGGACTTTGAATGTTTATACCAGAATGATGCCTGCGGGTTTAGGTATCATCTTGGTATCATTCTTTTCAGCCAGCGGTCGGCTTTCATGTAAAAACAATCCTAGTGGCTAATTAGCCTCTGGACTGTTTTTACAAGCAGTGGGAGGGAATGTCCCCCCCCGGATATAAAAAGCGCCATTGGGAAATTGGGAAAGCATTTTATCACACCGATCTTGGTGTGGTCAGATGCTTTGAGGGCAGAGGAAAGATCTAGGGTCCAATAGACCCCAGTTTTTTCAAAAAAGAGTACCTGTCATTACCTATTGCTATCATAGGGGATATTTACATTCCCCGAGATAACAATAAAAGTGATAAAAATAAATAAATATGGAAGCAACAGTTTAAAAATAAAATAAAAAAGCAAAATTAATAATAAAAAAAAAAAAAAAAAAAAAGCACCCCTGTCCTGCCCTGCTCTTGCCCAATGGCGAACGCAAGCGTCGGTCTGGCGTCATATGTAAACAGCAATTGCACCATGCATGTGAGGTATCACCGCGAACGTCAGATCGAGGGCAGTAATTTTAGCAGTAGACCCCCTCTGTAAATCTAAGGGGGTAACCTGTAAATGCTTTTAAAGGCTTTTAAAAATGTATGTAGTTTGTCGCCAATGCGCGTTTGTGCGAAATTTTAAAGCATGTCGTGTTTGGTATCTATGTACTCGGCCTAAGATCATCTTTTTTATTTCATCAAACATTTGGGCAATATAGTGTGTTTTAGTGCATTAAAATTAAAAAAAGTGTATTTTTTCCCAAAAAAATGCGTTTGAAAAATCGCTGCGCAAATACTGTGTAGAAAAAAAAAATGCAACACCCACCATTTTATTCTGTAGGGCCTTTGCTTTAAAAATATATATAATGTTTGGGGGTTCAACATAATTTTCTTGCAAAAAAAAATATGTTTTCATGTAAACAAAAAGTGTCAAAAAGGGCTTTGTCTTCAAGTGGTTAGAAGAGTGGATGTAAGCTTCCTAATGTTGTGTATAAAATGCCAGAACAGTTCAAAACCCCCCCAAATGACCCCATTTTGGAAAGTAGACACCCCAAGCTATATACTGAGAGGCATGTCGAGTCCATGGAATATTCTATATGTTGACACAAGTTGCGGAAAAAATACAATTTTTTTTTGTTTTTGCACAAAGTTGTCACTAAATGATATATTGCTCAAACATGCCATGGGCATATGTGGAATTACACCCCAAAATACATTCTGTTGCTTCTCCTGAGTACGGGGATACCACATGTGTGAGACTTTTTGGGAGCCTAGCCGCGTACGGGACCCCAAAAACCAAGCACCGCCTTCAGGCTTTCTAAGGGTGTCAATTTTTGATTTCACTTCTCACTGCCTATCACAGTTTCGGAGGCCATGGAATGCCCAGATGGCACAAAACCCCCCCAAATGACCCCATTTTGGAAAGTAGACACCCTAAGCTATTTGCTGAGAGGTATTGTGAGTATTTTGCAGATCTCGCTTTTTGTCACAAAGTTTTGAAAATTGAAAAAAAAAAGAAAAAAAAAAGTTCTTTCTTCATTTTCAAAAACAAATGAGAGCTGTAAAATACTCACCATGCCTCTCAGCAAACAGCTTGGGGTGTCTACTTTCCAAAATGGGGTCATTTGGGGGGGTTTTGTGCTATTTTGGCATTTTATGGCCTTCAAAACTGTGATAGGTAGTGAGGAGTGAAATCAAAAATTTGCGCCCTTAGAAATCCTGGAGGCGGTGCTTGGTTTCCGGCGTCCCGTACGTGGCTAGGCTCCTAAAAAGTCCCACACATGTGGTATCCCCGTACTCAGGAGAAGCAGCAGAATGTATTTTGGGGTGCAATTCCACATATAACCATGGCATGTGTGAGCAATATATCATTTAGTGACAACTTTTTGTAATTTTTTTTTTTTTTTGTCATTATTCAATCACTTGGGACAAAAAAATAAAATATTCAATGGGCTCAACAGGCCTCTCAGCAATTTCCTTGGGGTGTCTACTTTCTAAAATGGGGTCATTTGGGGGGGTTTTGTACTGCCCTGTCATTTTAGCACCTCAAGAAATGAGATAGGCAGTCATAAATTAAAAGCTGTGTAAATTCCAGAAAATGTACCCTAGTTTGTAAACGCTATAACTTTTGCGCAAACCGATAAATATACGCTTATTGACATTTTTTTTACTAAAGACATGTGGCTGAATACATTTTGGCATAAATGTATGACTAAAATTGAGTTTATTCGATTTTTCTTATAACAAAAAGTAGAAAATATCATTTTTTTTCAAAATTTTCGGTCTTTTTCCGTTTATATCGCAAAAAATAAAAATCGCAGAGGCAATCAAATACCATTAAAAGAAAGCTCTATTTGTGGGAAGAAAAGGACGCAAATTTCGTTTGGGTACAACATTGCATGTCCGCACAATTTACAGTTAAAGCAGCGCAGTGCAAAATTCTGAAATTCACCTCTGGTCCTTTAGCTACCAAATGGTCCGGGGCTTAAGTGGTTAAACATAAACGGGATAAACTTAACTAAATATGGGCAGGCTGGGAACACTATTCCTCTGAGATAGGATAAGTCAAAAGTACCACTAGACCAGGGGTCAGGAACCTTTTTGGCTGAGAGAGCCATGAACGCCACATATTTTAAAATGTAATTCCGTGAGAGCCATACAATATGTTTAAAACTAAATACAAGTAAATGTGTGCATTTTATGTAAGACTGTAATATCCACATCTTCCCCCACTGTAATGTCCACATCTCCCCCCACTGTAATGTCCACATCTCCCCCACTGTAATGTCCACATCTCCCCCACTGTAATATCCACATCTCCCCCACTGTAATATCCACATCTCCCCCCACTGTAATATCCACATATTCCCCCACTGTAATGTCCACATCTCCCCCCACTGTAATGTCCACATCTCCCCCCACTGTAATGTCCACATCTCCCCCCACTGTAATGTCCACATCTCCCCCCACTGTAATGTCCACATCTCCCCACATGTAATATCCACATCTCCCCTACAATTGTCTGCTTGCTTGCCACTACAAGCAAGCAGATCCACGAGCAGTTGAGGCGGGTGATGAAGACGTCAGCGCGCCGCCGGGTGTACCAATATGACCACCGCTCCGGAGCTAGGCCGAAGCCGCGGCCTTTCCTATGGGCTCAATCCGCGGATCAGCACACCATGCGATCGACGGATTGAGAGGCGAGAGACAGATGTAGCCATCAAAGAGCCACATCTGGCTCGCAAGCCATAGGTTCCCGACCCTGCACTAGACCAAATGGAGCTGAGTGTCCTTCAGGTTAAGATGCATTAATGTCCCTGGGAACTGGGTTAAATATTTTAATTTGGTATTTTTTTTTTTCTGGTTTGTTGGTGTGAAGTGAAAGGGCTCATAGAAGCCCCTTAATTTTTCACTGATAACTAAAGGGAATATTATACAGTGAATTATTTTTTTTGGTTTGTTGTGGTGTGAAAGGGCCCAAGAAGCCCCCTAATTTTTCACAGATAACTAAGGGGAATATTACTTTTTAAATTCCTTCTTTTTTTTTGTGTGTGTGTCTTGGGTTCACTCATTAATTTAGGGACAGTGCTGGGAAAGGCCTATCGCACACAATGGGAGGGGGAATTATTTTTTTAAACTTCATTTTAATTTCTCTATTTTTTTTTTTGGGGGGGGTATTGGATTTCAATGTGATGTTAATGATTATGTATTAAAATTGAAATAAAATATTTTTTTTTAATAATAATAAAAAAAAAAGAAATATGGCGATTGAAAAATCCCACCGACAGATGCTTTTTCGCACCGCTCCTCGGCCAGGATTGATTTAGCTTTTGGTAGTTCAGCAATGATGTCATATGTGAGGGACATTGCTTATTTGGCTGGGGGCTTATCTGATCATACCCCACTTTCCCTCTCCTTGGGGAGGGGGTCGAGGGGCTGTAAACTTTCTCCTGGTTGGCTGCAAAACGATCAGGTAGCATCTCACCTTTTGGACTGAATATTGGGCAACAAATCTGGAGTCCGCTGACCCTCCGATTGTATGGGATGCCTTTAATGCGGTAGTTAGAGGGGAATGTATTTCAACTATAAAGAAGGTGCGGGTGGAACAGAATGCTGAGGTTCAACTGTTGCAGGACAAAGCGAGAGAATGTGCGGAGAGTAATGCTGGAGGCCCGGCGGTTGTTCTCCCTGCATTTTAACAACTTGGCGCATACGGAGGCAAAACATAGGGCTGATTTGCTGTTTTCGGAGGGAGACAAAAACTCCTTGCTAGGCTGGTAGCTGACTCTCATCAACTTGCGAATATCCCAGTCATTAGACGCAGTGACGGAGGACTGGCTAGTGACCCCACTGAGATTATGACTGAGGTCCAAAATAATTCTCGGCTCTTTATGCACCCATTCCTCCATATGACTGGTCGGCCCTGGAGGACTTGTTGGGGGGTCTCCCCCTTCCGAGGCTATCCGACACTGATCAGGAGGTCTTGGAGGCTTGTATCGGCAATTTTTGCTTTTCCACCTCACAAGGCCCCCCGGACCAGACGGCTTTCCAGCGGATTTTATAAGGTCTAGGTGGACCAGTTGGCATTGCACAGCACTGTTGGCTTACTGTGAATATACAACAGCAATTGCCTGCTTCAATGCTGGACGAATATATGATTTTACTCCCCAAACCAGGTAAAGACCCTCTCGAATGCTCATCTTATAGGCCGATTGCATTATTAAACATTGATTTGAAAATCCTAACGAAAGTTCTGGCGAGGAGAATGGCAGGCGTTATTTCCTCTCTGGTGGATATTGACCAGACGGGGTTTATGCCCGGTAAGTCTAACTTAAGACGGCTGTTTACTCACTTGCAACTCCCTAATTTTGACTCTCCTACTAGAATTGTGGTATCTATTGATATCGAAAAAGCATTTGATTCAATTGACTGGCACTTCCTGTTGGTAAAAATGGGATTTGGCCCGACCTTTAGATGGCGGATCTCACTCCTTTATAGTAACCCCAGGGCCGAATACTCACTCCCCCTTTTTTTCCAAATTGGTAGGGGCACTAGGCAGGGATGTCCCCTGTCGCCCTTCCTGTTTGCTCTCATGATGGAACCGCTCGCGTTTGCGTTGAGAGCGTCCGGAGAGGTTAAGGCAATTAAGATGACAAAGGCCTGGAACTGTATGCGGACAACATGTTGTTCTACAGGACCTAAAGGAGTCACTGGAGGCAGTGTTACATATTATGAATGAGTTTTCCAAGTATTCCGGGTTGAAAGTAAATTGGAATTAATCATGGGATTTTGACATGGCACTTTCCAGGCCTGAGCAAGTTTTGGAAAATGACTGAACTCCACAAAGTTTTGGAAAAGTCATGGAATTATGAATAGTGGCGCCAACGGATCGTAAGCGATCCGTGACCCGAATGGGTCATCCTGTTTGGATCGGCACACGGCGTGATCCGCGGAGCGCTCCGGAGCCTCGGCCATTAGGAAAGGCTGCGGCTTCGGCCTAGCTCCGGAGCCGCGGCCATCTTGGTACACCCGGCGGCGGCCTATTAGTGGCTTAGCAGGACGCTGACGTCAGCAGGAACAATAAGCAGCATACGGAACTAAGCCGCCTCCCCCTCCTCTCTTTTTACATCCACAGAGGAGGAGGAGCCCGCGCTCGAGGGACACACACCGCGCTGTGTATTGCTGTTCTGGGGGGTGTCTGCCTGCACTACTGGGGGTGTCTGTACTACTGGGAGGTCTGTACTGGGAGGTCTGCACTGGGGGTGTCTGTACTGGGAGGTCTGCACTGGGGGTGTCTGTACTGGGAGGTCTGCACTGGGGGTGTCCTGTACTGGGAGGTCTGCACTGGGGGTGTCTGTACTGGGAGGTCTGCACTGGGGGTGTCTGTACTGGGAGGTCTGCACTACTGGGAGGTCTGCACTGAGGGTATCTGTACTACTGGGAGGTCTGCACTGAGGGTATCTGTACTACTGAGAGGTCTGCACTGAGGGTATCTGTACTACTGAGAGGTCTGCACTGAGGGTATCTGTACTACTGGGGGTGTCTGTACTGTACTGTATTTACGCCAGTGCTACAGTTTGAATTTATTTGTGTGAACTGTGAAGTTAAGTCATGGATTGTGAAAACGAACTAGTGTCGGGTGATTGTATATAGTGCATACCACATTTACCACTGACTAATGCAGAGTTGCAATGCAAGGAGATCAGCTAAAAGTAGTTGGATCTGTATGTGCGTTATAATTAATTATTAAAATTAGTCGATTAAAAAAAAAAAATATATTAATCAAACACAAAAATTTTAATCAGTAACAGCCCTAATTTATATTAGTAAAAATATGCTGGGTGTGACATGGATTTTCATCTTATTTAACATGTATACATAGACATTTCATGAAATATTAGGTCATGAATATTTACGTGAAGTCATGGAATTTTATTGGTAAAAATGTGTATGAACCCTGGGTCTCGCAGATCACATATTTAGGGGTCAAGGTAGTTGATTAAATTCCCCTAAACCTGACACCCCTTCTGACCTTTTTCAAGCAGAAACTCCCGGGCAAAAAACTCCCTTTATCGCTTATGGGACGGGTTAATCTACTGAAAATGAAAGTTCTCCTGGTCATTTTATATATTTTACGGAATGCTCCCATATGGATTCCTAAGTCCTTTTTTCAAAAAATTGGATGGCATTACCAGCTCGTTTTTGTGGTCTCCTAAACAGCCCAGGATGGGTCTGAAAGTCCTGCAGGAACCATGGGGGGGGGGGGGGGGGGAGGTGGTTACTTAGCTGGCCAAATGGTATTCGCTCACAGATGGCTGATCTCGGATGATGGACTATGAAAATACCCTCTCAGTTTGGGCTTGTATGAATCCTTGCGCCTGGCCATTTATAGAGGTGTCAAGATGGATCTTCCTCTTACTACATCTATGAGGGCCATGATCAAGGCTTGGGAGGAAGCGTTTGGGATGGCCTGTCCCAGTTAACAGGGTTTCTCCCCTTCCACTCCTTTATGGATGAACCCTAACTTGCCCCACTTTTATTTGTTTGAAGATCCCATGGGATGGTTGACCAGGGGAATCAAATTGCTCAAAGATGTCACTATGAATGGGGAATTGCTAACGTTTGATCAGCTTAAAGCCAGACATGACCTACCTAATTCACAATACTTTCGATATCTTCAATTGCGACATGCATTTCAATCGCAATTTAAAAATAGGACCTTTCCCTCGGACTTAGAGAATTTACTTATGACAGAACAACTTCGTAAAACGCTATCAGTTACCTTGTACTGATAGCGTTTTAGGAAGTTGTTCCGTCATTGTTCAAAGCTAGGCTGAAGGCAGTGCTCAAGTGCAGAGAGCAGTGGAAGGCTGAAGTCCCGGACATTCAGGGGGAGGACTGGGACGACATGTGGGCACACCCGTTTCAACATTTGGTAGCAGCTAGGGACAGGCTGATTCACTTTAAGTTCCTGCATCAAATCTTTTACATGCCAGCTAGACTGGCGACTATATATCCTTCTGTTCAGGTGGAGTGCTGGAGATGCTGAACATATATTTTGGAGGTGCCCTCAGATTGCGCAATTTTGGTCTGAGGTTACCTCCTGTATATCTGCGGTTCTGATGATTCCTGTCCCGGTGACGGTTAGTCTCCTGGGATTGGTGGAGGAGGTTGTCCAGTCCCGTTTATGGGAGGAAGGCCATTGCGCAAACCGGGGGCACCAGATCTACGCTTCTGGAAGGGGCTGGTTAATTCTATGATGCCTTATTATAAAGCAACTTATTTATCTAGAGCAGGGGTCTCAAACTGGTGGCCCTCCAGCTGTTGCAAAACTACAAGTCCCATGAGGCATTGCAAGGCTGACAGTTACAAGCATGACTCCCACAGGCAGAGGCATGATGGGACTTGTAGTTTTGCAACAACTGGAGGGCCACCAGTTTGAGACCTCTGATCTAGAGGCTGCGGGAAGAAATTTGAGGTGTGGCAGGCATGGTACAACTCTGATTTGACTGTAGGTTAACACATGCGGATGGGAGATGGCTAAGTCTGTTCTCCTTGAGATGAAGTTGGTCTGCTGGACGAGTGGGGCTCCGCCTTTAATATTGGTTTATTTGAGCAGTGAGGCAAGACTACTGTATCCGGGAGTACATGGGTGAAGGGGGGAGAGGGAACCAAGTATGGGGGTTGTTTGGGGGGGAGGAGTTACCTGATAGTTAGCACTACTGTCAGATAGACAGGGCAAATGGTTGTACCTGTACATGTTGGCCTAACACCGACTCCGTGTTGTGCTGAGTCGGTTGCTGTTGTATGTTTTGTCAAAAATCAATAAAAAAATAATTTAAAATAAAAAATACTGTGCAGACAAATTATTCTCATAAGCACGACATAATAAAATGGAGGCACCGCTGAGCTAACATTAGTATTTTGTACAAGATCAGTTATTGTGGTGACATATAATATAACAAAAATGTACACATTTTTTGGAAAAAAATAATTTCCCCCCAAAATGTCTGGTCAAAGTGAATCTTTTGCTGCTAGTGCTTGTCAAGAGTCAGACCCTAGTGGTAATATTAATATACAATCAGAATTGGCACAAATACAGGACAAGTTGAAACTTGTTTCTAAAATTTAAATAGTGGACCATGTCAGGATAAGATTGCCTATTGAAGCTGGTCTAGAGATATACATTAACGAACTTAAAGATCAGGCCAGTGATTTGGTAGATATGTGGAGTGAGGCCAAATTTATGGGCTCAGAAGTAACTTTTCTCATTCAGAAGAAAAAAAAAAGAAGCTGTGATTGTATAATTTTCAAATTATGGCCTGTCCTGCTGTATCTTTGTAGTGAATTTAAACATCAAAATACCCTTCAAAGAAAGGTTAGATTAGAGTCCCATTCCCATTTAAAAGATAAGGAACATGAGGCAGGAAAACCCACTGAAAAAATGAATAAGGTCATCGCTGGGGTTGATTATTTTGAAAACGGCAGCCTGGAACTGAAAAGCGAAATAGAACTTTTGCAAGAGTTCTATAAAATAAGCCAGGATCAAAATCACCAATTAAATGAAAATTGTAAACAATTAAAAGAAGAGGGGGAGAGTTTCAAGCAAGAGAAATTGTCCCCTGACGCAAGTTGCCGAGTAGTAGGCAATGAAAAATTTGAAAGAAGTGGATCAGCTTGGGTCAGGACAGGAGTTCCTAATTAAACAATTAGGAGAATTAAAAGAACAATTGAAGTTTATGCCCCAGGGTAGTGCTCATATGCCTAAACCTAAAATTAAGTGGTCTGACTATAATCCCAGATCCGACTCTCAATCTGAAGGTTGTGATTTAGGCAGCGGAGAGGAATTAGAAAGAGTCCATGTACTACCTACCCCAAGCCATCTGCAAACTACAGAGGGGTAGGAATTGAACCACCACATAAAAAGGTAGGCATAATCAGTTTTATCTAGGTGCAGAGAAAAAGACATGCACCCCTAAACAGAATGCCTCAATAATACAATTTTTGGAAAGTGCCGTGCCGGTCTTTGTGAAGAAGGGATCCATGCATATCACTGACCACCTTGAGGCCTATGAAAATACCCTCTCAGTTTTAGGCCTGGATGATGACCAGTCTAGGATTAATTTCTTGCCGTGGGTATTTTAAACCAAATACTGTTGATTCTGTGAATCTTTAAAAAGGTCTGTACAGAACTTCATGGCAATAAATCAAACCCTGTTGCCATCTGGAGTTCGGCCCTTACAAAAATATTACCACTGCCGTCTACAACCTGAGGTGTGCCAATCATCAAAGCCCCACTGAATTTCTGGCTGTGCTAAAAAGTGCTTACCACTTAGCAAAAAAGGAGACAGATTACAATCGCCCAGAATTTAAATCCATGTTCTACCTACATAAAAATGAATTTAGTGAGGGACTACAAGTTGGGGTGTTCACTGGGTAAAAGAGGATAACAATTTGTACTCTATCCAACAGACTGCTGAATACAAAGAAAGGCCTGAACATGTAACCAAATTTGTGGCTGAAACTCATATCTCCTCAATCATTGAATTTTGAAACCAAGAAAAAGACATATGTGGATATAGTCAGAGGAGATATGCCACATGGTTTCCCCAGGGGGATACTACCACCAGTCAGAAAGGGGGAGCAGAGATTAAAGCGGAGGACCAGCGACCACTTTTATTTTTTTTAAGTCATTTTGACACTTTCCCAATCATTAAATACTACTCACTTTTTTGGTGTTTTAAATGAGCTGCTGTCTGTTTTCGTTTGCAATGAAGATGTTATAAAATCCGATCCTGGCCATCCCCATCTTGCTTGTGGGCATGTGAAGCCCACAAGCATTGATTTCCGGGATGCGGTGAATGTTGTGCTCCGAGCATTCACCGCTCTTTGCTGCGCATGCCCAGTGTTTACAGCGAGCGGCGCCGTAAACTTCAGGGTTGCCATCACAACGAGCGGCGTCATCGGAAGTTCCCACCCCGTTGTGATGGCAACCACACGAATACAAATAAAAACGACTTCACTTCCTGTTTAGAAATCCCGCGATAACACACGGAAGGCCTCCGCAATGACTCCTGGGAACAATGCAACGAGCTCCCAAGAGACAGTGCGGCTAACAGGAAATAATTGAATACCCGCAGAATACCTGCCCATATGCGCAGAATACAGACAGGAAACAGAGAGAGACATCAGGAAAACACAGGTACCGTACAAAAAAAAAACCTTCCGTTTTCAACTTAATACATTGCTGCAATATGATTAAGCTAATGTTGTAAAATAGGGCGGAGCTCCACTTTAAGATTAACCTCAGGATTATCCTCCAAGGGAACCAGACCTGAGGTTTAGGAGAAACTATAGGGAGTATCCCCAAAGGGCCAGATTTAACCCTAAGGGGGGATACCCTCACTATAAAAGGTATAATTTGCCCCGGGGACCTACACAGGTAAATAGGGATCGACCCCACAGTAGGACACCCCAAAATCCCCGGGAAAATAAGGAGCAACTAAGGCCCAGACCACCACTCCAGAACCTGACGGGGATATGTCTGATCAGGCTGAGCTAGAAATCCCAAGAAATCACACAAACCGGGCCCAACAACCCAATTCTGAGAGGACCATGAGCAACATGGAGACCAAAATAGATTACATGATGGATTTGTTAAACAGTTTCATTGCTGCACAAAGCCTAAATAATCATTTTTTAGAAGCAAATCCTGTGGCCAGCCGAGGGCCACAGAGCCTTTAAGCGTCCAAGTTGAAATTAATCGGAGGAATACACTGAATAAAGGCATAGTTAAGAGGTTATACCACCATTTTATTCCCAGGTCACAGTAAAGAGGATCCTGAAATCCCTGCCAGATATTTTTGAACATCTAAAAAAATGCATTTAAACATATATTTTTAAATATACTTGTAAATGCATTCTAGAAATATAATTTAAATGAATTTTCCAAAGACATATATTGGAAAATATATTTTTTAAATATATTCTTCAGATTTTTTTTACACAAAAAAGTAATTTCAACATCTATTTTTACATAAATTTGTAAATGTGTTCCAAAAATATCATTTAAATATATTTTCCAAACGCATATATTTGAAGATATATGTTTGTAAATATATTTTCCAGATATTTTTGAACATCTAAAAAAATGCATTTAAACATATATTTTTAAATATACTTGTAAGAGCCCCCAGCAGACACGACTTGAGAATGAATCACAGCGCGACCTGGAGCTACTTACAAGGCAACTCCAAGTTTCCTGCAGGACAAGAGACATTCCAGTGGCCAATCAAACAAGAATCAGCTCTGTGGGAGGGAGGGGGGAGGGAGAGGTTTGCCTGAGAAATGTACGTTTTCTTCCTGGAGAGTTGCTCCTATTAAGACAGTGAGAGGCAACTCCCATTGAAATGAATGGTTACAGGTCGCCTAGGAGTCGGATTGAAGTAGTACAGGGACCTTTTTTTGAAGTCGGAGCGACTGCAGTAGTGTGCATAAGGACGGCTCCATTAACTTACATTGATTTCTTCAGCCAGCGCGACCTGAGGCGACTAGGGGCGATTTGGAGTCGGATCCAAAGACGCCCCTGTGTGAATGGGCTCTTAATGCATTCCAACAATATACTGTATTTATTGGCGTATAACACTCACTTTTTTTACCCTGAAAATAGAGGGTAAACTGTGCCTGCGTGTTATACGCAGGGGGCTGTGGAAATTTTTTTTTCCTGAAACTTCCCTCTTAAAGTTAGGGTGCGTGTTATATGCCTATGCGTGTTATACGCCGATAAATACAGTAATTTAAATGTATTTTCTAAACACATATATTGTAAAATATATATTTTAAATATATTCTTCAGATTTTTTTAACATATAAAAAAGTAATTTCAACATATATTTCTACATATATTTGTAAATGCATTCCAAAAATATAATTTAAATGTATTTTCCAAAGATATATATTAGAAAATATATTTTTAAAATATGTTTTTCTGAAAATGTTTAAAGATATTTCAACATATATTTTTTCTGATATTTTTGTAATATTGACTTGGGGGAAAAAAAAGCTATAACATTCTGAATACATTTATAAGAGACCCACTCCCATTTTAATATGGTTTGTTTTACTCTTTTAAAATAAAAAAAATAAAAACCAAAAGATTAAAATAAAATATATATATTTTTTTTTATAAGATTTCAAGCACATAATCCATTTAATACAAAGCAGGTAAACCTCTCGCATCCACCTTCCATTCCCAAATAATTTTTATACAAGTCATTCTGAATTGAGAAAGCTTGTCGGCTGACCGGCAAAACGTCTTAATATACAGAAAGTCCAGTTAGCTTGATTTATTGATTGACCTGGATGAATGAGAACCTTCACAGACATCGACCTCCACATTCCAAGGATTTTGTCTGCTTACAGGGTACCGAGAGAAACTCGGATATAAATCTTCAATGTTCTGTTTAACCACTTCGCGCCTGGGCAATGCTAAAAAGACGTCTGCATTGCCGACAGGACATCCTCCTGTTTCCTCCCCCCCGGGAGTGCGCATCGTGGAAAATCTGTGCCAATCACAGAGGCCATTCAGCACTCGATCTCACTGTCCAATGAGAGATGATCTCAAATGTAAACATATGAGATCATCTCTCATTGCCGGCTTTCTCTCCTCACACAGAGACCGCGTGTGCAGAGGGAGAGAGATCTGTGCTTTGCTCTTTGTAAAAGTGAGTTGAAAAACCCATTACACAGTAAAAAACAGTGCCCACAGTCCCTGCCAGTGCCATCTGCCACCAGTCCCATCTCATCAGTGCCACCTGCCATTTTTTATCAGCGTCTCTATTGCCACGTATCAGTGCCATCTGTCAGTGTCACGTGTCATCAGTTCCTTCTGTCATCGCCAACAATGGCTAAAAGAGTATTTTCAGACGAGGAATCGTACTAAATTCTTGCGGCCGACGGGAGCAACGGGGAGCTCTCCGATTCGGATTCCTCCGCAAATTCAGACTATGAGTCTGACGTGGACTACGAGCCTGTCCTAAGCAGTGGATCAATGACAGAGGAGGAGGAAGAAGGCCCACCCGCCAGACGAAGTCGTTCTGCTGAGGAGGCAGTGCCATCCACCAGCACCGCAGTACCTCGGGAAGCAAGGCCACGTACCAGTGGGGTGTCACCTCAGTCCCAAAGGGTTAGGTCCCATGCCAGCCTTCCCTATTCCCTTCAGTACCCCTTGTGGCTTCCTCCTAATTCAGGAGAAGCCAACATTCCCCCTTTCACTGCTCAGCCAGGAGTCCAGGTGGATACAGAAAACTTTTCCTCAATTGATTTTTTTAATTTGATTTTTACTGAGGACATGCTGGCATCAATTGAGGCCCAGTGCAACCTTTATGCACAACAGTTCATAGCAAGCAACCCAACGTCCTATTATGCCCTTCCCTACGTGTGGAGCGCCCTTACAGTGGAGGAGTTTAGAATTTTTTTGGGCCTCACATTCTGCATGGGACTAAACTGAAAAAATCAGATGCGTTCCTATTGGTCAACCCGCCCCATCTACCACATGCCCATATTTTCCTCAGTAATGCCCAGGACCAGATATCTCATGATTATGAGATTCCTACACTACAACGACAATACCCAGTGCCCTCCCCGAAATGACCCAAATTTTGATAAGCTTTATAAAATTCGGCCGCTACTAAATTATTTTTCTGAAACCTTCCCCCAGTTGTTTACCCCAGACCAACATATATGCATGGATGAGTCCCTTATAAAATTTTCTGGCAGGCTGGGCATAAAACAATTTATACCCAGCAAAAGGGCCCGCTATGGGGTGAAGCTGTATAAATTGTGCGACCGAGCCACAGGGTATGTGTATGCATTCATTGTATATGAAGGGAAGGACACCCCAACTGCACCCCCCTAATTGCCCAAACTACATTGGAACCAGTGGGAAAGTAGTTTGGGAACTCATAAACCCACTCCTGGAGAAAGGATACCACTTGTATGTGGACAATTTTTATACAAGCTTGCCCCCTGTTCAGAAACCTACACAGAATGAACACTCCAGCATGCGACACCGTACGGACGAACAGTAAGAGCTTTCCTCAAAGCCAGGTCACCAAAAAATTGAGAAGAGGGGAGACGGCGAGTTTACGCAATGAGGAAATGCTGGCTGTGAAGTGGAGGGACAGAAGGGACGTCTATGTGCTTTCTTCCATCCACAACAATGAATTTGTTGAGATCACCAGGAGGAATGGCCGAATCCAAAAACCAAAATGCATCCACGAATACAATAAGTTCATGGGGGGTGTCGACTTCAATGACTAGATACTCAAACCCTACCTTTCCACAAGAACATACCAGTGGTATAAAAAAGTTTCCATTTATTTGTTTAATTTGGCCATGTACAACTCCTATGTAATCTATCGGAAATCCACTATAAGACCCAAATCCTTCCTTTTCTTCCAGGAGGAAATCACCACTGCCCTTTTATACCCGAACAGCCCACCAGTAAACATTAGATCCGATGTGATTAGCTGACTCTCTGAGTGCCACTTCCCAGATAAAATCCCTCCCAGACCAACAGGCCAAAAATGCCAGAAAAAATGCCGGGTGTGCACCAAAAGAGGAGAGAGAAGAGACACCATTTATTATTGTGCCCAATGTCCTTCAGAACCAGGCCTCTGCATAGGCGACTGCTTCTGCCGTTACCATACCAAAATAAATTATTAGTTCACTTCCTGCCATATATCTTAAGACCCCTTATGCCTCTGCTTTCTCTGTAACTGACCCTGGCTTGTTGTTTGACCACGCTTCTGCCTACCAATTCTGTTTATACCCATGTCTGATCTGGAACTGACCCTGGACTGTTATTTGACCGCGCTTCTGCCTACCAATCCTGTACATACCTCTGCCTGATCTAAAAACTGACCCTGGACTGTTTGAACATGCTTTTTGCCTGCCTATTGGACTGATCTTGTACTCTGCCAGTGGACTAGTGGGATTCATAACACAGGGGTCTCACATATGTGAGGGTCTCCAGAATTGTTTTTCTGGATGAAGAAAACAATTGTTTTTCTCATTCCTAGATTAGGGTCTGGAGACTCAGAGGCTTCAAAGAGATTTGGGTGGGAGAAGCCTCTGTCCCCATTACCCCTGTCCCCATTCAGTCCTGAACAAGGCCCTACTTCTGCCTACTGCCTGTAGAACCTATGCCATCATGCCTCTGCCTGTCGCATGAACTGACCACACCACATGGACCTGCCTACTACCAGGACCAATATTTTGGCACTGCTGACAATCTCTGCCTGCACTGACTGACCCTGGACTGTATATGGACAGTATCCCTGCCTGCACTGACTATGGACAGTATTCCTGCCTGTTGCCTGGACAATTGCATTCACTTTTGCTGACCAAGTCCCTGCCTGCTGCCTGGACCAGTGCTATCCTCCTGTGGACAACTGCGCTACTAAAACCACAGGTAATCTTTTGTTTACCCTTTGCTCAGCAGAATGTATTTTGGGGTGTAATTCTTGGTATGTGCATGCTATGTGTCCCTAGAACACCTGATAGTGTACCTTGCATGTTGGGCTTCTGTATATGGCCAGGTTGTATAAAAGTCTCACACATTTGGTATCGCCATACTCAGGAGTAGCAGAATGTATTTTGGGGTGAAATTTTTGCTATGTACATGCTATGTGTTGGCAATATTTTATAAATGGACAACTTTGCGTAAAAAAAATTGCGTTTTCATTTTTTTCCCCGGCTTTTCCAAAAACTTCAGGAAAAAAATGAACAGTTCAAAAGACTCATTATGAGGAAAGGAAGGTGCGCCAAACTAAGTGCAGTATTAACGTTTTAATAACCATTAATAAAAACAGCCAAATGGCTACTCACAAATAGGAAGAAGTAATCAGGCATGTAGTGTGTAAATAGCATACAGGGTCCGGTGTCATCAACAGTCCGAGGGGAGGATGTAGGTCCCAGATGGAGAATAAGGCTGAAGGCAGATGTAGTGTCAGCAATGGAAGTCCTGGGCGTAGAGATGCTGTACGAGTGTATGTTGTTGTTCTTCCTGTAGTGGAGGAAGATCCAGGACGATGCGCATCAGCGTGGAGCGCAGCGTGCCGTCGGACCGGAAGTGACGTGGTAAGAAGAACGGACCAATAGGATGACGCGTTTCTCAGCTTCCGCTGTTTCATCAGATCCATGGATATCATGGGGGTGGGCGGAGAATATATGGCAGAGAGGAGTGCTGTGATAGGTCGATTAGCACATATGCATTTGTGGGCAAAAGCGCAAAGGGATATTGAAAGCATGTATTGCAGGGATACAAGACGGCATGTTTAAGAAAAGGAAATTAAATAAAAAATAGTGTAATTTGATAATGGAAGGGAAAAAAGGCTTTAATGCTTGAAATAATATATAAAAAATATATATATATAAAGAAAAGGGGGGGGGGGAAGGTATTATAAGACGTATTTCAAGAGGAGGGAAGGGGAGGGGGGAAAAAAGGGGGGGGCGGTGGTGCTGTTAATATTTAAGCAAGTACAGGGAGAATGATATGGCAATTATGAGAAATCAGGGCTGGATGGAAGACAATGTAATACCAAGCAGGGATAGTAGGAGAGGATTCATAATCGTAATAATAATGATGATAATGAACTGTATAAAATTAACACATAAATAAAAGTTAGATACAATCTCAGTAGAGAAATAGAAATAAAAATGGGAAGAGAAAAGGAAGAAGGGGATGAAGTATTGATAACATGATATGTGATGTATAAAGAGGTACACATATATGAATATACACATATGTATACAATAATAAAAATAAAAATAAAAATAATAATAAAATAAAAATGGAAATAAAAATAAAAATAAAATTAAAATAAATATAAATAAAAATTAAAATAATAATAAATATAAATATAAATAAAAATAAACAAGGAAGGATAGAAAAGAATGGTGTGGGTGACTGATATGTATAGACACACACACACAAATGCCAACATAGGTACATGTATGCATCCGTATGTATGGCATAAGTTAGGCGAATGAAAGTGAAGGGACATCTGTATTAATGTGTAGAGAACATGGAGATTATGATGGGGAAATGGGGGGTATATGTAATAAACATGCATAAAAACACAATAACACATATACATATATACTAAATCATACATATATAAAATATATTATATAAAATATATATAGGTGATGGAAAACACATGTATAAAACATATATAAATATATATATAAAAAATATATATATATATATATAAAATATATATAAAAACTATGTGAAAAAGGGGGGGGGGGTTTAGGGGGAGAAAAGGTGAGGGGGAGGGGAAAAAAATAATAAAAGCGCAATGAAACGCATGCAGCGAATTGCATGAGACAAGAATTCACAGGGAAGTAGCAACACAAGAATATTTAGATGATATTGTTAGTTTCTATTTCTTCATTAAGGCCATGAGGCGACACAGTGTTCAAAGAATATATCCAATAAGTTTCTTGTCTGCAGAGACGTTGGAATCTCTCAACTGCAGTGGGAGTTTCTGGTATGGATTCAATGATCCACACTTGGAGGGCACTAGTGTCTTTGTGATGGTGGGCTGAAAAATGGCGTGCCACACTGTATTTAGGGTTGCCTCCTTGAACTGCACGACGGTGTTCTCCAAATCTGGCCCGTAAGGCTCTGATGGTTCTGCCTACGCAATCTTGCTCTTAATATTTGGGGCCCTACGATAGGTGAACTTGGGAGTGGCTGATATGGACTTCGATAGGTGAGGATCTTGAGTGAGAATAGTCCAATGCTTCATGAAGATGTTTTCCATTTTCTTATGTTTGGCATGGTATTGGGTGATGAAACGGGTGGTAGGTTCTGGGTAGGATTTTTTTGGGGGGGGCAGGGAGTCTTGGAGGTAGATGGTGTGAACTTCTTCAATTAGATGAGGAGGATATCCTTTTTCAATAAATTTGTTTTTAAGTAGAATACTTTGAGATGTATAGTCTTCTAGTCTGGTGCAATTGCGTCTGAGCTGGTGGAATTGGCTTTTGGGAACATTGTTGACCCACCTGGGGTGGTGGCAACTGGAATAGTGTAGATAGGAATTGCCAGCTGTGGGCTTAGTATAATTTTTAGCAGTAATGGAATTATCTATATGGAAAAGCTCGAGATCCAGAAAACATATGGACTCAGGGTCCATGGCAGAGGTAAAAGTTAATCCAAAAATATTGCAATTGCAGTAGGTAACGAAGTCTGTAATCGAGGTGGCTGGCCCATCCCAAATGATGATTATGTCGTCTATATAACGACCATAGAAGACGAGATTGGCCGAAAAGGGGTTGTTGACTTCAATGCATTTGGACTCCCACAGTCCTATGGTGATGTTAGCGTAGCTCGGGGCAAAATTTGCGCCCATCGCGGTACCTTGCTTTTGTAGAAAAAATTCCCCAGCAGATAGAAAATAATTGTGCTCCAGACAAAAACGAGTGGCCAATAGGATGAACTCAATTTGAAGTGAATTAAGATCAGGATCATCTTTCAAGAAGTGGGCCACTGCCTCAAGACTCACAGAATGTGGTATGGAGGTGTAAAGAGAGCATACATCAAGGGATACCCAAGAATATGAGGGTTCCCAAGTGTAAGGTTTGAGTAGGTCAATCACATGGGTGCCGTCACGGATGTAGGAGGGAAGAGCTTGAGCTAATGGTTGTAGGAAATGATCGATGTAGAGGGAAAAGCTAGTGGTGATACTATCCATGGAGGCAACAATGGGACGGCCTGGCGGGTTGATGGTATCTTTGTGAATTTTTGGTAAGTGATACAAATATGGTACTTGAAAAAAGGGTTTCAGGAAAAAGGCGGCCTCTAACTTGTTCAGGATCCCATCAGCGAAAGCTTGCGTGATGATGTGGGTGGCTTCTTCTGTAAAATGAAAGCACCGAACAATCATAAGAACTATATGCTAAAACAGCTTACTTTAATCCCCCTTGTAGGGATGTTTCAATGCAAAAAGGCCCTATGTCTAACTTGTTCTAATGTCACCCATGGTAAAAAATCTTTCAAGGCCAATAATAAAACTTTTAACCTAAGTTCCTTTTACAATTGCTCTACTACCTACGTCATTTATTGCATTTCTTGCCCATGTGGCCTCCTCTATGTAGGCAGAACCATCAGAGCCTTACGGGCCAGATTTGGAGAACACCGTCGTGCAGTTCAAGGAGGCAACCCTAACTACAGTGTGGCACGCCATTCTTCAGCCCACCATCACAAAGACACTAGTGCCCTCCAAGTGTGGATCATTGAATCCATACCAGAAACTCCCACTGCAGTTGAGAGATTCCAACGTCTCTGCAGACAAGAAACTTATTGGATATATTCTTTGAACACTATGTCGCCTCATGGCCTTAATGAAGAAACAGAAACTAACAATATCATCTAAATATTCTTGCGTTGCTACTTCCCTGCGAATTCTTGTCTCATGCAATTCGCTGCATGCGCTTCATTACGCTTTTATTATTATTTTCCCCTCCCCCTCACCTTTTCTCCCCCTAAACCCCCCCTTTTTCACATAGTTTTTATATATATTTTATATATATATATATATTTATATATGTTTTATACATGTGTTTTCCATCACCTATATATATTTTATATAATATATTTTATATATGTATGATTTAGTATATATGTATATGTGTTATTGTGTTTTTATGCATGTTTATTACATATACCCCCCATTTCCCCATCATAATCTCCATGTTCTCTACACATTAATACAGATGTCCCTTCACTTTCATTCGCCTAACTTATGCCATACATACGGATGCATACATGTACCTATGTTGGCATTTGTGTGTGTGTCTATACATATCAGTCACCCACACCATTCTTTTCTATCCTTCCTTGTTTATTTTTATTTATTATTATTATTTTTTTATTCATATTAATATATTTATATTTATTTTATTTTTATTTCCATTTTTATTTTATTATTATTTTTGTATACATATGTGTATATTCATATATGTGTACCTCTTTATACATCACATATCATGTTATCAATACTCCATCCCCTTCTTCCTTTTCTCTTCCCATTTTTATTTCTATTTCTCTACTGAGATTGTATCTAACTTTTATTTATGTGTTAATTTTATACAGTTCATTATCATCATTATTATTACGATTATGAATCCTCTCCTACTATCCCTGCTTGGTATTACATTGTCTTCCATCCAGCCTTGATTTCTCATAATTGCCATATCATTCTCCCTGTACTTGCTTAAATATTAACAGCACCACCGCCCCCCCCCTTTTTCCCCCCCTCCCCTTCCCGCCTCTTGAAATACGTCTTATAATACCTTCCCCCCCTTTCTTTATATATATATTTTTATATATATTTTTTATATATTATTTCAAGCATTAAAGCCTTTTTTCCCTTCCATTATCAAATTACACTATTTTTTATTTAATTTCCTTTTCTTAAACATGCCGTCTTGTATCCCTGCAATACATGCTTTCAATATCCCTTTGCGCTTTTGCCCACAAATGCATATGTGCTAATCGACCTATCACAGCACTCCTCTCTGCCATATATTCTCCACCCACCCCCATGATATCCATGGATCTGATGAAACAGCGGAAGCTGAGAAACACGTCATCCTATTGGTCCGTTCTTCTTACCACGTCACTTCCGGTCCGACGGCACGCTGCGCTCCACGCTGATGCGCATCGTCCTGGATCTTCCTCCACTACAGGAAGAACAACAACATACACTCGTACAGCATCTCTACGCCCAGGACTTCCATTGCTGACACTACATCTGCCTTCAGCCTTATTCTCCATCTGGGACCTACATCCTCCCCTCGGACTGTTGATGACACCGGACCCTGTATGCTATTTACACACTACATGCCTGATTACTTCTTTCTATTTGTGATTAGCCATTTGGCTGTTTTTATTAATGGTTATTAAAACGTTAATACTGCACTTAGTTTGGCGCACCTTCCTTTCCTCATTTATCTTCCAGAGCCTGCTTCTGCCTATGGTAGCTGCCGCTGGTGCATACATCATCTGATGGACATTGGAATAATTTATAGTGTATTTTCCAGTGACATTTTAACTCCTATTATGCCAGAACTATTTTGCGCCATTTTACCTTTTCCTGTTGATATATTTGAAGCATTTTTATGAGCTGCATTTGTGTTGCTGGTATAATTTCATTCCCTCTTGTTATGGTCATCTCATTGTGATTTTATTGTGCATATTTATTGTACAATTTTTTATTTTATATTTCATTATTATTATTATCATCTTTTATTTTATTTTTTGTATTGTGTATGTACACACCTTTTTTCCCCATCCCCCATTGTACTGTGTACCTCGTACAGTATATACGCATTTGCTGACGTTTTTTAAGCGCTCCACTACATTCCTATATGCTCATATGGATATCATTGAACAAATAGAGAAACACAAATATGATTTACTGGATGAATTTTATACCTTTTTTCCTCCCAATTTTTTTAGCCCCCATGTCCATTCCCGTGCATGGCTGGACGCCAAATACAGGGACACATGCAGGAGAATGAGACGGATAGAAGATCTCACCACATCAGCCAACCAACAATGGTGGGATTGTTTTTTTCTTAAACAATATTTCCTATCCAAAATTTCTCCCCGTGGACTTCGTGTCCTTAAGGGGTGCTCCTTCCTCGATACCAATTCACGTATAGAGTGGGAAGGTATAGCAGAATTCTGCACCCAAAAATGGATTAAAATCCTCATTAGCCACAGAGACCAACGCTACCAAACCCTTAGACAGAAAATTAAAGATAATATCTCTAACCTCCACTCCTCTTATACTTCCCTACCTATAGAATGGTTAAGAACTTTTAAAATTAACACCAAAAAAAGCGAAGATTCCCTGATACAAAATAAATTAGGCAAATTCCGGAGAGATCTGGATGATTATACTAATAATAGAGTTTTCAATTGGAAGAGAAAATTCTCTCATCCCACTATTCCTCCCCTCCTGGCCCTGCCATCCTTACCCAAACCTCCCCTTCCCCCTCCCCTTCCCACCCACACACCTGCATTCCCTGGACCACGTCCTGCCATCACTACCACTGCCCCTAGACCCACAAAATCACTCAAAGTAACTTCTACCCCTAATCTTTCCCTTGATACTAGCACTATCAAAGACAGTCACCCCCTCATTATCCCCAACTCCACCAGCTCCTTGGTATTATCCACTGTAGACTCCATCCCCCAGGATATCTTAGATACTACACCCATTGTCTGTCCTCATGCTCCAGCTAGACCCACATCTACTGTCACCCCCGTAGCTACATCTGGTGACTTACTGGCACCCACTTCCTCTTCTTTTCCTTTTTTAGTGCAGACCCCTCCAATCAGCCCATCCCTTTCAAAAACCAAAAGAAAACACGTAGAAGAGGAGGGAGAGGGAGAGGGGGGAAACACAAATCTCCATACATTACGCCCGGACAAATTGAGAAAACTATAAAGATTTATAATTTATCTTCCCTCACCCTGAATGCGCAAGAAACTTCATTATTGGCCAGAGGTCTGAATTTTGCTCCCACCACCCTTCCCAATTCTTTCACCATATTCAAAGATCTTAATAAATGTATTCGTAACCTTACCCTAAAAAGACATTTCAATATGAAAGCCGATAATACTACCTATCCTTCCACCACCCCCTCTGATGTTACACCCAACCTCTTAGATACCTCTGCGGACCAACAAGCAATTCAAGATCTTTGAGACTTATGGAACGTGGATGAAGAGGACGACCTGATAGTTTGGTCACAATATACTCAATCCAATCCGTCTATAGCCCACACTTCATTCAAACCCAAATCCATCTTTAATCCCACCCAATCCAAAGGTCCTTACTTATCCACATTCTATCAAGTAGTTTTTAAAGAACTTACCGACCTATGTGCATCTGAATCATCCAAATCTCAACGATATAATAACAATCTTAGCCCACCAGAATATGAAGCTTTGAAATCCTTAAGTACAAATCCAAACATCATTATTAGATCTGCAGATAAGGGAGGAGGTATAGTGCTACAGAACAAAATTGACTATATGAAAGAAACAACACGACTCCTCTCTGACAAAAACACCTATGAAAAATTAAAAGCTGACCCATTGCCGAAATTTACAGAAGAAGCCACCAACATCATCAAGCAAGCTTTCGCTGATGGGATCCTGAACAAGTTAGAGGCCGCCTTTTTCCAAGTACCATATTTGTATCACTTACCAAAAATTCACAAAGATACCGTCAACCCGCCAGGCCGTCCCATTGTTGCCTCCATGGATAGTATCACCACCAGCTTTTCCCTCTACATCGATCATTTCCTACAACCATTAGCTCAAGCTCTTTCCTCCTACATCCGTGACGGCACCCATGTGATTGACCTACTCAAACCTTACACTTGGGAACCCTCATATTCTTGGGTATCCCTTGATGTATGCTCTCTTTACACCTCCATACCACATTCTGTGGGTCTTGAGGCAGTGGCCCACTTCTTGAAAGGTGATCCTGATCTTAATTCACTTCAAATTGAGTTCATCCTATTGGCCACTCGTTTTTGTCTGGAGCACAATTATTTTCTATCTGCTGGGGAATTTTTTTTCTACAAAAGCAAGGTACCGCGATGGGCGCAAATTTTGCCCCGAGCTACGCTAACATCACCATGGGACTGTGGGAGTCCAGATGCATTGAAGTCAACAACCCCTTTTCGGCCAATCTCGTCTTCTATGGTCGTTATATAGACGACATAATCATCATTTGGGATGGGCCAGCCACCTCGATTACAGACTTCGTTACCTACTGCAATTGCAATATTTTTGGATTAACTTTTACCTCTGCCATGGACCCTGAGTCCATATGTTTTCTGGATCTCGAGCTTTTCCATATAGATAATTCCATTACTGCTAAAAATTATACTAAGCCCACAGCTGGCAATTCCTATCTACACTATTCCAGTTGCCACCACCCCAGGTGGGTCAACAATGTTCCCAAAAGCCAATTCCACCGGCTCAGACGCAATTGCACCAGACTAGAAGACTATACATCTCAAAGTATTCTACTTAAAAACAAATTTATTGAAAAAGGATATCCTCCTCATCTAATTGAAGAAGTTCGCACCATCTACCTCCAAGACTCCCTGCCCCCCCAAAAAAAATCCTACCCAGAACCTACCACCCGTTTCATCACCCAATACCATGCCAAACATAAGGAAAAATGGAAAACATCTTCATGAAGCATTGGACTATTCTCACTCAAGATCCTCACCTATCGAAGTCCATATCAGCCACTCCCAAGTTCGCCTATCGTAGGGCCCCAAATATTAAGAGCAAGATTGCTCCAAGCAAAATGAAAGCACCGAACAATCATAAGAACTATATGCTAAAACAGCTTACTTTTAATCCCCCTTGTAGGGATGTTTCAATGCAAAAAGGCCCTATGTCTAACTTGTTCTAATGTCACCCATGGTAAAAAATCTTTCAAGGCCAATAATAAAACTTTTAACCTAAGTTCCTTTTACAATTGCTCTACTACCTACGTCATTTATTGCATTTCTTGCCCATGTGGCCTCCTCTACGTAGGCAGAACCATCAGAGCCTTACGGGACAGATTTGGAGAACACCGTCGTGCAGTTCAAGGAGGCAACCCTAAATACAGTGTGGCACGCCATTTTCCAGCCCACCATCACAAAGACACTAGTGCCCTCCAAGTGTGGATCATTGAATCCATACCAGAAACTCCCACTGCAGTTGAGAGATTCCAACGTCTCTGCAGACAAGAAACTTATTGGATATATTCTTTGAACACTATGTCGCCTCATGGCCTTAATGAAGAAATAGAAACTAACAATATCATCTAAATATTCTTGCGTTGCTACTTCCCTGCAAATTCTTGTCTCATGCAATTCGCTGCATGCGTTTCATTACGCTTTTATTATTTTTTCCCCTCCCCCCTCACCTTTTCTCCCCCTAAACCCCCCCTTTCACATAGTTTTTATATATATTTTTTATATATAGATTTTTTATATATATATTTATATATGTTTTATACATGTGTTTTCCATCACCTATATATATTTTATATATGTATGATTTAGTATATATGTATATGTGTTTTTATGCATGTTTATTACATATACCCCCCATTTCCCCATCATAATCTCCATGTTCTCTACACATTAATACAGATGTCCCTTCACTTTCATTCGCCTAACTTATGCCATACATACGGATGCATACATGTACCTATGTTGGCATTTGTGTGTGTGTCTATACATATCAGTCACCCACACCATTCTTTTCTATCCTTCCTTGTTTATTTTTATTTTTATATTTATTTTTATTTATATTTATTATTATTTTATTCATATTTATATTTATTTTAATTTTATTTCCATTTTTATTTTATTATTATTTTTGTATACATATGTGTATATTCATATATGTGTACCTCTTTATACATCACATATTATGTTATCAATACTCCATCCCCTTCTTCCTTTTCTCTTCCCATTTTTATTTCTATTTCTCTACTGAGATTGTATCTAACTTTTATTTATGTGTTAATTTTATACAGTTCATTATCATCATTATTATTACGATTATGAATCCTCTCCTACTATCCCTGCTTGGTATTACATTGTCTTCCATCCAGCCCTGATTTCTCATAATTGCCATATCATTCTCCCTGTACTTGCTTAAATATTAACAGCACCACCGCCCCCCCTTTTTTCCGCCCCTTCCCTTCCCTCCTCTTGAAATACGTCTTATAATACCTCCCCCCCCCTTTCTTTATATATATATTTTTATATATATTTTTTATATATTATTTCAAGCATTAAAGCCTTTTTTCCCTTCCATTATCAAATTACACTATTTTTTATTTAATTTCCTTTTCTTAAACATGCCGTCTTGTATCCCTGCAATACATGCTTTCAATATCCCTTTGCGCTTTTGCCCACAAATGCATATGTGCTAATCGACCTATCACAGCACTCCTCTCTGCCATATATTCTCCGCCCACCCCCATGATATCCATGGATCTGATGAAACAGCGGAAGCTGAGAAACACGTCATCCTATTGGTCCGTTCTTCTTACCACGTCACTTCCGATCTGACGGCACGCTGCGCTCCACGCTGATGCGCATCGTCCTGGATCTTCCTCCACTACAGGAAGAACAACAACATACACTCGTACAGCATCTCTACGCCCAGGACTTCCATTGCTGACACTACATCTGCCTTCAGCCTTATTCTCCATCTGGGACCTACATCCTCCCCTCGGACTGTTGATGACACCGGACCCTGTATGCTATTTACACACTACATGCCTGATTACTTCTTCCTATTTGTGAGTAGCCATTTGGCTGTTTTTATTAATGGTTATTAAAACGTTAATACTGCACTTAGTTTGGCGCACCTTCCTTTCCTCATTTATCTTCCAGAGCCTGCTTCTGCCTATGGTAGCTGCCGCTGGTGCATACATCATCTGATGGACATTGGAATAATTTATAGTGTATTTTCCAGTGACATTTTAACTCCTATTATGCCAGAACTATTTTGCGCCATTTTACCTTTTCCTGTTGATATATTTGAAGAATTTTTATGAGCTGCATTTGTGTTGCTGGTATAATTTCATTCCCTCTTGTTATGGTCATCTCATTGTGATTTTATTGTGCAAATTTATTGTACAATTTTTTACTATCATTTTTTATTTTATATTTCATTATTATTATTATCATCTTTTATTTTATTTTTTGTATTGTGTATGTACACACCTTTTTTCCCCATCCCCCATTGTACTGTGTACCTCGTACAGTATATACGCATTTGCTGCCGTTTTTTTAAGCGCTCCACTACATTCCTATATGCTCATATGGATATCATTGAACAAATAGAGAAACACAAATATGATTTACTGGATGAATTTTATACCTTTTTTCCTCCCAATTTTTTTAGCCCCCATGTCCATTCCCGTGCATGGCTGGACGCCAAATACAGGGACACATGCACGAGAATGAGACGGATAGAAGATGTCACCACATCAGCCAACCAACAATGGTGGGATTGTTTTTTTCTTAAACAATATTTACTATCCAAAATTTCTCCTTCCTCGATACCAATTCACGTATAGAGTGGGAAGGTATAGCAGAATTCTGCACCCAAAAATGGATTAAAATCCTCATTAGCCACAGAGACCAACGCTACCAAACCCTTAGACAGAAAATTAAAGATAATATCTCGAACCTCCACTCCTCTTATCCTTCCCTACCTATAGAATGGTTAAGAACTTTTAAAATTAACACCAAAAAAAGCGAAGATTCCCTGATACAAAATAAATTAGGCAAATTCCGGAGAGATCTGGATGATTATACTAATAATAGAGTTTTCAATTGGAAGAGAAAATTCTCTCATCCCACTATTCCTCCCCTCCTGGCCCTGCCATCCCTACCCAAACTTCCCCTTCCCCCTCCCCTTCCCACCCACACACCTGCATTCCCTGGACCACGTCCTACCATCACTACCACTGCCCCTAGACCCACCAAATCACTCAAAGTAACTTCTACCCCTAATCTTTCCCTTGATACTAGCACTATCAAAGACAGTCACCCCCTCATTATCCCCAACTCCACCAGCTCCTTGGTATTATCCACTGTAGACTCCATCCCCCAGGATATCTTAAATGTTACACCCATTGTCTGTCCTCATGCTCCAGCTAGACCCACATCTACTGTCACCCCCGTAGCTACATCTGGTGACTTACTGGCACCCACTTCCGCTTCCTCTTCTTTTCCTTTTTTAGTGCAGACCCCTCCAATCAGCCCATCCCTTCCAAAAACCAAAAGAAAACACGTAGAAGAGGAGGGAGAGGGAGAGGGGGAGGGGGGAACACAAATCTCCATCCATTACGCCCGGACAAATTGAGAAAACTATAAAGATTTATAATTTATCTTCCCTCACCCTGAATGCGCAAGAAACTTCATTATTGGCCAGAGGTCTGAATTTTGCTCCCACCACCCTTCCCAATTCTTTCACCATGTTCAAAGATCTTAATAAATTTATTCGTAACCTTACCCTAAAAAGACATTTCAATATGAAAGCCGATAATACTACCTATCCTTCCACCACCCCCTCTGATGTTACACCCAACCTCTTAGATACCTCTGCGGACCAACAAGCAATTCAAGATCTTTGCGACTTATGGAACGTGGATGAAGAGGACGACCTGATAGTTTGGTCACAATATACTCAATCCAATCCGTCTATAGCCCACACTTCATTCAGACCCAAATCCATCTTTAATCCCACCCAATCCAAAGGTCCCTACTTATCCACATTCTATCAAGTAGTTTTTAAAGAACTTACCGACCTATGTGCATCTGAATCATCCAAATCTCAACGATATAATAACAATCTTAGCCCACCAGAATATGAAGCTTTGAAATCCTTAAGTACAAATCCAAACATCATTATTAGATCTGCAGATAAGGGAGGAGGTATAGTGCTACAGAACAAAATTGACTATATGAAAGAAACAACACGACTCCTCTCTGACAAAAACACCTATGAAAAATTAAAAGCTGACCCATTGCCGAAATTTACAGAAGAAGCCACCAACATCATCAAGCAAGCTTTCGCTGATGGGATCCTGAACAAGTTAGAGGCCGCCTTTTTCCTGAAACCCTTTTTTCTTTTTCGTACATCACGGGACACAGAGCGACTTAGTCATTACTAATGGGTTATATAGATTACCTTCAGGTGCTGGCCACTTCCAAACCGGAAGTACCCTCCCCTATATAAGCCCCTCCCATCCGGGAGCACCTCAGTTTTTTGCCAGTGTCTAAGGTGTTGGCCAAAGAGTAACATGTGTTTTCACTGGGCTTGCGTACAGGTTCTTTTGGGCCTTAGTAAGCTGTTCCGGATCCCACCAAAAAAGCTTCATAGCTAAACGGTCGGTACCCGGGCCTTGCAGCAGAAGAGCAAGGTTTTGCCTGTAATGCCTCTCTTAGGAGGGCTGGACCCTGGGATCCAGAGCTCTGGTCATACCCACGACCAAGATGTTGTCTGTGCAGGGTGCTATACAGGTCCAGGGGAGTGGAATCCTTGGGAACCCGGTCCCTGAAGGTTTAATTACAATGCCTGCCGTGATAGGTGAAGTTTGGGCTTCTGTGGACCAAACAAAGTCCTGCGGCGGGGATCAGGTAAGTGGGGGCCCCCAGGAACTTGGTTCTATTGGGGGACCCCCAAGCCTAATTTGTCTTTCTGTCTGTTACCTAACGGTATTCCCGCTAATATCTGTGTATGCCTGTAACTACTGAAAATGTAAAATTTTAATAGTAGTCAAGAAAAAAAAAAAAAAAAAGGAGGACCGCGGTACCTGTGTTAAACCACTAGAGGCCGCTGTGGTCCATTTTTCTTGTCATGTGGATCTTTGGTTTTTTCTCAAGTCAAAAGATCCAGGCAGTTGGTAAGTTTCTCTGTGGGAATCCACTTCCTCTGCCCTGTTGCTGCGCTCATCCACCGCACAGGCCCTCCGGCAAAAAGGGCCCTGGCTCCTAGTCCGTTTGGTTTCGAAAAGGGTGCCAATGGCGCAGGGGCGCGTGCACGCGCCTCCTATGAAAAAAAAGGGGCGGGGCCGGTGGATGACGCTCGATGCGCGCCGCTTCTGCGCATGTGCAGGCGTCCCAGCATGGATAAAGACACAGTACAAGTGTCAGCTGGGTGCAAACAGAGCTAGCAACAAACAGTGGCACACAGAGGCGGTTGATGCAGGCATCCCCATAGAAAGGCACTTTAGTGGACACCAGCTGGTATATAGCAGCAACTGTGTTAGACTATTACCAGCAAAATTGGTGTATGACGACGGGAATACCTCAGCTTTGTGCTTAAAGGATATGTCGTCCAGACGCTCCGGAAATAAGTCTTCCAGGAAGCCAAAGGGGTCTCCATCGGGCTCTGAGGATATTGGGCATGCTTGTACTGCACCAATCTCCCCTGAGAATTCAGAGGTCAGTAGCCGTAGAAACCCCGCAGGAGTGCCTGGTGCTGCGGCTGTCCCCAGTCCACCTGCTCCTGTATATATAACAGAGGAGGTTTTATCCTCAACTCTGGGAGGATTGGAAGAGAGATTAACAGCATTGATCGCTGCTTCCCTGTCACAGGGAAAGCGCGTCCGATCTCCGTCTCCTCCTTCAGAGTGCCTGTTAGTGGAGGAACAGCCCCACACAGGGATCGACCTACCTGAAGGGGATCAGGATGAGGTTGATTCAGTTATGGAGGAATCAACAGTGGAAGAACCTTTCTCAGCATCTCAGGCTGAAAGATTATGGGTTCAGTCTCTGACTAACATGGTCCGATCAGCATTTAAAATGCCTCTGGCGGAACCACCATCCACTACCGTTTCCTCGCTGGGGTCGCTAAAAGCTCCCCAGGCTGTCTGTTCCTTCCCAATCCACCCTTTATTAGAAGGGCTTATTTACCAGGATTGGGAGCATCCTGATAAAATATTTGCTCCCCCCAAAAGATTTCCGGTGATCTATCCCATGGAGGATAAGTTCATAAAAAAATGGAGGGTCCCTACAGTGGACGCAGCCATATCTTCTGTGAACAAATCACTGACATGTCCAGTAGATAATGTTCCAATGTTCAAAGACCCAATAGATAAAAAATTGGAGTCTTTACTAAAATCTGCTTTCTCTACAGCAAGCATGGTGACACAACCTGCGGTAGCAGCGATTGGAGTCTGCCAAGCAGTGAAAGATCAGTTGAAACAAGTCTTAAGGGACTTACCAGATCAGCAGGCTCTTGCCCTAGCTGACCTGCCTAGAGCCTTGTGTTTTGTGGTGGATGCCATAAAGGATACAATCCAACAGGCCTCCCGCTTTACGCTGTCTATAGTACATATGCGTAGGCTTCTGTGGCTCAAAAACTGGTCTGCTGAAGCTCCCTGTAAGAAACTGCTGGTTAGCTTCCCATTTCATGGAGAACGCTTATTTGGAGAAGATCTGGACAAATATATCCAGAAAATTTCTGCCGGTAAAAGTTCACTCTTACCGGTTAAGAACAAGAGTAGAAGTCCTTCTTTTAAGAGGCCTACTTCTCCAGTCCCGGGCACATCGGCTGTGAAGCAGTTCCGACGGCCTCCGCGGTCAAATTCAGGGGGCAGAAATCAGGGACAATCACAGGGTAACAAGAAGCCCTGGATTAAGAGGTACAAAACCTCCCCCCAAGTCATGAAGCGTTGCCCCCACTCAATCGGGTGGGGGGAAGGCTTCAGTTGTTCACAGAGACCTGGCGGGACACCATCAGAGACAGATGGGTGCTCTCCGCAGTAAGTCTGGGATACAAGCTGGAGTTAAAAGGCACTCCTCCTGCCCAATTTATGAGGTCAAACGTGCCAAGAGATCCCCAGAAGAGAGGATCCCTCCTTCTGGCACTAGAACAACTATTGCTCCAAGGTGTAATCATGAAGGTTCCCCTGGAAGAAAGCGGATGCGGGTTTTACTCGAACCTTTTCACAGTCCCCAAACCGAATGGGGACGTGAGGCCCATATTAAATCTAAAAGGGCTAAACAAGTTCCTAAATATCAGGACTTTTCGGATGGAGTCGATCCGATCGGTGGCCACCGCCCTACAAGGGCAGGAATGGTTAGCCTCGATCGACATAAGGGATGCTTATCTGCATATTCCCATCTTTCCGGCCCACCAGAAATTTCTACGCTTTGCAGTAGAAGGGCGCCATTTTCAGTTCAGAGCCTTGCCTTTCGGTCTGGCCACAGCACCACGAGTGTTCACAAAAATTCTGGCCCCACTATTGGCCAATCTAAGAACACAAGGTGTAACGATAATGGCATATCTAGACGACCTGCTACTAATAGACCACTCAGTGGAAAAGCTGGAAGTAGCTATTCACAAGACAATCAAGTATCTGGAATATCACGGTTGGATTATCAACCGGGACAAGTCAGCTCTAAGACCAGTCAAAAGTCTGGAATACTTAGGGCTAAGGCTGGATTCAAATCAGAGAAAGATTTTCTTACCTCCAGAGAAGGTGTCGTCTTTAAAAGATTTGACCCACTTAGTGGGTACAAAAAGAAAACCATCCATACGCCTGTGCATGAGGCTGCTGGGAAAAATGGTGGCTTCATTCGAAGCGGTACCCTACGGTCAATTCCATTCAAGGAATTTGCAAAGGGCCATACTGTCAGCCTGGAACAAAAAAGTTCAGGCTTTAGACTTACCAATGTCCCTGTCCCCTTCCGTTCGCAAGAGCCTCCATTGGTGGTTGGTGCCCCAGAATCTGGAAAGAGGGAAACCCTTCAGTCCGGTTTCTTGGAAGGTGGTCACTACAGATGCCAGCCTCATAGGCTGGGGGGCAGTACTGGAGCAATGGTCTCTCCAGGGAAAGTGGTCAGAAGCAGAAAAGGCCCTGCCCATCAATCTCTTAGAGATACGAGCAGCCCGGTATGCCCTAGTAGCATGGACATCCAAACTCCAAGGGTCCCCTGTCAGAATTCAATCAGACAATGCCACAGCAGTGGCATATATCAATCACCAGGGTGGCACCAGGAGTCGTGCAGCCCAGAGGGAAGCAAATTGCATCCTGGAGTGGGCAGAAAAATATGTCCCAGCCATGTCCGCGGTTTTCATCCCAGGAGTGGAAAATTGGAGAGCGGACTTTTTAAGTCGCCAACAATTATGCCCGGGGGAATGGTCTCTTCATCCCGAGGTTTTCCAGGCAATATGCCAGCGGTGGGGAACACCGGATGTAGATCTGCTAGCATCCAGATTCAACGCAAAGGTGGACAGATTTGTGTCTCGCACAAGGGATCCCCTAGCTTGCGGCTCGGATGCCCTAGTGTTCCCTTGGGATATGTTCAAGCTGATATATGCATTCCCACCGCCACGATTGTTACCGCGATTACTCCGCAGAATCAGGGTAGAAAAGAAACCAGTGATTCTGGTGGCTCCAGCGTGGCCCCGAAGGGCATGGTACGCGGAGACTGTAAAAATGTCAGTGAGGAGTCCTTGGACCCTCCCACATCGTCCGGACCTGCTGTCGCAGGGACCGATATACCACCCTTCCTTACCAGCCCTAGGTTTGACGGCCTGGCTATTGAAGCCCACATTCTGAAAAAGAGAGGGCTCTCTAATTCTGTGGTATCTACCATGATCTATGCCTGGAAGACGGTATCCAGGCAGATCTATTATAGGATCTGGAAAGCGTACATTACGTGGTGTGAGGCCAAGAAATGGCATCCACGTAAGTACGTGATAGGGAGGATTTTGGACTTCCTACAGTGGGCTGTAGATAGGAAGCTGGCCTTGAGTACTATCAAGGGTCAGATTTCGGCCTTGTCAATATTTTTTCAAAGGCCCTTGGCTTCGCATTCACTAGTCAAAGCTTTCATACAAGGAGTGATGCGTATTAGCCCTCCGGTTAGTATTCCCATATGTCCATGGGACTTAAACCTGGTTCTGTCGGTTCTACAAAAACAACCGTTTGAACCATTGGAACACATTTCCTTGGTTCTTCTCACCAGGAAATTGATTTTCTTAGTAGCCATTTGTTCGGCTAAAAGAGTATCGGAATTAGCCGCCTTGTCCTGTAAGGAGCCATATCTGGTTGTCCATAAGGACAGAATAGTATTACGTCCTCATCCAGCCTTTCTTCCTAAGGTGGTATCGAGGTTTCATTTGAACCAAGATGTGGTTCTTCCTTCTTTTTTCCCCAAACCTAGCTCGGTAGAGGAAAAGTTATTGCATTCTTTGGATGTAGTAAGAGCAGTTAAAGCTTATCTTAAAGCCACTGCTCAGATTCGCAGAACGGATACTTTGTTTATTCTGCCGGAAGGCCCCAGAAAGGGTCAGGCAGCATCAAAATCTACTTTAGCCAAGTGGATTCGACAGGTCATAATACAAGCCTATGGCTTGAGAAAGAGACCGCCTCCGTTCAAAGTTAGGGCACACTCCACAAGAGCAGTTGGAACTTCATGGGCAGTGCATCACCAGGCCTCCCTGGCTCAAGTATGTAAGGCCGCAACATGGTCTTCGGTACACACGTTTACTAGGTTCTACCAGGTAGACGTTAGAAGTCAGGAGGATGTCGCCTTTGGGCGCAGTGTGTTGCAGGCCGCAAAAGATCCTCATGCCTGATGGCGCCCAGCTTATGTATCCCTCCCCTCATTTGGCATTGCTTTGGGACGTCCCATTAGTAATGACTAAGTCGCTCTGTGTCCCGTGATGTACTCCAAGAAAAGGATTTTACAGGTAAGCTGTTATAAAAATCCCTTTTTCAAGTACCATATTTGTATCACTTACCAAAAATTCACAAAGATACCATCAACCCGCCAGGCCGTCCCATTGTTGCCTCCATGGATAGTATCACCACCAGCTTTTCCCTCTACATCGATCATTTCCTACAACCATTAGCTCAAGCTCTTCCCTCCTACATCCGTGACGGCACCCATGTGATTGACCTACTCAAACCTTACACTTGGGAACCCTCATATTCTTGGGTATCCCTTGATGTATGCTCTCTTTACACCTCCATACCACATTATGTGGGTCTTGAGGCAGTGGCCCACTTCTTGAAAGATGATCCTGATCTTAATTCACTTCAAATTGAGTTCATCCTATTGGCCACTCGTTTTTGTCTGGAGCACAATTATTTTCTATCTGCTGGGGAATTTTTTTTTCTACAAAAGCAAGGTACCGCGATGGGCGCAAATTTTGCCCCGAGCTACGCTAACATCACCATGGGACTGTGGGAGTCCAGATGCATTGAAGTCAACAACCCCTTTTCGGCCAATCTCGTCTTCTATGGTCGTTATATAGACGACATAATCATCATTTGGGATGGGCCAGCCACCTCGATTACAGACTTCGTTACCTACTGCAATTGCAATATTTTTGGATTAACTTTTACCTCTGCCATGGACCCTGAGTCCATATGTTTTCTGGATCTCAAGCTTTTCCATATAGATAATTCCATTACTGCTAAAAATTATACTAAGCCCACAGCTGGCAATTCCTATCTACACTATTCCAGTTGCCACCACCCCAGGTGGGTCAACAATGTTCCCAAAAGCCAATTCCACCGGCTCAGACGCAATTGCACCAGACTAGAAGACTATACATCTCAAAGTATTCTACTTAAAAACAAATTTATTGAAAAAGGATATCCTCCTCATCTAATTGAAGAAGTTCGCACCATCTACCTCCAAGACTCCCTGCCCCCCCCAAAAAAATCCTACCCAGAACCTACCACCCGTTTCATCACCCAATACCATGCCAAACATAAGAAAAAATGGAAAACATCTTCATGAAGCATTGGACTATTCTCACTCAAGATCCTCACCTATCGAAGTCCATATCAGCCACTCCCAAGTTCGCCTATCGTAGGGCCCCAAATATTAAGAGCAAGATTGCTCCAAGCAAAATGAAAGCACCGAACAATCATAAGAACTATATGCTAAAACAGCTTACTTTAATCCCCCTTGTAGGGATGTTTCAATGCAAAAAGGCCCTATGTCTAACTTGTTCTAATGTCACCCATGGTAAAAAATCTTTCAGGGCCAATAATAAAACTTTTAACCTAAGTTCCTTTTACAATTGCTCTACTACCTACGTCATTTATTGCATTTCTTGCCCATGTGGCCTCCTCTACGTAGGCAGAACCATCAGAGCCTTACGGGACAGATTTGGAGAACACCGTCGTGCAGTTCAAGGAGGCAACCCTAAATACAGTGTGGCACGCCATTTTTCAGCCCACCATCACAAAGACACTAGTGCCCTCCAAGTGTGGATCATTGAATCCATACCAGAAACTCCCACTGCAGTTGAGAGATTCCAACGTCTCTGCAGACAAGAAACTTATTGGATATATTCTTTGAACACTATGTCGCCTCATGGCCTTAATGAAGAAATAGAAACTAACAATATCATCTAAATATTCTTGCGTTGCTACTTCCCTGCAAATTCTTGTCTCATGCAATTCGCTGCATGCGTTTCATTACGCTTTTATTATTTTTTTCCCCTCCCCCCTCACCTTTTCTCCCCCTAAACCCCCCTTTTTCACATAGTTTTTATATATATTTTATATACGGTATATATATTTATATATGTTTTATACATGTGTTTTCCATCACCTATATATATTTTATATAATATATTTTATATATGTATGATTTAGTATATATGTATATGTGTTATTGTGTTTTTATGCATGTTTATTACATATACCCCCCATTTCCCCATCATAATCTCCATGTTCTCTACATATTAATACAGATGTCCCTTCACTTTCATTAGCCTAACTTATGCCATACATACGGATGCATACATTTACCTATGTTGGCATTTGTGTGTGTGTCTATACATATCAGTCACCCACACCATTCTTTTCTATCCTTCCTTGTTTATTTTTATATTTATTTATTATTATTTTTATTCATATTTATTTAAATTTTATTATTATTTTTTGTATACATATGTGTATATTCATATATGTGTACCTCTTTATACATCACATATCATGTTATCAATACTCCATCCCCTTCTTTTCCCATTTTTATTTCTATTTCTCTACTGAGATTGTATCTAACTTTTATTTATGTGTTAATTTTATACAGTTCATTATCATCATTATTACGATTATGAATCCTCTCCTACTATCCCTGCTTGGTATTACATTGTCTTCCATCCAGCCCTGATTTCTCATAATTGCCATATCATTCTCCCTGTACTTGCTTAAATATTAACAGCACCACCGCCCCCCCTTTTTTCCCCCTCCCCTTCCCTCCTCTTGAAATACGTCTTATAATACCTCCCCCCCTTTCTTTATATATATATATATATTTTTATATATATTTTTTATATATTATTTCAAGCATTAAAACGGAAAATTTATTACCAAATACTTACCGTAATTTTCCTTTCCTGATAGACTCCATGGCAGACTACGTGTGGGTTAACCCCGCCTCCTCTCCACAGCTATAGGACCCCTTACCCATAAATTTGAGCTCACCTCCACAGACAGGTGTTCCGTAACTAGCCGACTCAAATTTCAACTCTCATATTTTTAATTCATGGGTGGGAACTCCGTCTGCCATGGAGTCTATCAGGAAAGGAAAATTACGGTAAGTATTTGGTAATAAATTTTCCGTTTTCCTGACAGACTCCATGGCAGACTACGTGTGGGAAATAACTAGCCAATCCACACGGGAGGGTATGCTTGCTCAAAAAAAATATTTTAATCTTTCCCGTCAACTGACAGGATTTTTCGACCAAAATTAACAGAGGAAAGGGAAGCAGGCTCAATACAATAATGAGACATAAATGTATGAATAGAAGACCACGAGGCTGCCCTGCATATCACTTCAGGAGCCACGTGTCGAGCTGCTGCCCATGAGGCTGCCATGCCTCTGGTGGAATGAGCCGTCACGCCTCTGGAGGAGCTAAGCCCTTTGCCCTGTAAGCCTGTTGAATAGATTGGACGATCCAGGCTGCTATTGTTCTGGAGGAAGCCCTCTTTCCTTTGTTGCTACCAGTGTGTAACAAGAACAGGTAGTTCAAGCTTCTTAAAGATGAAGTGACTCACAAATATTCTTTCAGAGTCTCACCTACATCCAAGGGATGAACATCTGCTGATTCTGGAGAATTGAAAGTAGGAAGGACTATTTCCTGATTCTCATGAAAAACTGACTTGACTTTTGGTTTAGACCCAAGCATGGGAATAAGGACCACTCGGTCCGGGAAGAAAGACAAAAAGGGTTCTTGACAACCCAGGAAGCTTATTTCTGAAACCCTTTTGGCTGAAGTAATGGCCACTAGAAAGGCCAGTTTGATTGATAAGTCCTTAATAGAAAGATCCTTGTTGTTGAGTGCTGAAAGAGCATCAAGGACGAGCAGAAGATCCCATTTGGGGAATCTAGGTTTCCTCTGAGGCCTGATTCTCAAAGCCCCCTGAAAGGATTGTTGAACCAGGGGATGAGTTGCCCATGATGTTCCTGAAAATGCCGATAAGGCTGAAACTTGTCAATCAGTTCCCTCAGAGTACAAAGGAAGATCCAAGCCTGATTGTAGAAAACTCAAAACGTCTTGAACTCCAGGATTTCTGAAAGATTTTCCAGCAGAAGTCATGAAGCTGACAAACCTGGTCCAGATTCTGTTGTAGGTTTTGTTCATGTTAGGCTTTCTGGAGCTCATAAGGGTAGAGATTACCCCTAAAGCACACCCAAGAGACTCTAGCGGGTCCCTGAAGCTCATCAGATTCAGGAGAGGAGACCATGGCCTGTTCGGCCAGTATGGTGCTATTGTTATCACTTCGCCTTTCTCCAACTGGAGCCGCTGCAGGAATTTTTGCATGATCGGAGGTAGAGGGAAGGCATATGCCTTGTTGAATTTCCATTGGCTTGTTAATGCATCTACTCCGAAGGCTTGACTGCACCGACCTCGAGTGAGTATCTGTCTACTTTGTGATTGCAGGGGGATGCAAACAGATCCACTTCTGGATCGAAATCCAACGATAGGATCCACTTGAAGGTTTGTGGATGCAGTGACCATTCGTTGTTGTCTAGGTTGCTGCGTGACAGGAAGTCCGCTTGAATGTTCTGTTCCCCTGGAATGAAGACTGCTGTTAAGTTTGTAGATTCCTCTGAGCCCAGGTCATGATAGGTTCGACCTCTTGGAGAAGGGTGGGGCTCCGAGTGCCCCTTTGTCTCTTCACATATGCCACGGCGGTGGTATTGTCCATTTTGAGTAGGACCGACTTCCCTTTCAGAAGGTGGGAGAAGGCTTGAAGGGCGCACCATGCCGCACGCAATTCCAGAACGTTTGACCCTGGAATGTGGAGATGGGCATCCCATTTGCCCTGAGCCAGTTCTGCCCCACAATGTGCTCCCCAGCCCGCATTGCTGGCATCGGATAAAACAATCATCCATTGGATGGGAGCAAGGGAGTGGCATGTTAACAAGTTTTTGTGTTGAAGCCACCAGAGAAGACTGTTCCTCATTGACTGAGTAGTCCTGATCAGCTGATTGCGATCGCCTGTCTTCCATTGCTGAAGGAATCCTGATTGAAAAGGCCGAAGCCTCCACATTGCCCATTTGACCATGGGAAACGTGGCCACCATCGTGCCGAATATCTTCAGGCACTGTGACGCCCTTAGGTTAGAGTAGTCTAGGGCTAAAGATATTCTTACCCGAATGACTGGGATTTTTTCTTCCGGAAGAGAGATGGTATTCTCTACTGTGTCGAATTGAGCTCCTAGGTAGGTTAGGCGTTGGGTCGGTTCTGGCTGACTTTTCTGTCGGTTTAAGAGCCATCCGAACTCTATCAATGTAGAGATCACTTGATCTTTGTGGATCAGCAGCTGCTGCTTGTCTTGGGACAGTAGTAGCAGAACGTTCAGGTAATTATACAGACGCACACCCTGTATTCTGATAAGAGACACAATTACCAACAGTACCTTGGAAAAGACCCCTGGAGAGGTCGTTAGTCCGAATGGAAGACAAATAAATTGTAAGTGCTCTCGTTCGACCTGAAATCGAAGGTATTTGTGGAATTCTTCTGCCACGGGAACATGAAAATACGCGTCCTTAACATCTATTGAGATCAACCAGTCGCCTGGTTGAACGACTTTTTGGATGGATGAGAGTGATTCCATCTTGAATTTCTCGTGCTTTATGTACCTGTTCAGGAAAGTGAGATCTATAACTGGACGCCAAGAGCCGTTCTTCTTTGTACTAGGAAGAGGGGGAAGTATACCCCCTGGAATTCCTCGTCCTTTGGGACGGGCACCACTGCTCCTTGATCTTTCAGGGCATTCACATATGAAAGAAGAACTTGTTGTTTTTCTTCTGATTGAGGCAGTGAAGATTGCATTGGTCTGCATGGAGGGACTTTGGTGAAGGACCATGTGTGACCTGTTGAGACCGTTTTGATGGTCCAATAATCTGAGATCAAGGTCACCCAGACGTGCCGGCAGAAACGTAGGCGAGCCCCCTACCCGACCCGCTTGGGCGGGCCCAATCTCAAAAGGACTTGGTTGGCTCGCGCCCACTGGGCGTCTGTTTCTTGCCAGATTTCTTGGAAAGATATCTGCCTATTCCAGTTCCAGCTTCTCCTAAAATCCCGTCCGGGCCTATAGGAGCGTGCCTCTCTTGAACGCTCTGTGCTGCGTTTCCGCTGAGGCCTTCTTTGGTTAAACGGACGTTTGTCCTGAGGGAGGAATCCCGACTTTCCGCCTTTAGCCTTTGAAATAGCGTTATCTAGCTTGTTTCCAAACAAGGAAGTTCCTTTAAAAGGAATTTTGCACCATGCCTGCTTTGAGGCAGGATCAACAAGCCAGGGGCGCAGCCATAGTGTTCGTTTGGCTGTGACCGAAGATAGCATGGATCTAGCCATCAAGCGGATGAGATCAATTGAAGCTTCTCCCAAAAAGGCAATAGCCAGTTTAAGTTCTTGCACTGCTGAACTTTGTGCCAATTCCTCCGAGACACCTTTCAGATCGGAGTCAACATTTTCCACCCAGGCCTCCATTGCTTTGGAGGTTACTGCAAGGGCAAAAGCTGGTTTGCATGCCGTTCCGGCCAGGCTATATATTCTTTTGAGGTCCTGGTCGATCTTCCGATCCAGACCATCTTTAAATGATACGGTGTCATCTAGCGGGAGGGTGACATGCTTCGCTAGGCACATTACTGCTGCATCTACGAGGGGAGCATTCTCCAGATGCTTGACATCCTCCGATTTAAAGGGATACAGTCTAGAGGTTTTGCTTAGCATGGAAACCTTCTTATCTCCCTTGCTCCATTCTTCCTCAAACACTCCTTTCAGCTCAGAGGGAAGTGGGAAATTGGAGCGTTCTTTCCCCAGTTGTTTAAACAGTTTTCTTGTTTTTCTGGGGGGGCAGTGGTATCCTCCAACTTCAAAGTTTCCTTCACTGCCTTGATCAGCGGAGAGACTAAAGCGTAGTCGAATCCCACCGTAGAATCATCTCCCTCCATCTCGTCTTGCGAGGAATCATGGGAGGAATCACAGAATCATCTCCCTCCATCTCGTCTTGCGAGAAATAATGGGAGGAATCATGGGGCTGGAATTGGCCGGGATCCTCCTGGGCCTCGTCAGCCAAGGAGCCAGACAAGGTGGTGGACTGGCTCCTTGTGTGGGGGGCAACTATTTCTTTCATAGATTGCTGTACCACACGTTTCACAAGAGACTCAAGGTTTTGATTTTCGGTCTCTTTCTCACCAACCGCTCGGGCATAACATGGGTCGCATAGCGATTTGCCCTCCGGGATTCTGGTCTTGCATCCCCAACAGGCTCTGTGGTCAGAGCGATCATCGCGGTGGTGGTGGCGGTGACTAGAGGAGGAATGGGAACATCTCCTATGTCTAGAGGGGGTATGTGAACGTCCCATATGACGATGGGTCCTAGACATAGTGTCGCGTCTAGACCTGGATGATGAGTGATGATGCGGCCTGGCAAGGTCCCTTTCTTGTGACCGATGAACTGAAGTTGCCGGGCTGTAAGAGATAATACAGACAGAGGGAGGGGGAGGGGAGGTGGGCAGGATGTAACCGTTAGCAACCACCAGATAGGCACAAAAGACACCAACCCCCTACCCACTCCGCACATACCTTGTGCGGGAGGGCTGGCCACATGGCGGTGAGGATGAGTCCATGACGAGGGAAACAGGAATCCGTACTACACTGCCTAGACTAAGGATAAGCAAATCAATGCAAAGAAGCATGAGAAAAGAAAAAAGTTTTTTTTTTTTTAAAACTGTCCCTTTAAGAGACACTAAGCATAACAAGCATACATTGCAAAATGAAGTGCTTACCCCGTCCTAGCAGTAATGAGGCTCCGGGAGGCTGTCACTCTATGCCCACAGGCTATCCCACCTGTATAGGGCTCTTCAGCGGTTTAAATAAACCGCCGAAATGACATCACGGCCGGTCCCGCTGCGCGCATGCGCCGAAGAAACCAGACCCACTGCGCCTGCGCGGCCCCTGACCCCTCCGCCGCATTGCGCATGCGCGGAAACCAAGCCTCGGTTTCACCGCAGTTCACGCATGCGCAGAAGAGCGGCGGACCGGGAACCAGGAAGTAATGGCGTCCTGGGACGCAAAAAGCGTTCCACATGCCGCACACAGGAGGAAGGAAAACAGGGGAGACAAAAACAACATACACAAACTTGTCTGCCATGAAAGAAGATATAAAATCGCAATCTTCAGACCTTGCCAGCCGAGGAATCCTGCGACATCCGATCCGGTACTCTGGGGCCACATCCCTTCCACCATAGGGGTATTTTCCAGCCCTGAAACCACTCGCCCGCTCATAGCTGGGCCCTGGGTGCACCGCAAGCAGTACCGATCCATCCGAGCAATCCACATCCTGGACATCGCACAGAATTGCATGATGAAGGTCCATGTGAGGAGGATAAAAAAGGAACACCTGTCTGTGGAGGTGAGCTCAAATTTATGGGTAAGGGGTCCTATAGCTGTGGAGAGGAGGCGGGGTTAACCCACACGTAGTCTGCCATGGAGTCTGTCAGGAAAGCCTTTTTTCCCTTCCATTATCAAATTACACTATTTTTTTATTTAATTTCCTTTTCTTAAACATGCCGTCTTGTATCCCTGCAATACATGCTTTCAATATCCCTTTGCGCTTTTGCCCACAAATGCATATGTGCTAGACCGACCTATCACAGCACTCCTCTCTGTCATATATTCTCCGCCCACCCCCATGATATCCATGGATCTGATGAAACAGCGGAAGCTGAGAAATGCGTCATCCTATTGGTCCGTTCTTACCACGTCACTTCCGGTCCGACGGCACGCTGCAGCGCATGCTGCAGCGCATCGTCCTGGATCTTCCTCCACTACAGGAAGAACAACAACATACACTCGTACAGCATCTCTACGCCCAGGACTTCCATTGCTGACACTACATCTGCCTTCAGCCTTATTCTCCATCTGGGACCTACATCCTCCCCTCGGACTGTTGATGACACCGGACCCTGTATGCTATTTACACACTACATGCCTGATTACTTCTTCCTATTTGTGAGTAGCCATTTGGCTGTTTTTATTAATGGTTATTAAAACGTTAATACTGCACTTAGTTTGGCGCACCTTCCTTTCCTCATTTATCTTCCAGAGCCTGCTTCTGCCTATGGTAGCTGCCGCTGGTGCATACATCATCTGATGGACATTGGAATAATTTATAGTGTATTTTCCAGTGACATTTTAACTCCTATTATGCCAGAACTATTTTGCGCCATTTTACTTTTTCCAAAAGACTCATTATGCCTCATAGATTATACATTGGGGTGTTAGCTTTCCAAAATGGGGTCACTTTGTGGGCGTTTCCATTGTCCTGGTGCTCCAGGGCCTTCAAAAGTGTAATAGGTGGTTGAGAAATGAGATGTGTAATTTATGCTCCCTGCATGTTGGGCCTCTGTATGTGGCCAAGCTGTGAAAAAGTCCCACACATGTGGAATCGCCATACTCAGGAGGAGTAGCAGAATGTATTTTGGTGTGTCATTTGTGGTATACACATGCCATGTGAGAGAAATAACCTATTACAATGACAATTTTGTGGGGAAAAAAAATCTTAATTTTGCAAAGAATTGTGGGAAAAATTACATCAAAAACCTCACCATGCATCTTACTAAATACCTTGGAATGTCTACTTTCAAAAAAAGGGGTCATTTGTACTTTCCTGGCTTGTTCGGGTCGTAATAAATGAGATAGGCCACCAGTACGGTTAGGTGTGATCAATTGTTTATGATCCGCACCACAGCTTGTAGACTCTATAACTTTCACAAAGACCAAATAATAACCACGAATTTGGGTTATTTTTACCAAAAATATGTAGCAGTATAAATTGTGGCCAAAATTTATGAAGAAAAATTAATAATTTGCAAAATTTATCACATAAACTATAAAAAAGCGTAATTTTTTTCCAAATTTTCCGTATTTTTTCATTTATAGCGCAAAAAATAAAAACCCCAGAGGTGATCAAATACCACCAAAAGAAAGCTCTATTTGTATGTAAAAAAAGGATGAAAAAATTATTTGGGTACAGTATTACATGACTGAGTAATTGGCATTCAAAGTGTGAGAGCGCTGAAAGCTGAAAATTGGTCCGGGCACGAAGTTGTCAAGTGGTTAATCCATGAATCAGTAGTTACACTATTATTACCCAACTCGCTCATCCATGTCTTTATGGACCTTGCTTTGTGCACTGGTGGGCGGTCATGTTGGAACAGAAAAGGACCATCCCCAAACTTCTCCCACAAAGTCGGGAGCATGAAATTGTCCCAAATGTCTTGGTATGCTGACGTCTTAAGAGTTCCCTTCACTAAGGGGCCAAGCCCAACCCCTGAAAAACAACCCCACACCATAATCCCCCTCCACCAAATGATTTGGACCAGTGCACAAAGCAAGGTACATAAAGACATGGATGAGCGAGTTTGGGGTGAAGGAACTTGACTGGCCTGTCCTGACCTCAACCTGATAGAACACCTTTGGGATGAATTTGTGTGGAGACTGCGGGCCAGGCCTTCTCATCCAACATCAGTGTCTGACCTCACAAATGGGCTTCTGGAAGAATGGTCAAACATTGCCATAGACCCACTCCTAAACTTTGTGGACAGCCTTCCCAGAAGAGTTGAAGCTGTTATAGACTGGGATGCAATTAAAGTTCATGTGCGTGTAAAGGCAGGCGTCCAGATACACACCAAACATGCACATGAATGCATCAAAAACACACATGCAGAAAAGCATATGGAACGCATGCGGACTGTGGTTCTATGGTGAAACTGGCCTTGGGGCTTCACAGCCAGTTCCATACTGTGCATTGCCTGAAGCGTGCTGGGCTTTCTGAATGGCCCAGCAGCTGGGGAAAGAGGAGGGGGTCGAACTTCCGAGAGATCTCTCGGACGTGGGGGCAGGTACCTGTCAAAAACAGGAACCTGCTCCCCTCCCCCGAAAGGTGCCAATGGAGGGGTGGAGACAGATAAGTGGAGCTTCCACTTTTGGGTGGAACTCCGCTTTAAGTGTCATATCCCTGCCCAAGCTGCACTGCTGCCATGTGTCAATACTAGGCTGGGCTGGAAGATAAATATGTAAGTGATGAGAGCTGCATTCTTGTGTGTGTGTATATACTGTGTATGTGTGTTGTGTGTATATACATATATATATAGTGGGTACTGAAAGTATTCAGACCCCCTTCAATTTTTCACTCTTTGTTATATTGCAGCCATTTGCTAAAATATTTTAAGTTCATTTTTTCCTCATTAATGTACACACAGCACCCCATATTGACAGAAAAACAAAGAATTGTTGACATTTTTGCAGATTTATTAAAAAAGAAAAACTGAAATATCACATGGTCCTAAGTATTCAGACCCTTTGCTGTGACACTCATATTTAACTCAGGTGCTGTCCATTTCTTCTGATCATCCTTGAGATGGTTCTACACCTTCATTTGAGTCCAGCTGTGTTTGATTATACTGATTGGACTTGATTCGAAAAGCCACACACCTGTCTATATAAGACCTTACAGCTCACAGTGCATGTCAGAGCAAATGAGAATCATGAGGTCAAAGGAACTGCCTGAAGAGCTCAGAGACAAAATTGTGGCAAAGCACAGATCTGGCCATGGTTACTAAAAAAATATCTGCTGCACTTAAGGTTCCTAAGAGCACAGTGGCCTCCATAATCCTTAAATGGAAGACGTTTGGGACAACCAGATCCCTTCCTAGAGCTGGCCGTCCAGTCAAACTGAGCTATCGGGGGAGAAGAGCCTTGGTGAGAGAGGTAAAGAAGAACCCAAAGATCACTGTGGCTGCGCTCCAGAGATGCAGTCGGGAGATGGGAGAAAGTCAACCATCACTGCAGCCCTCCACCAGTCGGGGATTTATGGCAGAGTGGCCCGACGGAAACCTCTCCTCAGCGCAAGACACATGAAAGCCCGCATGGAGTTTGCTAAAAACAAAAAACAAAAAAAAACACCCGAAGGACTCCACGATGGTGAGAAATAAGATTTTCTGGTCTGATGAGACCAAGATAGAACTTTTTGGCCTTAATTCTAAGCGGTATGTGTGGAGAAAACCAGGTACTGCTAATAACCTGTCCAATACAGTCCCAACAGTGAAGCATGGTGGTGGTGGCAGCATCATGCTGTGGGGGTGTTTTTCAGTTGCAAGGACAGGACGACTGGTTGCAATTGAGGGAAAGATGAATGCGGCCAAGTACAGGGATATCCTGGACGAAAACCTTCTCCAGAGTGCTCAGGACCTCAAACTGGGCCGAAGGTTTACCTTCCAACAAGACAATGACCCTAAGCACACAGCTAAAATAACGAAGGAGTGGCTTCACAACAACTCCGTGACTGTTCTTGAATGGCCCAGCCAGAGCCCTGACTTAAACCCAATTGAGCAACTCTGGAGAGACCTAAAAATGGCTGTCCACCAACGTTTACCATCCAACCTGACAAAACCGGAGAGGTTCTGCAAGGAGGAATGGCAGAGGATCCCCAAATCCAGGTGTGAAAATATTGTTGCATCTTTCCCAAAAAGACTCATGGCTGTATTAGATCAAAAGGGTGCTTCTACTAAATACTGAGCAAAGGGTCTGAATACTTAGAACCATGTGATATTTCAGTTTTTATTTTTTAATAAATCTGCAAAATGTCAACAATTCTGTGTTTTTCTGTCAATATGGGGTGCTGTGTGTACAATAATGAGGGAAAAAAATGAACTTAAAATATTTTAGCAAATGGCTGCAATATAACAAAGAGTGAAAAATTTAAGGGGGTCTGAATACTTGTAGCACCCACTGTATATATATATATATACACACACACACATACACACTGATCAGCCATAATATTATGATCACTGACAGGTAAAGGGAATATATTGTTACAATGGCATCTGAAAATTGGCAAGTGAACATGTTGTCCATCAAGTTGATGTGGTGAAAGCAAAAAAAATGGGCATCATAGTTTGTAGTGCATGGGACTCTGAAGCCCATGGTGACCCATGTCCACAGAAAAAAGCTCCTACAATGGTCACATGAACTTTAGAACTGGACTACGTAGCAATGGAAGAAGGTGGCCTGGTCTGATGGATCACATTTTCTTTTACATAATGTGGATGGTCGGGTGTGTGTGCATCACTTACCTGGGGAAGAGATGGCACCAGGATGCAGTATAAGAAGGCAAGCTGGCAGGGTGATGCTTTCGGCAATGATCTGCTGGGAAACCTTGTGTCCTGCCATTCATGTGGATGTTACCTTAGTGTCTATGCCTTAATGGGTCAGGACTGTTTTAGCAAAAGGAGGCCCATACTCAATATTAGGTGAGTGGTCATAATGTTATGGCTGATTGGTGTGTGTATACACACACCCAGTATATCTCATATACACACACACACACACATACATATATATATATATGTGTAAGAATGAAGATACAGTATATATCTCAAGAATGCATCTCCCATTGTAATAGAAAGGTTCTGGCCCAATACCAGAATTGTTCCTTATTCTGCGGTTTATTCAAATTTATGTTAAAATACACATGCAGGCCTGCTTGAAGAATTGCACACTGAGTCTTCTCAGTATAACTTCCTTCCCATGTATGTGGCGCAAGAGAAAGCTCTTTTATTCAAACTCGGCTTATATAGACAATATGACATGGCAATCGTCACAACAAACATGTACATATGATTGGCTGAGTCCATATATGGTTCTTCTTCTTTTGTGACGTCTGCTTCTTTCACGTG